>JANZLP010000080.1:32956061-32967108 GCA_026930925.1 Chelictinia riocourii
AAAGAGTGCAAGCCTTAGAGCAATCCCCTTCAGCCAGCTGATTTTCACCATTCATCAACTCATAATTCATCTGAGGTTAAAAAAAAAAGAGAAAAATGTTTGGATAAAGACACTCACATTAGGAGAGATGCAAGTTAATCAATATAGTTTCTATCCTTTCAGAAGTCTTCTAAAAAGCTGTAAATATCATAAGAAGGCAGTTTGCAAGAGAGAATTTAGCTTGAATCAGATATTCATCAGTATGAGTAGAAACTGATAAAGCATAAAACTCACAGTCTATGTCCCCCAAACCAGGCCTCAAGCCTCCCCTTCACTCAGCCATGTTGCAGGGCAGACCAAGCTCAACCAGTCAGATGACCCAGCTTGTGATCAAATTTGTGTACTAACTAGTTATCCGAAGTAAAATGAAAGTTTGAGAGGCAAAATGGGTTTTAGCGAGAAAGAACAAAAGCAAAGGCAAAAAGTCCTCTTACTTCTTTGGTCATACACCTCCCCATTAATTTTTTGGCCTTTGGTGCTTTCCACGTGAGCCAGTAAAGATCTATGGTAGAGACACTCTGTGGAGGCAATTTGTGCCCCAGAGCTACACTCCAGAGTCAAGACTGTCCTCCTTTCTCCTGGGGGTAATGTGTAGTGCCCTGGCTACACCAGCGAGTTGGCCACAGCAGTGGCAGCCTCAGGATCAGCCCCTCTGCTGCTTCCTCCCCTAAGGAAATACAGAAAGACCCTTGCTTTACCACAACAAACTGCACAGTGTTAGGCAAACATCTTGCACTGAGGGTAGTTAAAGCAGGTTAAAATGGTTGCAGAGACTATCCACAGGTCTTACATTAACTCTATTATTTCAGGTGCCAAGAAACTCACAGCATTGCTGCAAGGAAGAAGGACAGATGCAATGAGAGGGGCCAAGGGCCCTGCTCAGACCACCTACTGCAATACTGGAAATGAGTCCAATGTAGGTAAATTCATGCAGTGTGTGGACAACTCAATTTCCCCTTACCCAAAATCATATCTTACAGTGCATAACACTGAATAAACATGGTTCCCTGTACTGTCAATGAGGACATGTTGCATGATGCCGAGCTTGCACACCACTACTAGATCCATCTGACTACAACTTCTTCTTTCTCTACAGTGTGTAGAGTTGAAATAAGATGGAGTTATTTTAGTGTTTAAAGTGCCACCATACTGATCAGAATACAGCTCGTGATTTATCTGAGGCAACACAGGAGATTTGAAATAAACACAGACTTGTACTGACCCCTTTCAAGTAATCAAAAAGGGTCCTAAACACCTTCCACACAAGGTTCAAAGGACTAAATTTTTTTTAAACTGTTAAACTCTGATCTTTCATAAAACTGTAAAAATAGGACTTGTTGCTTACAGCGTATATTTTAGTTCCATCTTTTATATAGACAAGGGAATGTTGAATAGTACTGCCAGATTTGCAATGTAAGATGTTCTTTGCAAGCCTTGTTTTTTCCCCCTGAAAGCTCAGGATCCTGTAGATATCTGATTTTGCAATACTCTCAGACTTTCATTCACACACTCTTTCTCTAGTTTCCAACATTTCAGGAAAAACTTTGAAAAATTCTAATCTTCCTTTCCACTCCTTTGTCTTCCCATGAACAGCAACAGAAAATGAGTGAAAAGATCACAACGTGACTTTTTAAAGCCGCCTGACTACTGAGCTAATATCACGAACTGTCTGGCAAGGGTTTGACTCGGGATTTATCCTTGTCTGAGCTTGGCAGTGTGCGTGCTGGTCTACTTATTATAGCAGACAGATGTATGATCCTCAGAGCACTTAGTTTCCTGTATTTCACGCTGAATTGGTTAATGCTTCACAAAAGCTGGGAGAGAGGTACCTAAGTCTGTGTATCGCAGAGCTGGATGCTGCTGGAACTGCACTGCTCATGGGAGGGAAGGAAAAAGATGGATATCATCAGGCTTTCAGTGCACATGGAACTGGTTGCAGTTCCTTAAAGGATATCTTTATAGGTGGTAATAAGAAAGCCAGAAAGTCCTGCAGAGTGACTTACTCTGGAGGTTGTGCTGTGAAAAGCCATGGGCTATGAGTCTGATTAACAATAATGACTCATAACCAGGATCTTTCCTTTG
Source organism: Chelictinia riocourii (assembly GCA_026930925.1). Lineage (NCBI taxonomy): Eukaryota > Metazoa > Chordata > Aves > Accipitriformes > Accipitridae > Chelictinia > Chelictinia riocourii. Next base: position 32,958,183 of record JANZLP010000080.1, read on the forward strand.
CACTGAAGTCCCATTTGTTCCTAGTGTACATGACTGGTGCTGACAGGCCACCATTGGTTTCACCAGGAAAAGTGCATTGCCTGCAGGTGTATCTAAATTGATGATGCACACTAAATATCCTTGTCCTGAGTATCCTGTATCACAGTGGAGACAGAGAGAGGGAAGAAAGGGGCATCTTGTACTCAGGTATGGCTGAAATGGAAAAATGTGATCAAGAAGAGATAAACAGTGAATTTGTGGAGCAAATAATGCATGACATTAACTACAGAGTCTATGTTTTTTTGTCTTGGGATTGCTTTCTCTCATACAGTTGGTTTGTTGGTTTCTTTGGTCACTTGTTAAACCCTAATTAAGGAGCCACTATCAGAAGCAGTCCCTATTCATACCTAACTGCCTGACAGTCACCATTTTTCTTTTGAGTTGAGCCTTTCTGAAAAGCTGGCTCCTAGATCAATTACAAAACAAACACAGCTTGGCTTTTGGAAGGGACCTTTTTTCTCCATCACAAGCTATTTAGTTTTCCAAACATGTGGCAGCTTCACATAGTCTTCAAGAGGGAAGGAAGAATGCTGTATGGCAGAATGGTTTGTGAGCTCTCCTAGGAAAACCCACACCTGCTTTCTGCCTGCACATCCACACTCATCTCTGAACCAAGCCACGAGCTGATGCTACACAGCTGCTATGAGGCATTATGTCAGGGCTTCATTTGCCAGCGTTTACGCCACTCTGGATTGCATTGGTGTCTCGTAACAGCTCCCAGAGCAGCTTCATCAAGCTGCTAATGTCAACCAAGTAAATAATGCATGCTTCAACTTTGGGCTAAATATACATTTGTCTGATAGACCATAACAGCCACCAAGTCTGTTGTGCTAAGCAATCCTTAGCTGTATATTTACCGGATCAATGGAGTGCTTACAGCTTTGACACATAAATCAGTATTTAGGTAAGTTTTAAAATAATTATTAGAAGTAAAAGAGCATTGCTGTCCATATATAGCACTTACATGGAATGAACCTTCTCTCTTTTGTTGCTTTTTTTCTGGAGCCCCCAGAGCCCTGATCAGGAGAGGTACTTCAATACAACTGAGTAAGCTGAAGTCAGTGTCTGAGCTTCACTCATTTTAAGTGTGACTTCTGCAGAACATGGAACGTTCTCACAGGATCCAACCTGTCCCTTCAGGATCACTTCAGAGCAGTTGACACTATCGAAGGCACTTGAATTATGTTTTGTTTGTTTACGAGGAGAAATAGAAAACACTATGATACTAGTCTACTTGCTCTGGGGTCTGCATCTGTTAAGGACAATAGCACTGCCTGAGGATGCTTCTGCAGGACCAGAATATAAAAAGACAAAATATAGGTGGCTTATGCCTTGAACAAGAATCAGAGTTTAGTACTCATTTCCCTTGTGGGCTCTGAGATACACAAGCTCTGCAATGTAGTATCTCCCTCCTCTGGCTGGGCATGGGAGTTGGAGGTTTTATCACTCAGGTCACTGATACAGAATAGGAAGTAACAGTGACTATGAACTTTCTCTTAGGAAACTCTGAGGAAGCTACATGGTGGATGCTGGAATGAAGTTTATTACTGTTATGGCAAGAAATGATCTGATCTTGGAGGTGAACCAGCTCAGAAGATTTCTTCTTCCTGTCTTCTCTATTGGTAACCAGGATGGTGGGCATAGGATCTTGTTTCTTCTTTTTCCATAGATATTAGGTATACAATGTGGATTACACACACCTGTAGCTCTTTTTGAGTTTATACCCGATAAAGCCAAAGCTGTTTCTCCATGCTTTGTAGGAGATGGTGATTCAATGTTGTCCGATTCCTTGGTTGAGTAGGATCTGTGGAAAGGTGAAAAGAGAAGAAACCTACATTAACTCAGGACACTATAAAGGTGGCATGAGCTTTGAGGGCCCACTGTGACCTAGCCAGCAGTAAGAGCATTAACTAGATAGCTGCTTAGTGCAAAACTACTGCAAGCATCTTTGGGTAAAAATCTGTGAGGGATGCTGTGCTGAGGGAGGCTCCTACTAAGGCCTGCTGTCCATCATCTAACGCAGAGGGAAGGAGAAATTTCTAACTAAAGACAGAGGAACAGTTGCACAATCCACTACAACAGTCTTTTTTTCAAATGCATTTACTCCAAAGTCTATTCTTTCCGTTTCTGACACCTTATTACTGCAGGTCTGTTTGAACTTGACTCTCAACTACCAACACACATTTCACAATTAACTTTTATTACTACTGTCTCCAGACACCTGAATCTCATTCTCCATGTCAAAGCATCAACTGTGTGTTCCAGACCCTAATTGTGCTGATCATGACCTTTGTAAACTAATCTGCTACAGCCATTTGAGTAATTAATGTCTTATACAAAGATTAGTACAATCTGAATAAATAAACAAACTAAAAAAAATAAGAAATTGTAATAAACAGCATGTCTAGTAGCAAAATATTGGTTTAAGAATTCTAATGATGATCATGATTTATTAATGCACTTGTCAGCATCTGTTGCTGAGAGCATTATGTATGCCTCAGTAGGATTTGCCTTGATTTGTGGCGTGTAAGTCAGATAGACAACAATCATGTAATGAAAAGTATTACAGTTTCTGAATCCCATCTTTTTAATGTCATGGGGAGAGTTGCTTCATGCCCTCTCTGAGTCTGCCCTTTCTGTACAACTTTACTATTAACAATGAAAAACACCTCCAAATTGATTTCTCACTCTGTATACCATGTTCTGTCAGCTCCCGTGGTCAGGCAAATCCGCTCCACCAAAGCTGATTTGAATATTTCAATGCCTGATGGTGAATTGAAGAGTAACATGTTATTTTTATGTAATTCTCTCTAGAAGGAAGAATAAGCAGAAGCGATAGATCTCAGAAATGGATAAACTTTAGCTTTCCTAATCAAGTACCTTCACATATGTCACCATTTCTAGAGAAACTCTGTTGATGTTAAAAATGGATTAAAATGAGGAATGGATACACATTGTATTTATACTATACATATCATGGTACTCATTTAAGTGGCCTCTTTTACAGTCATGGCTGATATTTGCATGTTGATTTGCATTTTCTTTATACTTTCTGCTGTCCTGTCATATATCTGAATATCTCCAGGCATTTAAGAAGGATTGCTAAAAAAAACCCCAAAACCCCAAAGGATCACTGTTATTTTCACATTTGGGTGAAGAGGGGTAGCTAAATTCTGTGGAATTTAAAATTCATTTTTTATTGTAAGTTTCATGGCAAAAGATGCTTAAGTGCTTTAAGGTAGGGCTGACTGAAAATCAAGTTCTTACAGCCACTTTTGAAATGACACTTCTTATAACTTCTGTAGTATCCTCACTGTCCATGAAATGCAGCTCTTTTGGGTGTGACAAAGTGCAGTGGTGGAATTCTAGACTCTCTGGATTCCCATTCCCCAATCAAAATTGAAATTTCAGGTCACTGAACCTTAAGGCATTAGGAAGAAGTATCTTCTTCTCTCCTGGGTTTAAGTACACAAATATCTTGAGAGGGATAGAGTCCACATCCCATTCATCCTGCTACTCAGCATTTCCTATCAGCTCTAGAGTGTGTTTCCCTATCTAGCATGCTGGGTCTTAGCAATCCCTTTGAGTTAAACTAGCAGCCTCCAGCTTCCTGTCACTTAGCAAAAGGGAACCTTACCTTATTCCGCTTGAACCAAGCACAGGTAGGGAAACCATAGCACAGTAGTGAACACTACAGTGAGTCTGAGGGAAGGTGGCACCCACCAGGAGCAAATTTTCCTCAGACATTTCTGTGGTGCCCCTAGGCAGAGTGCCTCTAGACTGATGGTGATAGGATGAGCAGAAAACAGCAAGTGGAAGGAGCCCTAAGAAAAACTGGCTTTCACATGCCCAAATATCTTAAAAACCTTCATAATCCCACCCTACTGATTTAAGATCAGGAATGAAAGTTTTCTGTCTTTGCAGCCACATCAGCAGTGAGAACATTAGACTGGAAAATGATGGACAAAGTGAACCACTGATCTATTAGTCAGAAGCTCTACAGCAAATCTAATGAACAGCAGAAAAGATTTTCCAATGCAGTAGAAACCTGTTAAACAGATTGCACTGCTGTATGAAAATGTCGTTTTCTTAACAGCCCTATAACACAGATAAATAGTGGCTTAAGGACAGAGGTGGCCTTTGCTGAACCTCATACGTTCTTTTGATTTCTGTTTGTGAATCCTGCTCTCCAGAGGTTTATTCCAGATATTCATGCAATCCTTCTTTTTTAGATAAACAATAACAAAAATTGGTCTTTCCCTGGGCATATCAGTCCTCTTGTCAGGTTTATTTCTCTATATCTTTTAAGAGGTCTTTCTTTTCAAAGGCATTTAATGAAATACGACTTGGTGTGATATGAGTGAGGAAATCTATTCATTCAACAGATGTAGTCTTTTAACCTGTTCAGTTCTGTATTGTACTTGACCTTTTGATCTCCTGTATGTTCAGACTCCTAGCAAGTATATACCTTCAACTGGTGTTTGTTTCTTAAGGAGGCATCTGATGCATTTTTATTCATTAATTAAATTTTTTCATCCTGTGGAAGGCAAATCTGTTCTGTTAACAAAGATATGCTCTATTAAACTGTTGGAAACTTGGTTTCTCTGTAGTAAGGAGCAGCAGAAACATTCTTCAGAAAAAAAAAACGATGAAGAGCTGTGCAGACGGCATGGAAGCATAATATATAGAATGGCAAGCAAACTATCATTGCTATACTAATCCTCTGTTGCTCCTCTTGTTCAGGAGAGTCAGCATGTGATAAAGATATGGGAAGATACAACTAGTACTCCAACAAGGGTGACACCTTTGCAGTTATCTCAGGGAAGAGCCACAAAACATTTGAAGCAGAGGGGGAACCTTGCAGTTTCAGTTTCATCAGGACAAATACAACAGCTACTGAAAAGAAAAACGAAACAAGCAAGAAGCATTGGCTGGCTTCATCACTGTTTTTTAAATAAAATTCCTGGCATGGAGAGGAAATTGGAAATTGGAAAATAGCAAAGCCTGTTCAGGTAACTGAAAAAAAGCTTTAGAAAGCTTGGAAGGATTATTGGGCAGAAGTAGACAATTTTTTGCATGGCATTTCTACTTAAATTATGTCGCAACAGTTCCTAAGCAAAGTGCAAGAGGGTTTTTACTATTATATCAGATTTACATGGTAAAATTTAATGTAGTACTTGTCAGCTTTAAATACTGGAAGTATCAATAAAATGTCAAATTATACTTGACTTCAATCCTAAATGGTTATAAAAATGCAATCCAAATTTACAGTCACTTAGCCTTTCTTCCCAGCCCCCTCCTTTTCTTCCTCAGTAAAGTTCATTATATGAGCCTGTTTGGGAGGAGCTAATTCTTTTTTTTTTTCTGCTTGAAGTCTGGTGATTCATTGGGGTTTACATCACCACTGAAATGTTCTTCCCTTAGAAATCAATGGCTGAGGACTGGAGTGGGGACCCAACTTTTTAATTATGGTTTGAAGTAATGTGATTGTGGATTTTAATGGCTCATACATCTCTTTGACAGATCATCTGAGTTTGTTGAAAGTTTTGAAAGCAATAAAATCAATTTCTTGGACAGTTAGCTAGCAAAAAGAGAAAGCACTGATGTTAATTGGAGTGTAGACATAATATCACCTAATACCTCTGCATTTTTGTGAGATGTTTTACACATTAAAGATTCAGTCCAGGAGCGTGGTAAAGGGGAGCGTAAGAAGAGATGCCGGCTGCTCCTTCAATTCAGTGATATTTTATATTCCTGGTGCCTCGGTGAGCATAACAGCGCTGATTGCATGATAAATTTCAGCATTGCCAGCCCTAGATGTGTAGAGAGTGAGTCTGGGAAGATTTCTGAAGATTAGGATACCTTGGCTGACAGTACAGAGTATCATAGTACCCTATTCCAACATTCAGTGTGCTCTTATCCAATACTCTGCAAAACGGCTTTTGTCTCAAGTCTATAGCAAAAAAGTCCATTTAGGAAGTCTGCCTAGCCAACAGAGTTTTATAATAAATACTCTAACAGTCCTTTCAGGCTTCAGATGTCTGTTAGACTCTGGCTTAAAAAAATCATCACCCACATAAAAATTAAGAAAGATCTTTTAAAATACAATAAACACCTTTCCCAGAAGCTTTGTTTGAAAGTATTTGTAAATGTCATGGGTTCAATATTAATAGTCACTGCTGATGTTGGTTAGGCTAATTCTCAGTGGCACTAACCAGACTCATTCCATTTACTGTCCAGGTTACTCTACCATCCTGCAAGGAAGTGCCTGTGCTTATTAACACCCTTATCATTAGTGATTTTATGATTAATGTGAAATACAGAGCAACAGGACAAAATACAACTCAGAAAGGAAGAGATTTATGTCATTTACTAAGATGTTACCAGCATGTGTTGCAGCTTTGTTCTGTCTAATTGGTTGTTGCAGTTGTCAAACGATCTCTAAAGTATTCATTGAAGTGGCATCACACCTGTAGTTAAGGGCCAGCCCTGACATTCCAAAATGAAGAAGGGAGTGAGAAGGGACAATGTTAGATACTACAGTGATCTTTGCTGCTGTCATTGGGGTAATATTACTTGACAAGATGTTCAGTGCCCTTTGGTCCAAAATGTTGTGTGATTGCAGAGAGAAATTGTCCACGAAATTTGACAGTGTAAGCCTGATTTGACGGTGAAAGCATGGGGAAGTAGTGAGATTTTTAACATAACGCAGCACTCAGAGATGAAGCAGGAGAGAAACCCCGACCTCTTCAGTCTTCTGCTTCCCCTTGGCACCAGTCATAGCAAAGCAGCATCTGCCAACCCCAGCAGCCATAGTTGCTTGTGGCAGTTCATCTGCCCCTTGTTCTGGACTTATCAACTGCTTCTCACCTCAGGCAGAATTGCCAGACACATGGTCACTGCTGTCAGTGGCTTTCTGGTGTCAGAACAATAGGACAGTGCCACTTTGGAGTGGCAGTTCAATTGGAGAATTCTGGCATCCACATTTCAGAAGCAAAGACAAATCCTGCAGTAGTGAGCCACAGGACTGACCCTTGAAAGAATTAAATGGTGTTTATCAAAGATAGCTCAAATTTTCTCAGGGATTAACTCCTAGCAGCTGGCTTATACAGAGTACCAGGAAGCTGTGACAACTTAGAAACTATTTCAATTTTATTTCTCTTTTTGCTTCTCAAAACCCCCTTATTTTTGAACTTTAACATGCACTGGACAAACCTTATCAGATAACTAGACAAATAGCAATCTTTTTTCTGTTTCAGTTGGATAAGAATCTGACTTCTGGTGCGATACTAGTTTAGCATGTATGACTGCATCATTCCAGAGCTGAGCATTTCTGTTGTAAATGCAGTAATTCTCTCATAATATGTAATTACACAAATATACATATACATATACAATAAAATCTGTTCATGGCTGCATCCCAACTTGATAAAGAAATAAGTAGTGGTGTTGTCTTTGAGATATCTTTGCAAAACATGTGCTAGGAAAGCCTGCACCTCCATAAGTGAAGATTAGGAGTCAAGTGAAGCTTCCAGGCCTTTAGATTCAGCAGTGTCACCATGTTTCAGCCTCACAGCCTTGGAAGTCTCAAGGTCCAAGCTTACATCAGTTCTAAATAGATCCAGTTATATTTGAGCTAAAAGAGAGAAAGGACAGTCACTGCTGTCCAGTCATTAGCCTTGAGCATTCACAATTTAGTTTGCACTGGATAATTAGATTTCTCAGGTCATTTGCAGACTATCTTGTAAGTTTGATTGTATGCCCACATCCTTTCGAAAAGGGGACTTAAATTCACCTGCACCTCCTCTGTTCACACCTGACTGGTGGTGACAAGGATACAGGTTGAAATTTCAGGTGTCTCTAAAGAAACTGTGCTCCCTCCCATAAAAAGTAGGACTTCCTCTCCAAAAATAGACATGGGAAGGACGGGTCTGACCTTTCATCAGATCAGTGATTTCCTCTCCAAATTTAGACATGGGACTCCAAGGAATATATGACCTTGATGTTTGACTAAATCCCAGACACCATAATTTAACTCTTGCCTGCAGGATCAATTTATCTTCAACCACCTTTCTGTGTTTTTTTGCCTTGGCTGGCAAAGGGCAAAACTTTTGTCAGGACAGAGGGTGGGGAGCAAAAGTAAAGCTGATGAAGAAGCAGCCTTCACAGTCCCTGAAAGGCAACATTATCACTGTTTTTCTGCCTCCTAACAGAAGTCATCCCAGTCTTATTTCCTTTTTCTGCTGAAAAACAAGACCTGAATTGCAAATCATGCTAATAAGGTATAAATCAGATTTGGTAAAACTCCACCAGCTGAAAACCGACCCCAAATTCCCTCCTATTTTGGGCATGGCATGGTGAGAATCCCCACCAGAGGCTGCTGCTTCTGACCTGTAACTCCAGAAACATCTCTGCAGAGGGAAGGTATACGTAGCACTGAAAAATGAAGGGCTTTACCCTGGTAACCCAGGAAAAACTCTTGATAACAGCAAACACTTTGGAGGGGAGTCTAGGGAATCCTAGGGCCTGGAAAAGCTTCTGTCTAGGGAAAAGAAGCTAACGAGAAAAAGGAAAAGCAGTCACCCTTGTGAACAGATGAGTATTTTTTGAGCTCTTAAAGAGAAGCCTGGCTGGAAAGACATGAGACATGTTAAGATGGGGCAGAATATAAGTCAGGTCCCTTGGGGTCTTGCTCTGCTGTAGACACACAGCATGATATTGGACAAGACTGAGAGTTCCTACAGAAAAAATGGTGCCCAGTGTGAAGTGCCAGGATATAACCATCTTCCTATTTGAAAACTGCAGTGATGTGCAGTGCTATAGTTTTCTGCACTCTGGGTTAGAGGACAGGCAGGCTTGGTTATGGGGTTGTGGCACTACCTGGGGA
>JANZLP010000080.1:32986789-32998129 GCA_026930925.1 Chelictinia riocourii
TTAAGCAAAAGATGGTCTTGGGCTGTTGGAAGAAATTGAAGGAACAGAGGGGCGACCCAGGTCTTTGAGTGACTTGAACAGGGTCAGAGACCACTAATTCCTCCTCCTGCTGGTCTCCTTTTGGGTTTCTGCGTTGTCTTCACTTCAGTTACAAGATGTTGTATTTCTGAGGGGTTCACAGTCACACTGCGGAAAGGGCCGTGCTTCGAAAAGGCGTCAGGGCTCGGTTTAGCACCCTGTGGCACAGCTTGCATGCCAGACGAGGGGGGGCTATCCCACCTCCTCGCAGCCGGGCTGTGCCTCTGTCCCACCCAGGAGTGACAGAGGTTAAAAGAAAAACCAACCGGAATTCTTGAGGGGCTGTATTTGTTGTTAATGCAAAGGAAGAACAAATGAGAGAGGCTGCCAGTTTCCTCAGAAAGATCTGTCCATTCTCTGTATCTCCTATAGATACTGGCCACATGACATAGCTTGAGGGACACATGAACTAGAAACCAAAATAGTTTTCTCTACGTAAGAAAAATGCTGGGGCTTTCATCCTCAGCCTTCAAAATTTGTTCAGTGTTTTTTGATGGAGTGGAATGCAGTAGGAGCAGCTTGCTTTAAGTCTCATCTAATTGTTTTGTCATCACATTTCATAAAATTGAGTAGAAATTTTGGTCAGCTTGAATAATTTTTTACTAAGTTACGTATTTTATCAGATGCCAATATATTGCATATTCTTCAGTCTAACCAAAGGACGTATTCCTGAATTGACTGCATTTTGTCATTGGTATGATTCTGTAAGCCTTCAATTTTTTTCTTAAAATTATGATATTCATCCAGTTACTCCTCGTGCAGTTGTAAATTTTTTAAAATTTATTTTCAACTGTGACTTGTTGAAAACAGTAGCAGCCACAAAAAAGAGAACAAGTAGATATTTACTAGCTAACAATTATGAGAAAATCCCATTTTATAGTTGCGATATTTATTATGCAAATGAACAGGCACTAGATTTTTCAATTACCTCTCTTCATAATGGCATTTAAACCGCTGAAGTTACGGGATTCATTTTATGATGGAAATAACCGCATGGGGACCCAATTCATCAGTCACCTGTTTCAGTTTGATAACTGCGATATCCAGGCCACTGATGTTAATGGTTTTCAGAACGTGTTTTATTATGGACTGCTCTACTGAGGTGGAATGGATTGGTGCATGCGATTACTTCATGCACTGAGCTGGAATTTAAGGCTGGAACAGTTATTTTAGATGTACAGGTCCTCTGTATGTCTATTGCCAGTGCAGTATGAATATTAAATACGTTCTTACCTGGTTGCAGCATTCATTATATCAGTACCGGGAATTATTGGCTGTAATACAGAGAAAAGCAATAGTTATTTGACACTACTCTTTGTGTTGCGTTGCTTTTCTGCTGTCTGGAATTTCCAGAGTTCCTTGGTTCCTCTGAACTCTAGTATTAACTACTTGAAACAGTAAGTGTGTCACCATCGGCAGGAATTCATGCAGGCTCCAAAGATGAGCGTTTTAATACGGAGACGAGTTTTCTTCTGTTGATGTGTGACCTCTGATACCACCCGCTACTCAGTTCTTCTCTGTGCCTAGAGACACCTTCCAGATGAAGTTCCAGCCTATTTGACCACTTATGATTATTTTTTTCGTGCGTTACTACTGTCAACTTCCATTGCAGAACTAATTAAAGCGAGGAAGACCTTTAATGGAATTTAACCTGAACCATGCTGTTCTCAACAGCGCTGCCTGTTCACAGGTCGTGAGGGAGGGATTGGGAGATTTACACTGGCTGTTGCTTTTCACTCAGTGGTCAAAATAGAGCTGGTTCAGGAAGGATAGCAGGAAAAGCAGTTAAGCCTCCTGCTAAAGTCATTGGTTGAACTGGGACTTGTGAGGCAGCTTCTCAGAATTCACCGCATACTTTCATAAACGATATTGTGTTGACGTTCAGTTTCTCAGACCTTCCAAGTGTTCCTTGGCTTTGCTTTAGGCCTCGCTGCTGTTTGCAGCTTCTGCACAACTGTCAGAGCTTCCCATTGGGACTGTGTATATCGACAGCTGACGCTGACCGGCTTGAGATTGTGACCCCCCTGCATACACTTCTATCACACTGCAAATGTCATTTCTTTTGTACGGCTACTTGCAGCCTCCTCTCTTTTTTTTCTGAGTCTTGGGGTAGAATTCCAGGCTCACGGCACAGTGCTAGCAGTGAAAAATTTCACGTTTTGGGAGAAGAGATGGGTGGGTGTAGAGAATAGGTCCATCCAGTTATACTATGAAAGTTATAAATGTTTCAAAGGCAAACACATTTGTTGAAAAAATGGCTAAAAGTTCTTTATAATTTTTCCTGGTGTTGAATTATAAACAACCCAGTGCTCTTTCTCTTAAGTGTTTCTGTTGATTATGATTTTCATCAGTACTGAACAGGTTCTTAGACATTTGACTTCCCCTGGCAGTGGCCTGGCAGCACTGCCTGTGATACCTACTGGGTACCAATGCTTTCAGCAAAATGTAGGGTGCTGGGCCTAAGAGTTTGTCAAGTATTTACTTTTGTCATCCTGAAAATGAAAAGCATTTTGGATACTCCTTTCAAAAATAACAGCATACTACTGCATCTTAATTAACTTTGTGTTCTTTAGATAGTGGGAGTTTGTTCCTAAACATATACGGCTAGTTCTTATTTTGATATTAAAGTAAGAGGGCTCAACCCAAAGTTCCTCCAAAATTGCAAAAAGTCATACAGAGCCAAATATTACTCCGTCCTCTGTTGGCAAGGAGTTAGGTTCTTGCACCACAGGATACTGGGGCCATCTCCTGCCTGTCCTTCAGTAGGGACCATACAGCCAAGGGTCCACAACAAAGGCCAGATCCTGCACTCTGTCACACTGCTGCTCTGCACCCCCTATGCACAGGTCTCCAGCACAGTATTTTTGGCAAGTAGGTGGGCAGGGGAGCGTAAGGCTCAGCAAGGACATGTTTCTCAGCTCCTGCATTGGTTGCAGCTAGATGCATGATGGAAGTGGTGCAGGTGGGCTGAGGGAAACGGGGACTCTTCAGTTAGCTGTCAGTTTGGGGCTTTGTGGGGATGCCTGGAACTGCAGGATGTGGCTGTACACAGTAACTGTGCTCCAAAAGAGTTTGCTCTGCTGCTGCCCAGTTAAAAGTTACTGGAGAGTTTTATCTCTGGATACTTTTCAGTATCTGTTGATTTGCTCCCACCCCTGTCCCCCCTTTTTTTAAGGAAATTAGGATCCACTATATTTGGCAGCTGATGATCATTTGCCTACCCCTTAGGAGATAAAAATTTCCCAGAATTATTTAACAGCAGCTTTGCCCTCCACTTTCTTTGCCTATCAATTCAAGGTCAGTCTTGCCTGCAAAGCATATCAGCTGCAATCCCTTCCCACCTTTCCTGCAGCAACCCAGCCGAACGTGCATGCTCCTGCTTTTTCCCATGACACAGGTAGGCACCAGCAGCCTAGGATACACGGTTTCTTAAAAATGCAGGATCTGGCATGAAATGATCAAAATCACTAACCAATGGCTTCTCTTCTGTTTTCTGCTGTAATACAGTTGTTTTTATTGTTCATGGTCACTACTGATCCTGCTTCTGTTTTTTCTTGGTGATAAATGAGTCCTTCAGCTAAATACTTAGTTATCACTTGCACAAATATGCTTTGATTTTTATTTTTATACATGTATATATTTCTTCTCTTTGGGATGGCTCTTGTAGTAATGCAATTAACATTTCTGCAAATCAGCTACCTATTGTGGTTGTTGGTGACACTGGATTTCAGCGACCAAAGCGATCAGCAGGTGACGAGGAAATGCTTGCTTAGCCCCTGTCAAGGAAGTTAACTGCCTCCCAGATGGCCGAGTTTGTACTGCATTTCTACAGGAGTTTTGCCACAGGTAAGGATCTCCAAATCCATCAGGAGGCAGAGAAATATTGCTGTCTCTTCCTGTAACTTTTGAGATGAAACACAAATTCGTGGCTGCATCCAGCAGGTGGCAAGCACAGCACACTGAATTATGTCAGAGACGCTGCTTCTGCCAGAGGAAGCTCCTGATGCTGCTCAGCATGTGCACAGTATACATGAACAAAATATCATGCAGATAAATGGCAAGCTCTGTCAGTCCTTTGTCAGGTTACTGAGTGCTGAAGAAGTGATACTCTGAGTAGGAACTCAGGAGTTGAAACCCAAGGGTCACGCTAAGAGCTATGTAGCCATTCTTATATTTATGTAAATACAGAAAACAGTCTAATAAATCTTGGTCTGAAGGAGCACAGCACTTCCTTCTCTTAACATTTGACCACTGAGACCCAATTTAAATGCTGCCTTAATGAATCACTCAGGAACAGGAATATCTTCGGGAAGGAAATGAAGCGAACCCATGAACTCAAAATACTAAAGTATCCTCTCTCAAAGATCTCCACAAAATAGGAACTCACCCCGCAGATTAAATTTGACATTATTTTACTTCTACAGCCTGGTCTGAAAATGTCAGTTTCCATCAACACTTGGGGGATTTAAGCTCATTTAACCACTACAACATGAACATCAGATTTCCATCTGCTTAGAAAGTTTCCTTCAGTCTCCAGTATGAATACAGATTCTCATTGCTTAGCATTACCCTGACTAGTAACTATATCCAACATGCATGAGCTGACAGCCCGTTCCGGAATTGCTTTGTTTAAGGGTTTACTCTGAATTAACGCCCTGGGTCTTGGCTGCTCACTGGCAACATAGTAAGAACGTGATTGATAGTCGATATGGAAAATTAAAAGCAGAATATGGTGGTTTCCCTCTCTTGGTTTATATCTACGTTAGGGCATTAAGTGTGTGGTGTCCGAACTAAAACCTGATGCCTGTTTTGGGAGGATCACTCAAATGCGACGTTATGTTTTGCTGAGACTCAGTGACTTCCTTCTGAAAACAAAGGCAGGTGAGAAGCAACAAATTTAAGAGAGGTTCATGATATAATTTCTCCACATTTCAAGCTTCTGTGTCATTCATTGATCCAGGATTGGTTGGTTTCTTTCAAGATCTATGTCTCAAAAGCTTTTTAAGTAAATCTTGAGGTCAATATTGATATATAGCAGGACAAAAATCTATGGATTTATCAGCAAACTAATAAAGTCAAGGAAATTAACTTTGAAACATCAACTCAATTTGTTTTGAATTAAAAGGCCGGAGTCTGAATTTCAATTCCTAGTTAATTATTGTGACAGCTGTGATAACTTTAGAGCTGGAGTTCTTATTTAAGAAAGAAAAGGACCCTGATCATTTGTTCTCTGTTTCACATACATGTTTCCCAGTCATTACGGGCTGTTTACCTCGCAACAGTTTCAGTGCTGAAGCAGCTTGCTGAACATAATGCACCCTTTACAAACATAAGTAGTCAGTTTATCTTATTTTTCATTATATATCATTGCCAGTTACAAGGCATAAAAATCAAGTAGCAGTGAGGTAACTTCTATTCCCCATTCCTTCCTTCCTCAACCACCATCACAGTCCTTGTACCACCCACTTAATTTTTATCCTTGCCCTCAGTAACCAATATGTACCCCAAAACTTGATAGTATTTAGTTTGCCAAGCCTTAAACTAGGCTGGAATTATTGCCTTCTTGAAAACAAAGGTGTGACTTAGCTAATATTTCTCATGTTTTTGAGTCTCTTTGAGAGGATGTGATTTTCAATAGTAGTAGAGGCGAAATTTCTACATATGCATGACAAAAATAGATTCTAATATTTGCTTTCATCTTGCAAAAGAAGAGGTGTCGTTGAGAGCCTTATGAGCCTATTCTGTGATCTTATTATGACTTAATAGCAACATTTTAAAGCAGAAGAACCAGGCTAAAATTAATTTATATAGTTTGGATAATTATCCTGTTTATTTTTTGCCCCTGCTTGAGCTGTGAAACAACAGGACATTGATCAGAACAGTATCATAAAATTCACAACAGCTACTTGGCAAATTGCCTTCATTTTAATTACTCAGCATAATACAGACAAGAGTACTGGGCAATTCTCTTGACCAATACTTTGACTTTCTTTCATTTTCTCTTTTAGTGGAATTTTATGTTGCAATCTTAAATTTTAGTTTTATCTCCTAACAGCTGCAACTACAATTATCTGTTTTTATAACTATATGAAGTTACAGTATGGAAATACGGGAAAAACAGTGGGAAGCAGAAATGTGTACGTTTTTAGACAGTGATCATCTTTAGAGGGTGAGGAGCAACAAATTAGCAAATTCTTTCCTTTGGTAATTCTTAACCTTAAAATGGGTTTATCTAGCATCAGAAAAACAGTATGAAAGTATAGGTTACTTTCCTTAAGTGATGGAAGTGATGGAAGCAGGATGATGCATAGCATATCCTATATTCCTGAAGGAATGCTAAGCTTATATTGCATTAATGGCATGAATGTGTTAAAATCATAAATATATAACTTGATAGGTGCTTTTACATGCTTAACTGTATCACCCAGTAATTCTCTCTCTCAAAACCAAAAATAAGATTTTACTTTACATTGAGTTCCATGCCCCTCTATCATGTAAATGTACAAAATAGATGTGTAAAATGTTTTTAGATGTTCAAGAAAAAAAGAAAAAGTAAGAAAGACATGAAGTAAAAAGAAAGTCAAAGAACACAAATCTTCCCTAGGAAGCAGTGACATGTGGGGGTTTTTTTCCTTGCTTCTCCAACTCATGCATACACAGACAATATATGAAGAGGTCAGAAAGAAGGGTTGTCTGTTAGTATCTATATCCTCTTGAATAAATATTCAGACAGAATAAAACTCATAAGTCTGACCCATTTTAGGCTCCAAATAGGCCAAAGAATTTAATTAATTTAATAGGGAAGCATGGAGTTGGTAACCCCTCCTACCCATCAGCACTGTGCAATCTGATGGCTATGCATAAGTCGTGAGGTGCATTTGTGTCATTCACATTGTGTCTGCCACAGCACCAGTTCATAAGGATGAACTGCCACTTGCACTGTTTTGCAAGGTGTGTCTGGTGAAAAAAACACCCTGTTGCTTCGGCCAAATTGGGAGCTGAAGAGAACATGTTCATTGTTGTTCCACATATAACATTTATGTCTCTGTGTGTGTACATATAAACTATGTTCTGTCTATATACACTGCCCATCCATAGGCATAGACAATAGCTTTTGTAGCCTTTACAAATGTTGAAGGAGAAGAAAGTATTTTTGTATGGGTATTTAAGTTCAGATTCACCACATCAAACTGGGATACCTGAATTACAAATCTGAAAGACAGGAATATCAAGAGAGAACTTTTAACTTCCTTAAGATGTGATGCTTCTCACACTTTTTCTCTATTTCTTTCACTGCATTTCCTACTGTATGATTAAACAATCTCTAACCCCTTGTGAATAAATTCAGCTTAAGAAACTGGCAGAAAACTAAGCCAAGGACAGGGAAATTAGCTTTTTCTAAAATTGTTTCTCACCTGATCAGTGCCTCACTGATTCACAGCAGTCACCCAAATGTTTGTAGAGATGTAGGGACAAGGACAATGCATGGAGCAGCAGTGAGAAGCCAGAGTTGGGAGAAAGGTGGGAACTGCCTTTTCCTGTGGATGTGCTGGCTTCTCCCAGCTTGAACTGACATGGTAGGTAGAGCATCAGCCAGCTCAGCTTACGTCCTACATGGCATAAGATGGGATGTCATGAGTGGTGATACTTTTTCTCTTCTGAGTATACCTGTTTATAGAGATGAAAAAAAGACAGGAATCTTTTAGAGCTTGCCATCAAGTTGTGCACACTGGACACATCATCTGTTTGGAGTGTCTACACTGTGGAAAGACTTGCCTTGGCAGGAAATGTGTCATTTCATAGGTCAGCCTCCTGCCCCCCTCCGTTTCTGGTCAGAGCTTAACCACCAAAAGGCATTGTCACCTGGTGTTGATATTCACTCTCTTGCCTTTATGTTGTAACATATTTTCTTCCTCTGACTTTATAAAGCACAGCACATCTGTGTGCTGCTTTTTGAAGTAGGCGTGCTTATTTGCCACTCTATGTATATGGCAACTGAGGGATGTAACTATTACGTGACTTAGAATGTGAATGTGCCTCCAGAAAGCCCCACCTTCCACAAGTGTCCTAGATGTTTGCTTTTGCCACAGAATTGCATTTGCTCTGAAACAACTAATTAAGGATGTTAGTCTCTTTTTATTAATAAACCTGTAGAAAAACTCATGAAAGAAAGAATATCTGTTCCTAAGTCAGCTTGCTTGGATATAGATTAATATTCTGAAATCCACAGGAAGAAAAATCTTGTCCATTTATGATTTCTCATCCTGATATTTCTCATGTAAAAACTAGAACAATCTAGATTATGATACTAAGAAATTGTGACAAAGCTTTTTTTAAAAAACTGAATAAATAAATTAAAAATATAAACCTTCAATTATCATTTTTATTTCAACTCTTATGTCCATTTGTGCTGATCTTTAACATGTAAACATAGGAAAAGAGAACATTAAAGAGCTTGCCTTTGTTTATTTTAGAGGATTGTGCTACTTAGGAAGCAGCATGCGGTTATGTGTTTTGATGGCAGTTTGTTACTTTTGACCATTACTTTCAAATTATGCTTCATTGTGCCTGCTGCAGGGTAATGATGGTGTGTATTTTATACCAGAGGGGATGCAGTCAAATGTGTTCCTGTTCACAGGACTAGAGCTGGTGTACTAAGGATATAGAAAGTAATATCCAATCCTTTCACTAGCAAGAAAGATAACAAATATAGGGACCGAGGTCCTGGATCTGACCTCAGTATTAAGTAAATCTGTTGACTTTAACAGATGAAGAGCCAGAATGAGCTCACCACGTACCTGAAATACTGCCATGGTTCTGAATTACAGAGGATCTCATCCTGACAAGAAGGACAAGCTGCGGCTCAGAACATTACACTGGGTATGATCAACATGATTGGGAGTAGAGGAAAACTGTCATTTGGTTCAATTCAATCTTCCTCAATCAGGCAGAGATTTGCTTCCAATGGTCATTGTCAGTGGGTTAAAGAGGGAAAGCAGATGTAACAATGGGATGGATAAATTTCATAGCCATCTATTGTTGCAGGAAAAGTGTTTAATTTAGTTTCCAGCTAAATAAATTCATATATCTCTTAACCTTAATTTCTAACAACGGACTCAGGTTTTAGAGAACAGCTTCCCATCTTCACAGTGAAAATGATACCTGTACAAAAAACTGAGTCTCAGATTGAAAAGATTAATAAAATTGAAGAAAAGAAAGATTTATTTGTGCTGGTCAACTAGAAACACTATTTCTGTAGGGTTTTTTTAAATGTAACTTGAATGAAAAGGTTATATATATACATGCACACATTCATTCAGAGCTGGGATAAGTGCTTTCTTAGACTGGAGATTTTTTATCTCCTTTTCTTTTTGATATTAAAATAAAAGGAAACAAAATGGAAGTATAATGTCAAAAAATGCCAGTCTAAGCAGAAAAAATAAAAGAAAATGTTGTTAAATGATCACTGAAATGTTTTGACTTCTTTCAAATGTCCCACTTTTTAAATGAAGCAATTAACTGAAATTAAAGTGAATCCACTAATGTCTACTTTTTACTTCAAGCCAAATTTTCAAGCAAAAAGAATTATTCTAAAAATGGTGTTTAAACTGTGTTAACCTTATTTGTCCTAGGAAGGTTTCTCACATGCATTTTAATTATAAAAGGTCCTCCGTTGTTTTTTGAGCAAAAACCTAGCGACTCACTCACTTGAACCCTTGTCCCAGCCTCATTTCAGAAATTGTTTCTGTTCCTTTAACATTTATTTGTCCTCAGTGATGTCCAGCAGTATCTTCAGATGCATACATATGCGTGCATCTGTAGTAAGAAGCAAGGCAAAAGCTTGAGTTCATACAGTGTAGAACTCTCTTTTCACTCCTATTTGTGCTGCACTTATCTCCATGGGCATCTCAGTGCAGCTCCAGTTCATTTGTTAATCAATGAATGTCCAAATACTTGTAAGCCTATAAAATGTAATGTGTTTCCTTCTCTTTTAATGGAACCATGGCTGTAATGTCACAGTCCCATGGTTTCTATATTTTACAAAGTTGACCATTAAAATATTAAAAAAGGACTTATTGGCCTTTGAGAAATAGTTCAATATGGGACATGCATGCTAATAGGAAAGTCACTTTTGGATAACAGTCATTTAACAGTGGAAAAGTGAGTTTAACAATAAACTTCACAGAAATGTTTGGAAAGATGGCATGTCCTTTCATATCCCTTTATTAAATTCCTGATTTTTACTTTTTTTCCCTTGCCAAATGGAAACAACACAGTAAAAAATCTGCAAAATCTCATGTTAAGGACATGCTCCACTATGCAAATGTTTGATACAAGTACTGCACTTCGATTTTCCCTCTTCCTGGAGCAAGTGAAGCACATTAATTTGCAGTTTAAACATTTGATGGAAGGAGAAAATAAGGATTATAGTATAAGTTGTATGTAAAGTATTTTGGTCATACTACTTTAAACTTTTATTCCTTTGAATACTGCTTCTGTAGTAGCTGTTAAAATATCTCACTGCTGTCCCAGTGAACAAAACTAGGATGGCTTATTCTGATTTACTGTTATACTAAAGCATATTTAAAGGTCATTTAATAATCCTATACCAGACGTGTGAAGAGGTATTCTTCGAGTGGTTTGATCTTTATGGTCTAGACACTGTTTTTTTAATTCAAACTTCAGCAATGTAAAGGTATCAAATGTTAGCCCTTGTATGTAGTATGGCTTTGGGTTTAAAGTTGTTACTGACTGTTCACTATAAAAGTGAAGTTCTTGTGCTAGTAGTTGGTGGATGTTTGCAGTTTCTAATTTTTGATAGATTTTTTAATCTATTATCTAATATAACATTGATTTATTTAAATCACCATTAGCCCATCTGTATTTGTTACTAATGGTTTCTTCAACAGTTGACCCACCAAAGTCTACTTTTAAAGGGATCTGTGTCTCAAAGGTTCATATTCTGCATGGGTTTTCTAATATTCTCTGGTTGTTTGTGTCCAGCTCTGTCCCTTGTCCCTTAAACATGATTATTCTTTTCACAAACTCGGAGGAGTTTAATATGAGTTAAGCCTTTCTGCTCAGTCAAATTTAATTGAAAATGACCAAGAAATGTAAAATTATTCAAGGAATGATAGGGAGATGTACTGGGTTTGTGTGGCAAGGTTTTGGTAGCAGGGGAGGGGGTTACAGGGGTGGCTTCTGTGAGAAGCTGCTGGAAGCTTCCCCTGTGTCTGATAGAGCCAATACCAGCCGGCTCCA
>JANZLP010000080.1:33199311-33210507 GCA_026930925.1 Chelictinia riocourii
AGTGAAATGGAGCAAAGCCAGCCACACACAAGGAAGGGAGTACCCAGGAGCGATGGTAACGTGCAGCAATATCTGACACAGAGTATGAGCCTGAGTTGTTTGCTGAACTCCCTGGCTGCTGGAGGTGCCTCTATCCCCAGGGACTAAAGTCAGCTTTGATTAACCTGCTCAGTTAAGTTCCTAAAGTCAGATGGATTCAGTCTTCTTTTTACATAGCACCTACTGCGGGAGGGCACGAGGCTCAGATCTACAGAGAGAATTCAATATCTAACTTTCTTGTTTAAAGAGACAAGCCCATTGATATCTGTAGGAGCGGGGCACATAGGTATCTCTGGATCTTCAAATTTGCTGGGTAGTGCTAACATCAAAGCAAATGATAGTCATGTGTCTCCTCAGATTTTTGTTAATCTATGAACTGTCTTTATCACATGAATGTAAATTCATTGTGGAAATAGATGTTCCTCATTATTTCTTTTTCTCATTGAAATGCTAAAGCATTAGGTGCCTGTCTTGTCTGACTTCCACAGATGCTTTTTAGGTGCTGCTGTAGCTTGCTATCCTTCTTCTTTATTAGCATTCTGTTTGTCTGTGTTTTCTCTGGACCTCCTCATGGCTCTCCTCCTTGGCTAATAACAGTTTGGGAATCCAACAGGACACTTCCTGCCTCGCAGAGTCTTGTGTGTGACTGTTGCCAATGCACCTGCAATTACCCATTGCTGATGCACTAGCAGAGAAAAGCTGTCTGGGATTATTAGCTCAGGCATTGCTTCCCCTCCTGTATTAATTTAAATGTAGGTGTTGCATTGAAGGCCCTGAAGCTGTGCTGACAATACTTGTTTTGTGAAATAATTCATTCGAATGTTTGTTGTTGCTGTTTTTCAGGGATGGTGGTGATGTTAGTTATCAGGTTAGGTAAGTAAATTGCTGCCACCTCTCCAGAAATATTTGATTCTTAAGAAGAGAACTGGGCTATTTGTATTATTTACAAGTAAGGAAAGTGCAGAGACTCCGACTCTTACTCTTGTTAGCAATGAGTGCCTCAATGAGGAAAGAGAAGGTCCTGTTCCCAAGTTAATGGGTTTCCCTAGCAAATACAGTTGTTGCTAGTGGAAAGTGAGGAATGGATTTCCTAACACAAGGGAAGACTTGTGCTTTTAAAATATTATTTTGATCTAGAGTGAATAGCGATTTTAGGAGAATGTGTCCTGTGAAATCAAACTTTCACCCATGAACACCTGAAAAGGTTTTATTTTGATAAAATGGGGATATTGGATTTTTGTGTCCACTTTATGGGCATGTCCACAAAATATAAATGTGTATAATCACCTAAACGTTTTACACGGAGAGGTTGTTTTATATAACATGAAAAAACATTTTGAAATTTGTAAAGATAAGGTGGTGTTACATTTTTTAAAATGCTGTTTTAAAAATAATCAGAATTGCTTCTAAAACATTTTGTCAGGAGGAAAGCTGAATGTTTTTTGTTGCATAAGCAGTAATGGGAATTTCTGTCTTATACTGTAACTTGTAGCAACTTATCTAAACAGGATGAATAATATGTCCAGGGTAACACTAGAACCTTTTGGGTAATGTCGAAACTATATTAAGATATTGTGAATTTTAGTCTGTAACCACTATAATCAGAAAGCTTTTTCTTTCCTCCAGCACCTGCTAAGGCATTTATCTGCCTGCCAGAAGCTTTCTAATATTTTCCCTTTCTGTTTTAGACTGGTTCAAACCAAAATTATACAGATATACACACAGGAGATGTGGGGCAGCCCAAATCCCAGGCTCAAACTTTGCAGCTGGGTTTGCAGTGCTTAGAAACAAGAGAGCTTGGCCTAAACACCCAGAATGTTGGAAATCTTGCAATTTCAGTGAAAGCTCATCCCTAGTTCTTCCTTGATGCCAGCTTCACTCACAATTCTCTCTCTTCTTTTGATCCTTTCGGTGCTCAGAGTTGAGAAACTCGGTGCAGAGTCGCCAATTTGGCTAGAACTTCCTGCTAAGGTGGCTGTTAATTTTAACAAGTAGATGCAACCATAAATCACCAGGAAAAGCAATACTTTAAAAAATCAGACTGCATCAGCATCTATCATTAGCTCTACTACATCACTGAATTATCAGCCAATCCCAGCTCCCTCAGGTAGATCAATCATACTGTTAGCAGGTTCCTGTGATACCATCCCACAGCAACCAGTCTCTATCTGTTATATCCTGCAGAAAACATCACCAACTCTTCCTTTACCTTGATACTAATCCCCAAACATTTAGCACATCAAAATCTCTGGAACAATCTGCCCAGAACAAAGAAGGACACCACCAGCATCAGGGCTGCTTTTCAATTATCCGGACAATCAGCACTGGCTTGTTTCCACGCATGTGAATTGGCTTGGAAAAAGAGAGAGACAGTCTTTGCTCCTGGGCAACCAGCACTGCTAAAGCCATCATGGGCTGATTGGTAGTGAATCTGAGACTGTCCTGTCCATTCCCATTCTCAAAACATTTATATGAGATTGTGGCCGTCTCACATCTGGCCACTTAGGGAATATGCAATAAGCTAAACCATTTCCCTTGCAGATGACAGATGAGACTGGGGGAGAGGGACTGATGAAATTCACAAAGAGTTCTCCATGAATATCTTACATCTTATTGATGTTAGAGGTAAAGGTGGTGCAGCTTGAAGCAGAGGGAAGGCTGTTTCTGAAAGCATTAGGGAAGCAATATGGAGGGAGCAAGACATTTTCACCTTAACCAAACAAAAAAAGAATTTAATAAATTTCAAACAGGGAGAGTTGAATAGTCTCTTGAAAGAATTTAAGGACGATAGAAAATACTCAGATATCCTTGGGTTGCCATCAAGAATAACAGACACAGAAGGGAGGAGTTAATGGGTGGCATATCCGTTTTCTTGATCAGCAAGAAGAGAGGCTCTCCAAAGTCATGGGTCCTAAGTCTGGATGGACTGATGCTGAGGCAAGTGAATAATTAAAAGCAATTACCCTGTGCAGCATCAAGGTATCAATGCCTGTTTACATGGTATGAAGGCACATTTATATCAGCTGGGTCTTGGACTCAGTATGTGTCAGTGGAGAGTGGAGAATGACACTCCAGTGATCAGAAAGCTTATGCCATGGACACGGTGGCTCAGGACCCTCTATTACTGTCTGCACCATCAAACCGATGCACTGTTAAGGTGGCAAAGTATTGCAGTTGTCCTTCTCCCTTGTTGATTTTTGCTCCTCTTCATCTGTTTAGCCATCTGGGATGCAGTCTCTTTCCAAGAACTGAGTCACCCTGAATAACTTGGGTGTAGTTGGCACTTTTGCAGCCCTAAGGACCTCTGCAGCCTGCTTGAGGCCTGGTGATCAAGTTGGTAAAGGAGGCTATCAAGTGGATTGCTCCTCTGTTCTCACTGAAAGTCAAAGTGCAACACTTCACTCCACCGGAAGGTGGTAAGTCACTGCAGATTCAGTGAAATAAACATTCGTTCCCATGAGCTGAATCTCGTCTGGAGTTCCCCAGGTCTGGTGGTGGTCTGTTTGGCTTTTGCAAGGAAGGATGAAAAGCATGAAGTCTGCTCCTTCAGAGACAGAAAAACTGGGTTTTTTTTCATGGATCTGGGAGCAATTTTTGTTTTATTTTGACACTGAATTCAGCGGGGTTCTGCAGAAGCAATTCCTCCTTGCCTCTCACCCAAAGGCAGGAGCTCAGAGCCGATGGCTGATTTAGCTAAGGCTTGCAGCCTTGCCCTCAGCAAACATAGTTCAAGTTCAAAATGTATTTGCTCCTTTGTAGTCTGCTAGAATGGCAGGACTCTGACTCAGAAAGCTGTCCGCAGCTTTAGAGAAAGTTTAATGCTGAATGAAATGGGTCTTAAATTGGAGAAAGGTGGTGTTGCTGAAATATCTTCTATTGTACATCCACTATGGGGTTGGCATCTCCGTGACTAGGTAATTAAGGCTGCCTGGACATGCTATACTGAAGTTCTATCAAACCAGATCTCAAACTGCAGAAATTCTGTTCACATGTATATTTTCTCCTAGCAGATGAATGTTGTTGCCAAGATAAAAAATGCTATAAAATTTGGAGGGAAGGTTGACATGTAAGGAAAAGGGTACATCTCCTATTTGCATTCTGCAAATGTCTTGTCAATTAATGTTGCTGCAGTTAAATTCACAGCAAATGGACCTTGGGTCTCAGCTAATGCAACAGTTCTTGAAGTTTTAGCAGTTCAGTTTTATCTGAGCAAATGCAGGCTCAAACCATGTGAATCATCTCTGAGTTTTTAAAAAGCAGCTTTATTTAAAAGAAATGAAAGGTAAATGACTTCAGATGGCAAACTGCATCAGGAGAACTAAATAAGGAAAAAATATTGTTACAGGGACAGTAATATTAGCTGCCACAAACAAAATCAGTCAATAAAAGCACTTTGGAAATTTAAAAAGCCAAATGAATGAATAAGCCTCTCCCTAAATTCAATATTCCCTTGTATAAAATATTAGCACTCGGACTAAAATCACCTCCTGAGTATAGTATTTTTTTCTGTTTTATCAGCAGTCTCTCTCTTCCACCTAGTAAATTCGTTTATTTGTTCAAAACTGCAGTGTGTTGCCAGCACTTTCCAATACACGTACATAAGATAATGCACCTTTCATCCACCCTAAATCTCTCATTCCACAGGTTATTGATTTAGCCATACTGCTGTAAAGACAAACAGCCAAATCCTCTGCCTTTCTCTGACTCAAGTGACCAAAGCTTCTCTTGCTTGATGAAATCTTCCTCTGATAATGAGGACAGTGGGGACTATGTTTGCACATGGTCAAGGGTGGAGCCTGTGTTGAGAGTCACTTGCCCACCATCCCAGTGGCTCACAATTAAGGTTATGCTCTGATGCATGCTCAGTCAGAGCTGCAGAGGCTTTATGAAGGAGGAAAAGCCAATCTTTGTCTGTAAACCCAAGAAGTTCATCACTAGGAACATGTAGAGGCAGGGAAGAGCTCTCCACCAGCAATCTATCCCACCTTGCCTTTTTCTAAGCAGCTGAGGTAATGAACTTCAACAATGTGTTGGCTAATAGTCAGCAATACGGGTAATGAAAAACACCCCAAGGACTGAAATGCTTACATTTAGGTTTGGGTCCTGTCTTTCTCTTAGGAACATAGAAATCCCAGCTAAACTATCAGTTCCGCGAAGAGTTAACACTGTCCACAGGAAGATGAGGATTTCCTGTCATAACAATGTGGAGTGATATATGTGTGACCCCTAATGTTGCCAATGGCTGTCCAGGACTGTGAGCCAGCCAGCTCATCTCCTTTCTTGAGTAAGGCCTCATGAGGTCTGTATTTTCATGCACTTTTGAATGTACTTGGATCAACAAGGCTTACCCTGCATCTTCTTTCTGCAAGACACACCTGAATTTTGAGCTAAGTTTGACGTAATTGATTGGGAAATTTTGACCCTGCCTTCCAGGTAAGAAGTCAGATCAGTGATCCAGGCTTCCTCCACCTCCAGAGAGAGTTTCTGTTCCTCAGTGTGTCAGAAAGTAAGTTCAAAGAGGATGCCCAAATCTCTGTAACAGAGACTGTGGCTGCGTCTGCAGGGCATCTTCCTTTTGTGAGCACACAAACTCTGCCCGTGTCATCCAGCCAACCTCTGCTGCTACTTACAGACTTCCGTGCTAAGCCTTTGATTTACAAACTCTCTGATAGTTGCCTAAAATCTGCAGACTTAGAGTTTGTTAATCTGGGGTCACATTCATTTCCCCTGCAATTCCAGCAGCAGTACCTGCCTGCAAACATATTCAGTCTCCTGGACACCCACTTTCCCCATGGAAGAACAGTCACACATGCTCTGTTCCATTCAAATTCTTTTCTTATCCTGATGTTGCTCTACACTGAATTTATAGGGATGGAAAAGGCAGAGACTGCAGCTCATTTATCCTGGAACACAGAAAATCAAGAGACTACTTGAGCATTAAAATGGGTAAGTTGAATTAGCAATCAACATCCAACACAATGCATTCTGAAACACAATGAATTTGCTCAAAGTAGTTAAATGTATTTCAAACCTGAAACTTCTTAGACCTAGTACTGTCTCTCACAAATAGAAACCCTCATTGTTCCATTTATAGCTTTGTACCATTTAACATTTTGCTGCATTTGACAAGGGATGCTCCTTGGCTACAACAACAGATTTCCAAAAGAGGATTAGGGGTTGATGAGGGGGTAATCAAGCCACAAGATAATATTGGGCTGCTGCAAAAAATAATGTAGTTTCAGGCAAATTAGGACTATCTGTCATTAAAGTACACAAAAATTGGACTAAACCTCAAGAAACTCAATGTAATGAACACTAGACAATATGAAAGGGTTGGAGTACTGTAAAAGTCTGACACAATCTTTGAAAAACCCTATTCATTCACAGGAGAAAAATGCACTTCAGATCCACAGATGTGTTTTTTCTAAAATTGTAGGTAGAACCTTTCCATTTTCTACCACAGAAGAATATTTTTACAATGGCGCTGTTCATTGCTTTCTTTCACCTATTTCCCACCTATCTCATCCTTGACTAGATAATGGCAGCTTAGAAGAAAATGAGTCATGACAACATTGCAGGATTGCATGGTTTGATCCACTGAATTTACTCCTGGCCTCCTCTTCCTTCCTGCATCTTGACAGTGCTTAAAAAGTCAGAGGAAAATCTACTGAGTTACTGGTGATAAGGTGGCCTGATCACAAAGACTGAAGATGGCAGTCAGTCTTAATGAAGGAGCCAGACTCATGTCACCATCTGCCATCTTATGGTTTGAGAATATAAAATATTGTTTAAAAAAGCTCTTTCTTAATATTCTCATTGTGCAGTGGACTGGGGGCAGGGGTAGGAGGGTAACAGAATCAAATTTTACATGCCCTCTCAACACACTCTGGTGGCAGGCAGCTCTGATAGTCCCCAAAAGGTAGAACATATGATTCTAAGGTTTTTTTTTTCCTAACCATACCCTGGTTTTATCTGTTACTATACTAAAATTAATGTAAATGTTACCTAGTTGCAAGGTACACTAGTGTATGTAAATGTACTTAACTACAATCTGAGAATCCATGAACCCAGAACATTCCCTTATTGGCACATTTCTGAAAAACAGCAAAAACGTCCTCTGCCCTTTACATTCCAGTTTAATATAAGCCTCTCTTTCTGTATTAAGGATGGAAGTTGCAATCATCCCACCAAGACCAAGTTCTGCTCTCAGATCTGAAAGAAGTCTCTGACAGAAAGTGTTAACAGAGAAGACAGAGTTGAGCTTCCTGTGAGCACACATCTTCCACTGGCAAGTTATGCGTGATATCATTTCAGGATTCTGGCACTGGCAAAACATGCATGCCAGACACAGGAAACCAAGAAAAATAAGACAAACCACAGAAGCCTTCAAAATTGTACCATTTTTATAGTTTAGCAAGAAGATAGATGTTCTCACTGTGACTGACCTCCAAGAACTAGATTTTTAAGCCAATACAAATATTAGCTTTTTTTTTTTTAAGTCTCTGAACATTCATATAATATTAGACATGGGACAATCCAGCTTAGTTTTGATCAGCTTTTTAGACCATTAACCATCTCTACTTTCCTTAGCAACTCCAGATGAGGAGAACAGGTTTGTTTGGGGTTAGCTATTTTTTGTTTGGTTGGTTGTTGGGGTTTTTTTGTTTGTTTGTTTGTTTTTAAGTTTTCTATATTCATCCTAGAAATTATTTATAAATCAATACTTATGTTATTTTGTTCTGGCTAAAAAGTTTTTTAAAAGTGTCCACTGTAATGCAGGTGAACATTAAAGGTCATTGTATTTGCTAATAAAATGCAGTTTTAATATGCTAAAGTAAGCATTAACTGATTTTAAATAGTCTTGATTGGAAGAAAAGTTGAGAAGTGAGCTAACTAAAACTGTATTTAGTTTAGCCAAACTAGCTAGTTGTTAAAAAAAATTATGCTAGTGATATAAACGTGGCTGCTAACTGACCTCAAAACATCCACATTCACATACATTCACTGAATGCCTTGAATGAACAATTATCTGCTGAAAGCATACTTGTAAACTGTTCTACTTAAAACTATTTCTATTTGTCACATGAATGGTTTCTGTGACAGGCATTTTCCCAGTTTGGTCATAAATTCTAAACAAGAGTATAACGAACAATACAGCTATGGTCTGGATTTTCAATAACATTACTTACTGTACTAAAGTTTTATATTATTTTTAGCCAGTATTGCTAGCCCCTGTATAGAAACAACTGTTTCAGCAGTTCCAGGTGTGACAACAATGCCAGTTAACCAAATTAAGAAGTTGGTACCGCATTCTGAATTCCCAGAATCTTCCCAAATCAAGGCACTACAGGTCTACACACAGCAAGTGTATTTATTCAGGTTGAGAAGAGTTCCCTCTTTCTGATGGCTATAAATATATAATATGATATAAATATCTTTTTTCCCTTGACTATAAAGGATCACAATCACCAATTAAATTATTATTACACAAAAAAATGTATGTGCAATCTCCGACTGAATGAAGGGTAGAGAATCAATACTAGAAGACATTGAACCTCCCTAAGATGCTGGTTCTTGGCTTTCTGAGTAGCAGTATTCCAAATTCCTTATGTCTGAGCACTTGCATGCAGAAGTGTCAATCCAAGTACAATAGAGCAGAATCTGCCATCTACCACTTGGCTTTGTGCCAACACAATATTTGTTATGTAGGAAATACTGCCATTAGCCTAAACAAGCATTTAAGCAAGTCCTTAACTATTGTAAAAATACAATGGTATCCAAATGCTCCCTTTATCAGCCTTTTCTCTTTTAAAGCAAAGAATATTCAGTTTACTACAAGTGGGATCTCAACTCATGAGCTGATGAGAAAGAAAAAATAGTGAGAGAAATGAATCATCCTTGTCCTGAGATTTGTGGTGAACCATAGCAGGACCTCCTGAAATATGGGCCTCTCCATTAAGTGACCATAACGGGTTGCCTTGTGTGTTCTGCCACAGCCTATATGAATTTAGATGTATTAATTCTCTTAGTATACTCTAACATAACACAGCAGCATATAATCATGCCACTAAATGTATAAATTTTAATTTTTCTTTGGATTAGTCTTTAACTGGTACTCTCCCAGTTGAATGATTGTATTTTAGTAAATTTCATATGTATTTATCTTAATTCTTACAGATTCTCTTTGAGCTACATACATCAGAAAAATCATGTGGACAAGGACAATTTCAATTCTGTT
Organism: Chelictinia riocourii; assembly: GCA_026930925.1. Taxonomy (NCBI): domain Eukaryota; kingdom Metazoa; phylum Chordata; class Aves; order Accipitriformes; family Accipitridae; genus Chelictinia; species Chelictinia riocourii. The sequence goes on from JANZLP010000080.1 coordinate 33,208,589, forward strand.
TTTTGCATACCTTCAATTCAATTGCTTGTAGTACAAACATAGGTAAGTCACCTACTGGAATAACACTTAATTGCAGTTCAAAACTAGGTCACTTTTGGACAACAAATTTAGCCTCCATATTATAAAGAGTTACAAACAAGTATATAAGTAATCAGGCTAGGATTTGAAATATGCCTCAAATCCTTTGTCTCTGTCTCTAGACACAAACACTTCAAATCTCTGCAACCTTACCCTTAGAGAGTAGGACTGGAATATTTCTTATCCTCATACAACTTGCAAAGTGAAGCGTGGGAAAATAAGAAGTTTGCCTAAGGTGACTTAGGTGATGGCAGCAAAGCAGGAATTGCAATGGACTTCTACAGACACATTAGCAATTTAAATATGCGGGTATACAAAACTGGTCCAATTTATCCAGCTTGAAGAGAAGCAGTAAACACCTGGAGTAAACATTTGAAAAATGCCCTAGCCAATGCTATTCTTGATAACTTGGTTAACTGATTATGAAATACTGTTAAGATGCAATTTATTTTCTGTTTATTACTTGCAATTCTCTAACTTCAGAGTATAAGAAAAAATGCTTTTGCATTCCTCCTTCTCTAAACCCAAGATTAAACAAGAAGGCTTTTCAAATACAGGGAGCAGAAAGGGTAATTTTTTCCTTAAAAAATACTACTGTAATGCTGTAACAGATAACTGCAAGCACTGCAGGAATTAGAAATATATAATCTGGATTTTTAAGGTTCTAGGAAGCAATCCTATTAGCCTTGATTTTTGAAAGTTCTGTTGAACAAACTAACGCATTGCATGTGTTTTCAAGTGCAATCCAACTCTGTTTTCCTCTCACTTGACAGCACTTTAAAATTATTGTTTAAAAAGTGAATATGGTAACAAAATATTTATTTTTTGTATTGTTCAAAAGTTCAGTTTACAACTGAAAGTAGGAAGCTTTTCTGCTGCTGATAGCCAAGAAGTTTAATGGTTTGTGTAAAATTAACTGGTTCATTAATCTCATTTGTAACCAGCTCTGAATTGGCATATATATGTTTATAGTGGGAGCAAGGGGCAAGCTGCATAGGTTTTGGGTTGGGGTTTTTTTTTGTTATTACCAAGATAAGTAGTTTATTTTAAAGGAACAAATACCAACCAACTAAAACAAACAAACAAACAATACTCATGGAGGGGGGGTTTGTAAGATCTAAGTCATGTTTCTTTTCTGTGCTACTACAGAGGTGCTGACACTTCTGGCAGTGAGTGAAGTGGCCAGACAAGAGCTTCTGATCCACTTCCAGCTGTAAAGAACTGCCAGAAATAAAATTCATTTGGCTTCAAAGTGGTAAATTCTACTGTATTTCTGGAAGCTCTCACTCAAAGTTTTATATTGAGTTCTGCTGAGTACTAACAGCAATCATTAATGAGAAAAGATAATAATCATTTCAAAGAAACCAATAATATAATTAAATCTAATTAGCTTGAGCTTAGAAGAAATATATTTAGTCACTACCTTGATTTGTTTTTCTAAAGTGAGGTAACCAACAGATAAATATTGTTGAACTGATCTCTTTTAATACAGTACACAAAAATAACACAAGCCAATGGATGAAAGACAAGTTAAACTTAAAAAGCTAAAAAGCAAATCCATCATTTGAGTGCTTGTGCTATTACAAGTGTTGCAATGATTTCTCCTTCACTGTAAGCACTTAAATTGGTTAAGTTCTAAGAAACAAACTCTGGTGCTCCCTGAGATACTGGACTTGAAATAAGCTAAACAAAATCCTAAACTCCTATTTGACACAGGCTGTAGAGTAGTTCCTATTAACTCTTATTGCTTTTAAAAGTAATTCAAATAATAAAACTTCTAATCTTCCCAAACTCAGTTAAGTCTTAGTAGTACACTCTCTATATAACCCAAACATTTAGAG
>JANZLP010000080.1:34020413-34033186 GCA_026930925.1 Chelictinia riocourii
GCAGATCTGTACTGCTTGTGAAGACATCGGTGCTAATCAGAGCAACAATCTAAAGTTTTACCAAAATTTGCGGCAATTTGGGGGGGTGCATGGTGGGTGCATGGCTCTGCCCACAGGATGACCCGCTACGCTGCCCTGAGCCGTGATGACGTTCCCGAAAACCTGGCCATGATGTTCATCACCTTCCCCTCCGCCAAGGATCCCACCTACGAGCAGCGGCACCCAGGTACTGAGTGTAGGGGGGGGTCCCCCATGTTCCCCCCCCAGCTCTGCAGCTCTGACCCGCTCAGCTTTGTGGGCTCTGAGGCTCCTTAATCCCACCAGCCGGGATTACGGGGTGGGCACCGCCACCACCGCCACGTCCCGGGCTGACACCAGTACCCGGGTTCCCCGCCATGGGAAAGGGGGTTGTCACCAGTTGTCACCCCCTCCTCGCAGGCCGGTCGTGCATGACCATCCTGACCATGGCGCGGTACGAGTGGTTTGAGGAGTGGGCCGGGACCCGTGCCAAGCACCGGAGCCCCGACTACCAGCGGTACAAGTTGGCCATTGCCCAACGCCTGCTGGAGCGGGCACTGCAGCGCTTCCCCCACCTCCGCGACAAGGTTTGCTCTTATTCGCCTTGCCCAAAATGCCCATTCTTAAACTTCATCAGCAATAATTTGTAAATTTAAGGACTATTCTGGTCATAGAAATCATCTGTATCTTTTCTCTCACTCTCAGGAACATTTTTCAATAAATTATTTACAAGCTTTTTCCATAATAATAAAAAATACTCACATTTCTGTGCTTATAAACTAGCTTGATTATGCACCAAACAAGATACTATGCCCTTTATGAAATCTATATGCATAATATACTGAAACACAAGTTTAGGGTGATTTGGGGAAGAATATATTTCAGCTTTCAAAGGTAGCCCATTCTCAAAGCAAATCTCTTACCTTGGCCCAGAACCAGGCCTATGCAACACTAATCCTGATCCCTTCCAAAATTTTAAATATTGTTGAGGGATTTGGGTTTCTGTCAAGAACTGGTTGTGCTGAATGCAAGCTGTGCTGCTGTTGATTTGAGTTTGAGCATAACTGGACATTTTCAGGCCTGATGCACTTTAATCCAGATAGCTGATGATTCTGTACTCTTGACTGTTCAATTCAAATCTGGATGTCTGGTAAGCAGGTCTCAAAACATCAACTCTGTGAATAATAACAGTACAGTCACCAGATAATAAGCACAGTCACCAGAACTCACAGCTACAGTAGGTTCTCTTATTCAGGGCAGATAAACTTTGCTCTTTTTCCCCTACCCCTGATGGTTTTAGTTACAGTATCAGTTTCAATAGACTACACTATGTGGAATTACAAGGTGTGCCTCTTGATTTTGACAGGTTAATTGAAGATCAGTGACAAACTCAAAGTGCTCTTCTTTATCCCCCCTTAACCACAATTTTTATGGAATGCTTCTATAAAATGGAACTTTCAGTCAGCAACCTGCATATGCAAATTCATCTTAAAATATTGCAGTTTTTAATACAGAAGAACTTCAACTATGTGAAGGTAATAAAAACTTTACAAAAGCCATTTTTTACTTGAATATTGACACTTGTGCAAAGCTTTTGGGGCTTTGGCATGATTTTAGCAAAACCAGAAATCCACCACTGTTAATTTTCTGTAAAGATGCCAGTTTGTCTTTCTGCCTTGAAGCATAACCAAAATCCTCGCTAGTCTCCAAATCTGTATGCTTAAATCCCCCAAAATACATCAGCAAGATGCAGTGATTAGAATTCCTATGTGTCAGGGAATAAACTGGCAATAACTATGTGGACCAGAAAATCCTGAACCACTGTTAGGGATTAATTAGCCACATTCACAGTAAAACCCTTCAAGCAACCAACCTCTCCCTTTCCAATACCATCATAGTGAGGAATACAGATTACAAATGTTGTCTGTGTTGCTCTGCAGAATGACCCTGAGGGCAGGATCAGAGCTACACCAGCCATCTGTTTGAACTTTCCTACTGGAGCATTTCTGTGGCTGCTTCTAAGTGATCCCACTGGTACTGCGGGAGAAGGAAAACCTCAGCAGTCCCAGTGCTTTTGATGCCTTTACCTGCCCTGTAGGTAAGTCGTGCCACTAGGTGCAGCTTTCAGCTGACCCCATCCAACCTTCCACGGATGACCTCAAGAAAAAAATATCTGCATTTCATCCATTATGCCTGTTGCAAAACTGCATAAATTTTAGGCATCCTGAAATCTGAACGAGTACATACATGGGACAATATGAATGTCAGCATAGAAAGCAGTGAACTAAATCCTTGCCCAGCTTAACTCTGTGCTAGTCCTCCTGTAACGAACAGGTACATGATGTTAGCTCAAGCTGCTGAGAGCAGTGACACTTAAACTGGGGCTGCCGCTATAGCTGCTTTTTCCTATTGATGATTTTTTCCCTGTAGATGCCTAACAGATGTGATAAATACCAGCTGGCAATAACTATGCCAAAATCAACAAACATCAGCAGCCAGTCAGATTTTCTTAGGAAGGTCAGTGTTGTATGTCTTCTCAATCACAGTTGTTTAGTATTGTTTATCATATATTAATATTCAGAATAATATTTGTCAGAATTATTTTTATATGTTAGCCTATAAAGCTGCTTTTGCTCCAAAAACAAAACAAGTGCGTTACATTTCTGTACAACAAGTCCAGCATATTTAAATAATGTCAGGATTTAGCTAAGCAAGTCATACTAATATACCAAAATAATCTTTACCAGTTGCTACTAAAAGGCCATGGCTTCCTTATATTTGTCTCCTTTTTGAGTTCATTGTAACATTTGCATTAAAAACAACCCAGCCCTGCTCACAGCACTCCCAATTTAATTCTGTCCTTAGAGGAACATTACAGAAGTTAGCAAGGTTACTTAATGCATCCCTGGAAGAAGCTCTGATAAGATACCAAAGGTCACTGCTCCTTTCAATAGGAATGCTTTCATCCTAATAAAGATAAATATGAATGTATTAATTGAATTAACTGAAATGTATTCATTTTTTACTCTGAACAGTCTCCTCAATGAGTTATTGTCAGAGGAGCGTAAGAATGTAAAAGATCAACAGTTTGATAAAGACCTTCAAATTCAGCTGTTACTTAGTACATCAATTTTTGTCCCATCTGCCATTTTGTCCATAAGGAAAACCAAAACCTTTTTCTAACATCCTTGGGTAAAAGTGTCCTAGGCAGCTAATTATATTCCAGTGTAGAAAATAAGACTGGATTCCCCCCTCTGCAGTAGAGAAGTCAGCGTAATAAGAATTATGCTAAATTTAGCATATTGATAAAATTGTGTTTTCATGTGCAGAAATGTGCCTACAACTTGAGTTTGAACAGAGAAATTAAATTAACCTTTCTTTGCATCCCTAAATTTATTTGTAGTATAAATCTAGAAAGATTGATCTGAAACACTGAGATCACAATTTGGCCTGCCGTATTCCGGGGAGTGGAAAACAAGGTTGATTTACACAGGTTGTGCAGGAAGGGATGGCAGTTCTTTTAATGTCTACCAAATATTCCCCATGAGGGTCCTGCTTAGCAGACCTGGTTTGAAAAGCAAGTTCCTTGGCCTCCTATTCCTTGCCATAAAGGCCAACCCTGCCCCAGAGGGCCCAAGCTTATACAACAAGACCTCTCTGTTCCCTTCCTCCTGTCCGGTCACCATTCCTCTCAAGTACTTGCTCCCAGCAGAGCTGCCAACTTCCCTGTTTTAGGTCTAATTTTTTCTACCTGAAAAAGCATGCATAATTTAAAAAAGGAGAATGACACAAGATAAGAAAAGTTGTTAAGAAGAAGCTTGAAGCGGTAGCTAATATGTTAAATCTTTGCAAGTGATATGAAAGACTATAAAGACTATTATATCCTGTTTCAGGACTTTATTGGCAACTTAGAGCAAATGCATAGCTTTTATAAAAAAAATTGATAAAAGGCAAAATGAAACATTATTTAAAGTAAGAATGCTTACTTCAGAAAATATGTTTTGTCAGCCAAAATGCTGGCTCTAACCCCTACTACTTCCCTTCCTCACACAGCTTCAGGAACGTATGGGGCATGGGCAGAGAAAACTGACTGATAACTGGTTCTCCAGTTGATTTGTGAAGGCGTGTGGCTTGAGCAGCCAACCTTAGGCAGAGTGATTTTTTCAGCCTGCTTTGCCCAAGCTCTCATTTCTTCCATCCACAGATTCAGCTTCCATGTCTTTTTTTATGTTTCCAGGTCTTCTTGTCAGGTTCTGCTGCATAGGTCCCACTTCGTGGTCTGCCTTCTTCCAAGACTTCCCTCAATCTGTACTATTTCTGCCTACTGTTTTCCTTCTGGAGAACATTCCTTTGGACTCCTGACTTCTTCACTTCAGCCAAGGCCGCTGATACCACTTCTTTCTTCCAGCCAAGCTGTACTTTGGGTGCTGTGTCCCAAGACTGATGTTCATATCTGGTTATATGCTCTTGGGACTGAGTTGAAGCTTGACCAAGAAAAGATCAGTCATCCCACCAGCACATCAGCACACGTCCTTGCTCCGTCCCACAGTGCTACTGAACATCAATCTCAGGGGCTGAAAATGGATGCCATCTCCTGCCTGGAGCATGGCCAGGGATCAGCAGAGGTGGACCCAGGGGTGACATGGCAAGGGACCAGCCCCGTCACTGCAAAGTCACCCCCGTGAGGGCACAGCCATACCCAGGTAGTATATTTGTTTCTTAGTTTCTCCACTGCCAGTTTTCTGTCAGATCAAGAAGCTGAACTGGTGACACCCAGGTCTGCTACAAGGGAAGAGTGGAAAGGTGTCACTGGAGCCTGCTGATCCCTGTTGGCATTGGCCCACGTCATTATAGCCAGTCATGAAACAGGCATCACAGAAGTATCAGAACAAACTGAAATGTGGGATTACCCATGAAGTTTTCTCATCCAAGTGCAACATTAATTAAGCCTGACCCTGCTTAGCTTGTTGAAATAAGAGGTTTTATTCCTGGAGGTGTCAGGTCTTTAGGCTAAACAGATTAACAGACAAGTAAGATATAAAATATCACACAGCCCAGAAGGGCTAACACTCAGTTTGATGTTGACAGTGCCTTTCCAAAGCAAGTTAATTAAAGTAATAGTTTAGTTTTCTCCTTTTTATATACATTTGTTCAAAGAAAGTTATTACTTTGACTATTTCCCTGGCTTTTTGTTAATTATGCAACCTATTACAACAAGGAGCTAATTAGGAAATATATCTGGGTTTGGAAACAAACTGCATCAATGCATTTTCACAAAGGGTTTTCATCTTCTTGAGACAAAGATTGCTTTCAGCTATAATTAAGGCTGATAAACCTGGTAAAGAGGAAATTAACAAAAATAGCAGCGTGCTGAGCAGCTCAAAGAGCTTATGAAAATATACTTCTGAAAATTAAAAAAATAATCAACACACAAGTGAATACTTCTCATGACATTCTTAATTATACCAAAAAGTCCTGGATTTTTTATCAAATTGAATATTCCTTCTTACTTTCTACAGTTTGATGTTTCATGCCATTTAATTGCTGCTGAGTAAGAGTGGAAGTCACTTTTCCATACACATTAAGGGAAGCAGCAATCAGCAATAAATTCCTAGAAAACAGCTTATACAAATCGTTTCCTTAATCAAGAGAACTCGGAAGCACTGCCTGATTTGCTGCTCCTTTTTTTAAAGCCTGTTTGTCTTTTGGGAATAGGTGTCAGCACCCCAGGATCTTGTCCCAGGCTCTGCCCTTGCTTTATTCTCAAGCTGTGTACAAACAAATCACTTGGCCTCCTTCAAACTCACTTTGTCTTCTTATAAAGTGGACATATGAATTTCTTCATCTAAGTCCTGGGTTGACTCTGCCTATAGCAAATGTTTACAATGTTCTCTGAGAATCTAGTACGAAAAGTGGGCTACCATACAAATGACAAGTATTGAAATATGAAGATGTTTCAGATACCAGCCAGGTTCCCATGGAACCTTCCTGTTCAGTGTCCTTAAATAGTGAAGGATCTTGTGCCACATTTAGCACCAACTGTAAACTGTCCATGAAGAGCAATCACCTAAAATTTAGCCTGTAACCCTACAAGGTAAGTTTCGATTGAAAAGTCTCTGAAAACTACCAAAAAAAAAAAAAAAAAGCTGTTATGTCTTAGACATGACATCTTCAGCATACCAGCAAGAGGCATTCTGTTCCAGCTGATGACAAGGTGAGATCCCACCAGCCATTGTCACCTTTCAGGTGAGCACTTTCTGGAAGACCATGAATTTTTGCTAGAACATTGTCAGCCTCCACTCTCCAAAAACTTATGGACTGAATCTAAAAGGTTGCAGTCTTCATGTTGTCAATCCTGCCAGAGTACTGGATGTGACACATTGGGGTAAGCAAAGAGACGCTGTAAAGAAGCAAGACTAATGGGATGCAGAATTAATGGGATGCTGACAAGGCCCATATGCTTAACAGAGCACTTCACCTACTGAATCATTAATGGGAGTAACAAACGGCACTCCTACAGGGCCTCATCCCCTAGCTCCACAAGCCTGGGAGAATGTACAGATCTACCTCAAATTTGATAAAAAGATAAATGCAAGTATCACCTTAGTCATGATTGAGTTCGAAATTGATATTAGCTTGCCCCAGGAGATGCTGCTGTCTATCCAGAAAGACAGAGCAGATGGCTTCTCCACTGATGCTATAGAGAAGATGGATTTCCTGCTATTTTCTTAAATAGCAACTGTTGTTGAGAGGAAGGTGTAGTCACTGCCTTGGGAGCAATATGTTGAAATTCAAAATAACATTGCACCTCCCAGTTCCCCAACTGGCTCTGTGGAAGCTGTACTTTTAGACAAACTGGCCAACCCAAGGGGCCATGAAACACCATTAGCTTCTCAGAGGGAAGATATCGTTATGCAGAGTGCACTCTACCAGGTCTTCTAGAGACTGCTTCTGCCACTCAGTATTATGGTGGGAGCTAGTGGCTTCGTGCAGCATAGGTCGGAGACTAGAACTACACCCACTGTTGGTTTTGTCAGCTTTCCAAGACTACAAGAAATATTGCCTGGAAACATCAAGCGATTTAGGAGACAAAGAAACGACAGTGCTTTCCATCCTGAAGAGAATAGTCCAGAAAATAGTAGGGTTTTTGCTCTTCTAATAATGTATATCTGTCAACAAGAAGGTTATTAACCACCCCATTGAAACTCTTGCTCTGTTTATATTTAAAGGCTGTATGTGTTGATCAAAGGATGACATAATTAAATGTTCTTCAAATGCTCAAGCCACATTAGCTGAAAGGCTCATTTCATTCTTCTTGTTGTTTTTGCATTGTATTTCAAACAAATCATCAGCTGATTAATTATTTAGCAAGTACTAACCTCCCAACCATCCCCTGCACACAGTGAATCTGATTCAAGCAAATGCCTTTTTGACAAATGGCTTCAGCCTGCCTTATTTACTGGCATAATGTAAATGGGGTACTTTGACAACATGGCATTGGTTACAGACTTTTCTTTGTGTTGGTGGTCTTATATTCCTGGCTGCTTGCAAGGACATGGGGAGAAAGGGTTTGGTCTGAAGAGAAAGTATGTGATGTATATCGGTTTGGAAATGTGTGTCTTGACAGCACCCATCCCCCAAAAAGCAGTAAGACACACAGTTTTGGCTGTGCTTTTGGTAGTGAAAGTCATCTGCTGACTCTAAGGCAAGAAAATCAAGAATATCATTGCAGTTAAGTGAGACTATTAAATTACCAACCACAAAATAACTTCTCAAATCATAAATCTCTTCCAGAGAGGCTCATGTGAAGCAAGATTTTATACAGGCCATGATAACATAAGAGTAGGTTAAATCCCACAGGCAAAGTCTTTCCTCCTCTTGTGCAAATGGAGACAGGCAGTCCCACCATAGGAATTAATTTCCTACAGCGAGCAGCTGTCCTTTTCACCCTTGTTCCTGGGTTTTGCAATACTATCTCCTCAGCTGAGATGAAGACGACTTTGCCCATGGGACACAGCTTTCATTGCTGTGGGTGGGGTGCGACATGCTGTCCAGCTGTCCAGCTACAGAGCTGTTCTGACTCAAGCCTGAGGTAGGAGATGGTGATTGTGTCCTCCTTGCCAATCTTGGACCACAGCCAGCAGATATGGCATTACATCCACAGCAAATGCCAGAGCTTCCTTCCTGCCCTCCAACCTTCTCCAACACCTCCAACCCCAGCTAAAACCATTACACTCAGAGATTGGGGGTTTCCCAGTAAGAAAGAGCCACTGTCCTTGTGGTAGAAAAAGTCCCTGGCTATGGCAGTACAAATCCCTGTCATGCGATGAAATGGACTAGAAATACTCTACCTCTTGAGGTTTCTCACACAGGTGGTCTTGGAATGGGAGTGACAAGTCTTAAGGTGTATTCATCTATGAGTTCACATTCACGTTGAATGAGGTAGTAACAGCGTACAGCACCGTTGTGACTGTTGTATAAAGACTGTTGTATCAGCACTAATTTACATGGCAGGCGCGGCACAAACCACCTGCAGCAGACCACATTGCTCCTTCCTTGCTGTGTCCTCTCGGGCTTCCCCAGCAACTGAGGAGTGAAGTTAGAATTATGTTACCTGAACAAAAACAACAAGGCAAACCTTTGCAAAGAGGGCAAAAAAGAACCTTTCCTTTCTGGAGGGGAGACAGACAAGCAATCTGGGGCTGCCAATGACTTAAGGTGAATAGCTGAACCATCTCATGTTTAGGAACTTGCTTTCTATACCTTCCAAATACCCCCTGTGTGGACAGGTGTCTGTTTTGCATACATAATGCAGAGAAAAAAAGGCTAATCTGTGAGAAATTTAATAACCTTAATAATCTATCTCATTCCAGTGGCCCCTGGGCATGTGGCAGTGGGAACTTTTTAACACGTTCTAAAATAAATCTAGGTTGAATCGAGTCCCACACTCAATTCAAGTCAAGAGAAATTCTGTTTCTTCTTAACCAGCTTTAATTGTTCTGCTTTTTCTCTTCCTTCTGCCTCACTGCCATCTTTGCACAGGTCTCCACCAATTTCTCAAACAAGAATCTTACTGAAAAGTGTATGACCATTAGTCAGCCCTCAGAGCCTGTGTCTCAGCCATTCTTTCTCTCCTGTCTGGCCATTAGCACAAGTTCAAACACAGGCTAGAGTAGAGCTTGCCTTCTGCACCCTCTTTGTCATCGCCTTTCTCAGTTACTGCGAACCTCACTGCTGTGCTGCCCAGAACTCCAGCCAAGGACCTGAGCATCTTCTCACAGACCTTAGATTCTGGCAGTGTCTAAATCTTGCAGGTTCCTTCTGCATTAATTCCTCAAAGCTTTTGCTTTTCTCAGCCAGCTTTACAAGTAAAGTCCATCTCTCCCTGATTATATCAGCATTTGCCCCCAGCAAATACAACCCTTTCCTACACATTCAGAAGGCTTCCAGAAAGGAACTGCTCCAGCCCTGGCATGGAAAGCCAAGCACAGACCTTAGAAGGCTGGTTTGGTACCTAAGTTCAAGATTTTTTTAAGCAATTCTTTTCACTGCCTACTGGAGAATGTCTGACTGCACGCAACAAGACATGGGCCATGCTCCAACTCCATACCACATGTATCTAACTGAAACAGTCCAGGCTCTGCTCTTCATCAACTACACAAGGAGGCAGGTCCAAACAGCCTTGAGGAGGCTGTTTGAATCACTCCTGACTGCAGGAGCCCTAGAAGGACCCACAGCTGAAAGCCTGAACTTGTGCCCATGCTGACCCCAGCTGAGATTTCCTTCCTTGGTTTAGAGTCCTTTCCCTCTTGGGGACAAGAAAATCTGATTTGGATGCACACTGTAAGAAAGCTGTTTATTTTGTCTTTATTGTAACCCAGTGCAGACCTCTTCCTCCAGCTGAACTAACAGCCGCAATTAGAAAAATAAAATAAAAGGATGTATTTGATCTACCAGAAAAGAAAACATTTTAAAATTCTGTAACTTTGTCCTAAATATACAACCATGAGTCCCTGAACTTCTATTCACTCTGTTCCCATCTGGAGCATCACATCATAGAATAAATGCACAAGGAAAATAAAAGTCTCTCTTAACCTCTCAGAACCCTAATTTTTTGTAAAATACAAAAGGCTGGAAAGGAACTGGGCTTACTCTGTTGTCAAGGTACCAGTATTTTACGAGACCACTATACATGATTTTACAAGAACTATTGCCCATATTCATCCTAAGAGAACTGTGACTAAAAATACAGAATCTCATTCATATCCATAGGTGAAAAGATTTCAAGGTTTAACAAGAAGCATCTCAGTAGCATGGAAACAAATTTGCTACCCTTTCTCAAAGTATTTTATTATTTTTATCAGCTATAGTTGCCTCAGGATCTCACCATACAAGGTACCATGCAAACATGGAGCAGGTTTCTGCTAGAAAAGATTACATTAAAGCAGACTCCAAAAGGCAAAGTGTCAAAGGAGGGAGATTACATTAAAGCAGACTGCGAAAGGCAAAGTATTAAAGGAGGGATATAAGAGGGAAACTGAGGCACAGGAAGAGTCATTAGATATCCAAAAAGAAATCTTCAGCAAATAGGCTGCACCTTGAGTCCAGAGTCCCTAAGAACAACCTGAGGACCAAAAACATGAGAGCATCCTTCCTCTGTCAGTCAGACAAGGCAAGGATGAGAAATGCTGCGCCACATTTCCCTAGTCCATGAGACTCATTTGGCCATTGTTCTGTTTGTCAGCTCGGAGCTAAAGACATGAAAGATCACACCACTGGGAATAACAGTCCAACCCCTTGTGTGGATGCTGGAGGGAGACCAGGCAAATTCTCCTGGGGGACTGCATGGGGCTAATGGTAGAATTCTTTTCCCAGGGTCAGAAAGATGTCAAACTGTAGCTCAACGAGGCAGTTTACTGGACCAAAACTCTCTCCAGTTAGTGGAAATGTGCTCATTTTCTGCCTCTCACCTGGGGATGCCTTCTCCACATCATTTTTCCCACATCATTTTTCCTGTTACTTGTTTAGGTATTTTGATGACTGCTGGTGAATATTGTTCTGTAAGATACAGGTAGCATTATTCTTGAAAACATGTCTTTCATACTTTCAATACTTTAAAGTATTGAATTTAATACTTTGAAGTATTGAAAAGGGTTCATAGTTGGAGATGGTCTTGTGCAGGTGGAGACACAAGGGATGAGGATTTCCTCAAGTTCAGCCAGTGACACACTGGTAAAATAGGAATACAACATGTTTGACTGCAACACATGAATTCAGCTGGTAAAGACAGAAAAAGATACAGAGTTGGCAGTGTATTTGAATCACAGATTTTCATTCAGGCCTATCTTTACGAATAGGATGGGTTATTCTCTTCCTTAATGGTTTAAACTTAACCAATAGAGCAGCATTTTAGCATGCAAACATCTTCTGGAAAGCAATTGTCCCATAAACAACCCCCCCATTCCATATCATTTACATCTGAGAAACACATCCCATTAGGTCAGGACAAAAAAAACACAACATAGAGAACAAGCCCAAAATGTACTGCTAGTTCTGAGATATATGCTGTTGTTCTTCCTAATTATTCTTCTAGTTGCAAACATCGTTAGTTGCAAATGTCTCTTTCCCTGGAGTACAGAAATGAGAAGCAAGTCTATTTTGAACAAAAGCAAAAAAACCCCAACAGCTACTATAGATGAATGATGCTTTTTTCTTGAATTCCATCTGCATCTATTGGCAGCATTTCCATAAGCATTTTTTTTTTTTTAATTTCCCTAATTTTCCATTGGGAAAACAATACCACTGAATAGGCCTAAGTGTATTAATGGGATTGGAGGCAATTTTTCTTATATTCCTGTCAGATAGAGATACTGAGGGAAAGATAAGCAAGTGCAGTCCTGTTCCACAGGTTGAGACAATAATAGCTTGATTGAATTTAAAATGCATTTCTTGTTTCTGCACAGGCTTAGCTCTAAAAATGTCATGTTAGGGGCATGGGAACATAGAACCATCTCTGAATATGGTCTCCAGCTGTTAGCTTTTAACCTTGTCCTTATTTTCTACTGGTCACTGTCTTGCCAGAATGGCAGAAAAGATGTTTTACCAAGAAGGACCCTGCAATCTAGGCTAAGAATTGCAATTTTGGAAGTTTCTATTTTAGAAGCAAAAAGGTTAACCTACCAGAGAAAACATCCATTCAACCTAGAGAGAGGTCACTAAATGTTTTGAAGACTCCTTCTATTTCAAATACATAGACTGTGTACAGTGGTCTGAGCCTTTATAATCTTTTCTTGAAATCACTTAGGCTATTAAAATCCTGATGTAAAAGACTTGAGAGCTTCTGTCATTGGCTCTCCACTTACAGAAAATGAAGGTGCTGTTCCTTGCTCTTTAAAGAAAAGCATCATTAAACTGTTCCAATATCTTGCAGACCGTACTGCAATTCTTTCACTCCCTGAATTAACAGCAAAATGAACAAGGGCAATTATCAAAAAAAGCTCGGATCATGCAGCATAAGATGCACTTTATTTCTTTGACAAGCATAGTTTATTTTTAATTATTCCTTTTGCTTTACAGTACATTAATAAATGCTCTGGAGTATATTTAGTGTAAGTAATGAAATCTTAGTAACACAAGGCTTCACTACAAGCTTCTGATGCTTTCTGACAAAGAGGCAGGGCACATCTCCTCAGGAGGCAGCTGAGCAGCTCTGCTTCCCCTGTAGCGTTACAGCAGCACTGGAGCATAGATGCCTG
>JANZLP010000080.1:34715892-34730549 GCA_026930925.1 Chelictinia riocourii
GGTGGGGGTGGGGAAGGGACTAGCTGCTAGTCCCTTCCTTTTTTTTTTCTTTTTTACCCAGCTCAGCGGATAGATGAGGCAAGGACATGCCACAGGGATGAGACTTGCCGGATTGCCTGGAATGCTGGTGTTTTGGGGCAAGTTCTTTCCCAGGGTGTAAAGCGAAACACGAGTATCTGATGACAGATGAAAATGCAGGTTAGGGAAAACTGTAGAGCCGAGTGAGTGAATCTTTTCCCTCTCCAGAGAGACCAGCGAGCGTGCAGGCTGTGTGCTAGGTAGCGTTTTCTGGAATCAAATGGCCTGTGTTGCTCGCCTCGCTTTCCTTCATCGTTGGCCTGCTCCGACTGGGTGGAAAAAATGCAAGTCCATCTGCTGACAGAGCCCAGTTGGCCAGCCTTGCCCGTGCCGCCGGTCGGGCTGGCAGCTGCAGGCAGGGAGGAACCTGCAGCGTTCAGTCACGAGCCATATGCGGGCAGTGGTGAGGATTAGCTCTGCTTCTGGCCGGAAAGGTCCCACCGCGGTTCCCAGGCTGAACTCGCCATATGTGTTTCACATGATTGTCCTGAGGGTGACATGAAACGGAGAGTTCAGATTCAAGTGAAAGTTGGTTTGCATTTCTTCGTCCCGTTTAATGGAATGCAGATGCCGAGGAGAGCATGAGGGTGTCTGTGTCGGGGAGAGATGCAACAGGCTGTAGAAAAGCCCCATAGGTTTTACTAATTCCTTCTCCTTCCCCTGAATTTTCTGCTGTTTCCTGATGGGAGTTGCATGTGTGAAGGAACACCCTTGGACCACCTGTTAGGCGCCTTTCCCCCTTCAGTCACAGTCTTTGCCATCTCTTAAAGATGGGGCTTTTTTTATTTGGAGAAAAGCCAGAAACTTGAACAGTAGTTTTCTCCTTTGGAGAGGTGAGGAGAGCTCTCTGACGTGGCACGGGAGGGAAGAAGGAAGGCAAGAAAGAAATTAGAAAAGATGGATGGAGACCCCTCCAGGTTCCACTTTGAGCAAGTGTGAAGTACTGCAGAATTTTAATTTATTTTTTTTTAAAGGTAAGAGGTGTGTATTCACAGCCTGATTTAGTTTGTGGTTTGCCTTACTGCAAAGTAATTTTGCAGACGGCATCTCCCATAGGTCCATGTCACATATAGAATGCCACTGCTACTGCAAAAGGGTTTCCAGACAAGTGCTGTTAATTGCAAAAAGAAAGTTTAACAAGCTCTTGCTGTGTCCCAGGAGGTTAGTAGAGTGGCCAGCTAAACAGCTGTAAGAAGACTGGTCTGGTGGGCTGAAGGGGCTGATGTACCCCAGGCTAAAATAGGAATATTTGGCTTATTTTGATCTTTGGATATGGGAGAACAGCTCATTTATTTCTTAATTGATGTATAGACTGTGGTATGTTAGAAACAGGGACAGGAAAATAGCATTTTTTACCTCTATTTTTAAATTTTTGAATAATGTGAAATATGGAAAAGATCAATAATTTTGCCATCCAGATGTAAAGCATAAAATATTTCAGTTTAGGAAGGTGTAAAACTTGTTCTGAAAAGCTTTGATTTAACGCGGATGGGTCAGCAACGAGAAGACACCTGCTAAAGTAACTCGTCAAATGCTACATTAAGGATGTGCAAGTTGTGCCTTGCCTCTTACCCTTGCTTTAGAGTCCCAGCAGAGCCTGTGGCACAGGTCAGCGCTCGTATGCATCTGGGGCAGTGGATTAGCGCTGGATGATGAATTTCCTTTCTGTTGACTGTTTCTGAGCAGGCAGATAGCTGTCTTGAGGAATAATATCAACCCAAATAACAATAGTGTCTTTCCTCAAAAACTCAACTGGCCGTAGGAGGCAGCCAGTCTGAAAACGGACACATTTTTTGGTGGCTAAAACACGACGTATTGGAGTGCGCGTTTTAAGAAATTGTTAAAACTTTAGCTGGGTTAATGCTTGTTGCCTTCCAGAGCAAGGGCTCCCATTGTAAAAGTCAGTCCCTCTCAGTCTTCATTAGCGTGCCGTGTTCTTTCCACAGTTTGCCTAATTAGACTGTGACCCTCTCCCCAGTAGGATCCTGTGGCATTAACACTGTGCAGAAACAGGATTTTGGTGTGGATACGTCAAGAGAGCGAGAACATATGGCATAAACATCAACCGATATTGCTTGCCATCCACACTTGCTGCGTGTAATGCAACAAGACCGGCTCCTGGCAGCCACGTGATCCGCCTTCCAGTCCTCCATTTGGGGTGGGGTGGGGTGGGTTTTTTTCATTCCTAAAGTTGTGACTTTCTGGAAGGAAGCTTGTAAATAGTTGGGGTGCAGAGAGCAGGTAGAATGTCAGCGGGATGTTACCGGGAGACACGTGCGCAACGCTGACATCGGCTCCTGGCCGCGCTTCCTCCGCACCAGCTCACTGCTCCCGGCAGCCCTAGATGTTGGAAGAAGGTAAGATCACGTCGTGTCACCCGCGTCCTCCCACCGCCGCGCCAAAACGCCTGTCTCCCCCGTCTCCGGCAAGGAGCGACGCTAATCTGCCAAGCGCCAACCTTCAAACATCTCTTAACTAATAAAATTTTTGTATACTTGCCAGCTACTGTTAGTTCCAACAAAGGCAATAATTCTTTTATGGCACAGAAAAAATAACATACCAATCTTAGCTATATAGCAGATAATAAATTTATAAAGAACTCTTTGCAGTTCAGAAAAACAAATTGAATTTTTAAAGTTTCATGGCAGAACATTTAATTGAAGTTTGGCTGACAGCTTGGTGGTCTTGTCTGAATATTTGTCCTAATCTTGAGTATTCGTCAGACATATATATTTAGGAGATACCAGGTGAATAGGTATGTAAGGGCTTTGTGCTCTTTCTTTATTGGTACTTTCTGGAAATAGTCCTGTTCCTGCTGCAAGATACTACACCTGATCCTCTTAACAATAAATCTACACTACTTCAGACACAGGATAATTTCTTTTGCATTGCATATATGATGGTACAAAAATGTCAGAGGTCCATCTGTGGAATAAAAAAAAAGAACTTAACCAATGAAGAACATAGAAAGAAGGAAGAGATTTTGTACCCACATTTGACTGAAATCTAGGTAAAGAAGTACCTGCAGACAGTAAGTTTTCCTTGTGGGAAGTTCATAAGTCTGAAGAGCTTCTGTCAGTACTGTCTAAAGAGTGAGTTGATCACAATATTAGTTGTAATTTAAACATCTCATTCAGATGGCTAAAATCAAGTAAGATGAAACAGAGCTTTGGAACTGACAATTTGCTATTGCTCATGTTATAAAGCAAGTTTGGGAAATACAGTTGGTTTTCACTCCTTTGACACAGGGTCAGCCCTTCAAAAGAGCTTAGGCCTCAGTTTCTAACTGCTCCAAAACAGTATTTTTCAAGCTTTTCAAAGATTTTCCAAGTGAGGATTTTCAACACATCAACCAGTTCATATGCTGAACTTCCCTCAAAAAAATGAATCACTCCAGCTTATGAACATGATCTGAGTTCCTCTGGAAATATGGTCTTGATTCTAAGTTCTAAAAATGTGACCCTTAAGATCTATGTCTGTAAGCTGATTTGTTTGTCAATACGACAAATGCTTATAAGGCAACTGGATACAAGTCAGAAGTCCATATAT
The DNA here is from genome assembly GCA_026930925.1 of Chelictinia riocourii. NCBI lineage: Eukaryota > Metazoa > Chordata > Aves > Accipitriformes > Accipitridae > Chelictinia > Chelictinia riocourii. The sequence continues at coordinate 34,719,520 of JANZLP010000080.1, forward strand.
GCATATAAAGTTTTCTTTTCGGTAACAAACCTATGTATTCTTATTAGAATTTTCCCATTTGCACTAGTCTCTAAAATAAAAGTAATCTGGAATGTTTGTCTTGAAAAACAAAACCCAGAGACTTCCCCCCTTTCCTCCCCTCAGTGGTCTGTCTACAGATATTGTTACAATTCAGCATAACCTTTTAGATCATTAAAATGCCGAGCTGCCTTAAGAAAGATCACAGTGTTCCTTGACTCAAACACCTTGGCGATGCTGATTGCACAGCTCAACACCCTGTCCTGCATCCGGGAAGAGAGTGTAACAGAGGAGCTGCCATCATTCACCAGTGTGCAAGCAGAGTGTACCTGCTACAGTCACCTGTTTGGACACGAACAATAGCTGGGTAACCCTGCTTACTATTTTCTTTGTATATACACATACTCTGAAAAAATAGAAATGCTAGCTTTAGTGCCAGCCCAGACGTGTATTTCTAAAGGTCAGCTTAATTCATCAGAAGTCATTGAAAATATGCAGTTGAAAAGATGCCTTTCTACTGGGTCTTTTTGCTCTTGTGAACAAATGTTTCTTAATGTTGAATACCTACATAAAGGGCAAGTTCTCCCTGTAGAACTGCACAGTGCCTTTCTTAGTGATACTGGGCTCTCTCTCCATGTACAGACTTTTCTGTTTCACAGAAATGACAGTTTAAATATCAAACTCAATACACTTCATGAGGGACTGGGGAGATGTGTCTCTTTTTTCCCCAATAGAAATGAAGAAGTAAAGGATGGTGTTATTTCCTTTAGCACAGTTTAATCCTAGCATTTTAGCAACATCCGTAGTATCAACAGTCTCCCCTGCTGTCCAGTACATACATGTTATGGAGGTATAAAGGGGATTTGGAGAGCCAAGATGAGCACTGGCTGGTGAAGTGTTATGTAAAGGAGTACACAGGCTAGAAGAGCACCTCATTTTGACTCAAGCTTCACACTGATGCACTAAATCTGTGCCCCTGTATGAGAGAAAGGTGATACACCAAAAGCATGGGGAGATAACGAGCACGAACTATCAGCAGTGCAAATATGGAAGCTGGTAATCTCTGCTTGGTATGTGGGAGAAATGAGCAAGCTGCAGGCTGCCCAAGACTCTGGTTAACTCAGGAAGAGGAAGAAGCCAGAGCGACTTTGAGTCTGTTTCTGGGCAAAACATGACAATGGTGATACCAACAGTAATATGAGCAGGAACTACATATTTATTTGCACATTCTTGCATACATTGGATGCCAGTGCATTATAAACACATTAATTCATAAAGACAAAGGATTTTATTAATTTTTATGAATATACTTAATGGAATGTTTTTGAAGAATCAACATTTTCTGCATGATTTTGCTATAGACCTTTTTTCAAAAAGGTAGAGCAGTGATTTAAAAAAAAAAAAAAAAGCAAGGAAAATTTATCTTCAAAAATAGCTATTCTTTGTTTTCATTGGATTGTTACATTTTTTGGCAATTACCAGAACTTTATAAGTAGATATGCATGAGAGATGTCAGGACAAGCAGCAGAAAGCATAAAATAACTGTGGTAATAATACCTCTAACAGTTATGTATGAAAGGGTTAAGAAGAAAAGTTCACACTTAACTACTGCCATTTTTCCAATGGGTAATAAGTAAATATGCCAAAAGAATATCAGCTGCAGAAAACAGGTGCCATTAGATTTAACTAATGTTCTTCATATCGAAGTTCTTCATATCAAAGGCTAAAATGGGCTACACATTGCATAAGATTCTATTTGTAATGTGCAACTCTTAGAAGTAGCAGCATATCTGTAATTAAACTTCCATAACAGTGAAAACAAGGGCTAATGAATTACATTGAAAATAATATTCATATTAAACTATTTACAAATGTAATCATACGGATTCTCAGGTATCATGGTTGATTGGTTAGAGACATACTAAAATGTTGCTTTGCTGATTGAGTTTAATACCTAACATGACTGAGAATAATACCAAAAGGGCATTATTCCATAGTTCCAAAGTTCTGAAGGAAAGGGCTAGAATGAACACTGTTTTGTATGAAGTGGTGTAACAGCCACTAAGAAGTATCACTGCTAAAGTTTTAGCTATCTTCTTTGCATATTGCATGAATACATCCAGTTTTTCAGACCATTGCAAGCTGCAAAGTTTGGAACCTACGTTTTCTTAGGTAGGACTGGAGACTGCTGAAAAGAGAGGGTTAAATTCATCATTCTGATGAGGTCTCATTCTCACTAGAACACATTATAAAGTAGATATTCAAGCCAGGCCAAGGCATTTAAGTGCAGAAGGACTAACAAAAATCAGTGGCACTTATACCTCTATATCACTGAACTATTTTTGAAACTCTGTAGAGAAATAAGATAATTTTATGTCACATGCATACATGTTAAATATACACATATTTATTGTGTGCAAGTAACTACTATCTAAATGACTGCAAATAGCATGACATCAAACCAAGCGTGCTTCATGCACTGTGGCAAGTTGAGTGAGGAACCTAAGACCCAAAAAGCTTCAGGGTGGTATCCTTCCATTCCCCTTTTGATTACTGCAGCTAATGACACTGGCTTGTACAGTACTTCTCTGCATAAAGCAGATTTTGTCAGACTTTTAGAAGTGCACAAGCCATTCAGCCTAAAGGTTATGTGGCCTTCTGATCATTTTCAATTCAGAAGCTATCAGCAGAAGTGTTGTAGAAACAAGAAGATCAAGAACAAAAGGAAACAATAAAAAAATGAAGAAAGATCAAGAACAAGAGGAAACAATAAAGAAATGAAGACAATAACATCATACATTGTTTTTCCAGATTGAATAGATGTGAAGATATGTATTTGATACCTGCACAAAATAATTACAGAGCATTTATTTCTCGGACTCCAAACCAAAAGACTGTATCTGTTGGTAAATGTAAATGATGGTAACCTAAACCAAATATTCATTTCCCTTCTAAATTCTCACCCTTGCTCATCTTTAGTTTCTTATGAATTTATAAAGTACACAGCTCAGAAACTTTGAAACAAAACAATAATTATCATTTGTCTGAAGACCTTTCTACCTTTTTTTTCCCCTACCTTTTTCACCTTGTTATTGTTTTCCTATTTTATTTATATATCTGAACCCATGGACACACTTTTATGCTACAGTTGTGTGACACAAGGAAGCATGCAAGAGGTGGAAGCTGGGACAGGTAACCCAGGAAGAACAAAGTGATGCTATTCAAAGAGGCAAGGATGGGGTTGTTAAAGCCAAAGCCCACGTGGAGTTGAAGCCTATCTGGCAAGGGACATGATGGGCAACAAGAAGGGCTTCTTCAGGTACATCATGAGTAAAGTGATGTCAAAGGAAAATGTGGGCCTGCTGCTGAATGGGGCAGGGGAGCTGGTGACAACAGATGCAGAAGAGGTCAAAGGAGGTTTTCTTCACCTCAGTCTTTACCAGTGAGACTGGCTTTCAGGATTCCCAGGCATCTGAGACCAGTGAGATAAAGAAAGAAAAGCCTGTGGTGTTGTACTGGGCTGCATAAAGATAAAGATAAGTATGTCATAAGTTAGCTGATCTTTTCTGAGCATTTTTTTCTGCTGTGATGGGATGAAGCGTTAGGCAGAATCTTTAAGTTCTACTCCACTGAAGGGCATCAATGCTGTGCAGTAAGTATCCTGCTTACCTAGCACTTGGCTGAGCCTTCATGTCAGCAGGTCAGGTCACATAGATGGTGACAAGCAGGTCATCTACCTACTTTCCAGATGTGTTTTGGGGAAACTCAGTTGAACTCTTGCCCTCTTTCTGTCCTATCTGGTAGAAAAAGATGTGAAGGTTTGAGGGAGAAATGGCTGTATGGATGGCTGTAAAATACCTTGCTGTGCTTATGCTGAATGCATGAGGCCAAATCTTGCATTGGTGTCAGCTGGAAGAACCACATGGCATTCCATATTGGGCAGATTTGTGATGAGCAATTAATTATTTCTATTTTCTTCCTCCCCAGTTTAAATACAGCTTAAGTTGTTGATGTTAATATTATCAAACCAACATTTTTATATCATTTGCCAGGCTTGACAGAATTAAGTGGATTTCTTTAAGTGATAATAGACATAGTTAATTTGGTGTATAAGTTGCTTTGTTGCCTTTGAAGTTAAGTAAAAAATGAGATGTTAAGACTGAATTCATGATATTTAATTGGAAACCATTATAAAAAATAAGGTACATACACCGTAGTTCCAGGAAATAGAAAAGAGAGAGTATATGTTTAACTGCAGATATTAACAATTTGTGGTTGAATGTTTTGCTTTAATAGCTGTAAGGGTGGCAGCAGTGATTGCGAGCACAATGGAGAGAAGGCAGAGCGACGCAGAAAGGGCAGGGCTGTGCTATTTGAACATGATTGACAAGAATAGTTACGTGAAATTTCTTTATAGGTCATGCAAACAGAATGAAACCATTGCTCTTGGAGGTAGTGCAAGTGTTTCATTTTCCTTATTTAATCTTTTCTAGTCCTATAATAAATAGTGGTTATATGCAACATTAATACTTTGCAAAGGATGTTAGGTTCAGCCACGTGCCTCTGCACCTGGCTTAGTAGATATTTGGAAGATAGGAGAAGATGGTACTATAAAGCATAGAGACAATTGTATGTAATGCCTGGAATTGAAACCTTTTTGAATGAAATGATCAGCCATATGTGCCACCCTTATGGACCCTGTAAGAAGAAGAGAAGAAATGTACCCTATTGCTAACTGTGCATGAAATTGCAGTGTTAGAAGATATTGACCAGATGTTTCAATCTCAACAAATAGCTTGTTATGTGACTGAGTGAAAATCTCTCTGCTGCTTTGATCACATACACCTTAAAGGAAGAAGTAATTTAATAGAGGCTGTCAAAGTTCATCATTGTCAATGAACTTTGACTTGACCTTTGCCATCTGGTTTTGATACTATTGCTGATAGAAGCTGATAGGCAGCTGTTTACAGTTTGTGCTTTATGAATTCTGTGCTGCCAGACAATGAAAGAAGTCTCTTCACTTGTGGATTTTTTGCTGTCATTCTGAGTGTGGGTGTATTCATTGAGACTGCACATCATCTAGCTGGGGAGTGAGAGTGACATATGCATGCATTTTGAAAAGGAAGATTTGTTTTGAGGTTATAGATATGCGAAATATCCTAAAATGTCACTTTGCAACAATATCAACTTCACTTACAGGTTAGTACTTGAATACATATACAGTGTTTCACACTGGAGAAAATTAAGGCATTTTTAAAATGCTTATCAGTCTTCCTTGTATCTCGATGAAGTGAGTGCTAATTCTTTACAGGTAGAGAAGGCTGAGGCATGGTTAACAGTAGCATACAGTTCCCAATGAGTTTGTCTAACTGTACCCAAGAATGATGTTCCATTTTCATGTTGATAATATGCTTCCATTAACAGCTTAACACTACAGCTTCTAGACACAAGGTAACAAGACTTTTTTGTGTTGTACTTTATTTGCCACTTTGCTATGTTTCACACACAGTGTTCAGCAAGGAAATTGGTATCTTTGAGTTCTTTTACTGATACAGATACTCTTAAACCTTACCTCATACATAGCTTTGTAATATTAGCAAATTTCTTCATAAATAGTTGTATACACTGAAACACCTGCGGAAGACTCCCAAGTAAAGCTGGAATTCTTACTGTTGTGATACCCTTCATGTAACTGTCATCTGAGTGAAGAAGAACTGGCATGACCAGCCCTGTTTTATAGATGTATCATCTTTTACCTGGTTTTGAGCAGGGACAGCATTAATGTTGTGGAAGGGGAAAGGGAGTGACACATCAGATCGAACAACGAGGAGGTGGTTGATGTCTCGGGTTCTGTACTTCAAATGGGGAAGGGACACAAGGCCAGCTGCGGTCTCAGTTGTGTGCCTTGTAAGGTCTTGCAGGAGACATTCTGCCTTTGGCCTCAGAAACATACACTGAGCTTCAGAAGAGAGACTGCAGCACTTCAGGTATTTGAGGCAGAACTGTAGCATTATAAATGCAGGATAGGAGGGTGATGGAGTAAGGAATATTGGAATTAGGTGCCTAGACTGGCCAGCATTTAAGTGGGGCAGTAAAAGGGAGAGCTATCTTTTGCCATATTGAAACTTTGGAATACAGCTACTACATGTTTAATTACAAAAAATATGCTTGTATTTCCTTGTATAGCAAGAAGCTTACAAACGAGACTAAAAATAAAACAGTGGAAAAGCAGTTGAAGAGCAAGAGGTAAAGAATAGGAAATGGAATACAAAAGAACAGCAGCACTGAAAATAGTTATTTGGATTACAGATTTTGTTAAGAGGCAATTTGTTAGCTTTGTGTTTTTAAATGTAGAAGTGAATGAAGTACTGCTCCGGGATGGTAATGTTTTGATAGACATCTTAATTTGAAAAGCTATAGCAAAAAGTAACTTGTGGTGCCACACTAAAGCTAATAGATATTCCTGTACAGAGATTTGGATAGTACATGTTGAACTAAATCCTGATAAGATTTAGATATTGGTCTCAGTGCAAGGCTTTGGCTAGTCTTTTCCTTTAAGAAATATTATCACTTTTATCTCATTTGACTGGAAGTTGCTTGAGGGTGTTGTCATGTATTTTAACAATATCGCTTCCTCATGCAAGATTTGGCAGCTTCAGCTAATGGTGGAAGAATTACTGTACAGGACGTGGGCCTCCTTTTTGCAAGCCTGCTTTTATAAAGATAAGCTTATTTTTTCCTTTTCCATTTTTTTTTATATGGCCATTATGTGATAATAGCTGTTGCAATCTTTAAATGTTCATCAATGAAAAAAAGAAAAAGGAAAAAAGATAGCAAAGGTGTTGGAACAAAACTGTAGCATCTCATCTAAGTGAGGGAATGGATGAAGTGTGACCAAGCACTATGACTTTAAGTTCAAGAATGTCGTGGTTTCCATGGAAACAGCTAGCTCTATCATAGCTACCAAGTTAAATGCTTATAGGATTTTTCTTTTCCCTCTAAATAAAATTTGATTATGCTTCATTTCGGTTTTCTCTTTCCCTTCACTTCAAACTTCTCTGAAATTTGCTAACTTAATTTTTGTCAGTGCAAAGTTGCCTTAGCCATTCCTCGGTTGAGAAAGCAGTTGCACATAAAAACATATTTACTTCTCTTTGTAGTAATCTAAAGATGAGTACGTCACTGGAACTGGTTATGCAGTTCACCTTAGTTTGAATAGAGTGATGTGGGGTGCTGTCACGCTTCCATGGTGTCATGTTGGGATTGCCCTACTTCCACAAGTGGAGTGGCTTTGACTGAGTGACGCAGAGCTGTCAGCCGGCTGGCAATGCAACTTCAGAGATTTGTTCAGTCATATTGACAATTTATGTTACTTCTCGTGTTCCATGGCCATTTTATTTCCTGATAGGAAGTAAATTTATTATGGGTGCAAGGCATTGTAAGGGTAGAGCAAAGCCTCTTTGTGCAGCTAAAGCTAAATGCAGGGGTTCTGAGTGTTGCCAAATGTAAATTTTAGGTGTTCAGTTGAGGAAGTGCCATTAAGTTACCTGTATAAAGTATCTGGTGAAAATAGCTGTCTAGGTGTGTGATTCATAAGAACTATAGTTTTGTTTATTTTACCAAGTGACTCTTGAACAAGAGTCCAGAATCAAAGATCTCTTTTTCTCTCATGAGAATGCTTGCATCATTGGGCTACAAATTCATACTTCTTGCCCATCTGCTTTTTTACCTTGTGCACCTGCATCTCGGTCCCTCTACCAGCCAGCTTCTTGGCCAAGAAGGAGCTGATATTATTATTCTAGATGTCTCTCCTAAATTTCCAGAAAGCTCTAGAAATCTTCAGAAGGTTACTTGGGAAAATAACATTGGATCCAGTGATCACAAGCTGATACAGTTAAAGTCAAATGGAAGAATAAATAAGGTAGGAGTGTACATAAATAAAGGCTTTGGATTTCAAGGGGGCAGATGCTGATTAAACTAAGTGTACTGGGTTAGTATAAGGAGTAGATCTGCAAAATGTGCATGCTCAGTGTTTCTTCAGGGCGAAGACATTAAAGGTATAAAATACCTGCATGCTAGAGGAGTGAAAGGGTGTAGAGAGGCTTTGAATTTGACAGATGAATAACCACCTCAAGAAGGATATTGAGAGGAGGAGAGAAGAAATAATGGAATAAAATTCACAGTAGACATGTACCCAAGTTACGATTATGATGGATTCATTAGCCAATATTTTTTTTTTTTTGAAGGAGAATGTTTTTCAGATGAGGGAAATGCAGAAGAGGTGTAATCTGTCTTGACTTCAGTGGGTAGTTGATGCTGTGTAGGAAAGGATTGGTTTGGGAAGGTAGGGTTTGATAGAGTGTGTGACTTGGGTGGAGAAGTTGGTAAGATTGAGTGTTCAATGTGGAAGTGTCAGACTGGCAGTTATGCTTTGTGGAATCCTTTAAAGATTAATTTTGGGACCAACTGTCTTTCTGATGTTTTCATTTATGCTGCTGACAGAGGGAAAATCAGTATGCTGATGAAATTTGTTGATGATGAACATTAGGAGGCACCAATGGTACCAAAGATGATCATGGTGGTGTATGGAAAAGATTGGATTATCTCAAAGACTGAATTAATAGGAACAAAATTAATTACATTAATACAAAAATATCCCGTACATCATGGGTGGTTAAAAACAGTATTTTGTAATGCAAGCTTCAAGGTTTATGTCATGGAAATGACTGGACTAGAGAAGACCATCGCAAGATTACTACATTGTAAATGTGAGACAGTTGTGATGTTTGTATGGAAAATGGAGAGGCATTTATAGTCAATTTAAGGAGGTTCTAGTATTGTTTTATAAATTCCTTGAAATACTATGTATAGTTCTAATAATACATACTTAAGAAAAATGAATCAAAACTAAATGCAGGTGCAGATGGAAGTGAACTGTAGAATCACTCACTTCAGAAAGGACCTTGAGAAATCTTCTAGCGCAGCGTCCTGCTGGAAGCAGGTTCACCACTGAATTCAGACTGGGGTGCTCAGGGCTTTGTCATTTGGGTCTTGAAAGCCCCCAAGGAGAGAGCTTCCAAAGCATCTGGGGCTGACCTCTTCCACTTCCTCCATGTCCTCAGGGCAAAACCTTTTTATCCTTATCACAAATCAAAGCCTCTTGTTTCCATTTATGGCTGTTGTGTCTTGCACCTTAGTAAAGTGGTCATTGCCTTGGTAATTTAGGCATAGGAAGGCTGCTAATAGGTGCCCACCAGGCCTCCAGGCTAACCAAGCCCAGTTTCCTTAACCTCTGTTGATGTGCTTCAGAGCTTTGAAGACCCTGATCACACCAAGGGTTAGCATATTAATGAGGAAAACCTTTGCTTGTTTATTTTAGCAAAGTGTGTCCTTGTCTGCTGATGTAGAAGAAAGCCATCAAAACCCCAAGGGGCAGAAAAGCACAAAGTACGTCTGGCATCAGTGAATGTAACCTGTCTAAGAATGCTGGGAATTAGAAGAAAGCTCCACTCAAGAGGACAGTCAGGTTCTAGAGCAGCCTTCCAGGGAGTGTAAAACTGAAGTTCTTCATTATATTTGGGTGGATAAATTTCCACAAGGGATTACATGAGATGATATATCAACCCTAGGAGTGAACTGGAGTCTAGAACCTGCAGGTCCCTGCTGACTTGGCCTGTGTCATGCTGCTGTTTCCCTTAGAATTCCTCGGGCTTGGTTCAACCTCTTACGTGAATCTGGTGGAATTCAGTCAGTAAAGGGTACTGCACGGTGCTGTGATGTTTCTCTTTGGCCTAGAGTCATTAGGAAACTTGATGTGTCTTTGGAGAACAAATGTACTTCTTAGAATTATGAACTTGAACTAGGAAGTAAATGTATTGGATTTTGAGAACTGTAACTTCAGGCTGTATTTCTGAATGCTCGTATTGCTTTCCCTTCTGGTCCATTGTTAGTTTTTAATTCAACTTCACATTTATTAAGAAAAGGAAAAAAATAGTCTTGTGCATGTATTTTTATCTTAAACAGCTGAAGAAAAGCAATTAGTGTAAACTTGGGGTTGTATAGTCCTGTAAATAAGTAAACCTCTTTCCAACGTGCATGACAAAGAGCGTTTCACGTTGGTGCAGGAGCTAATGGTTGGTTGGCCATTTCTTGCATTTCTTATGGGTAGTAAGATCTTCTGTTCCTCTAGAATAAGAAATTCTTATTAAAACAAAAAAAATCCATCAGGACAAAGTCAAGGTTATTCTCTGTGGAAGAGAGCTTGGCTTTCAGATAAGCTATGTAATTCCCAGGAGCTTCTTGTAATTTTCAGACTTACTAACCTGTTGAGAAGCTCTCTTCGATTGATAGCACAGATCTTGGATAGAACTCCCTTTTAGGAAGAGCTGGTTCAAGAAGGTATTGAGCAGAAGTGAAACAGTTCTTTGGCTACATGGGCTACAGTATACATTAACTTCAGTTCCTCCTTGGTCAAGACATCAATATATGCTTTATTTGAAATCCTTGGGAGTTTTTTATCATCAGTAAAGGGCTGTCTTAGTGCTCTCAGCTTGTCAGTTTAATCAAATGAAAGGAACCTAATTCCAGAATAGTTCAAGTTAAGAAATTTTTCCAGGTCAAGAAACTAGATATACTATTGGGTTTTGCTCTTAAGTTAGGACGGTCTACACTGGAGCTATTATGCCCACTATGCATGCTGAAGGCTCTTGTGACTGATGATCCTTTTACAGACCACCATGGTGAGGGAAGTCATTAGAGAAGTAGTCATTCATGCCATTTTTATATATATATACTTTTTTTACCTCCTTCCCTCCTTCATCAGTAGCAGAATTCAGTCCATAATCCTGTATTTTCTATTGGTTTCCCTCTACTTGGGGGAAGCTGAAAATTCATCATGGAACCTTCAGAACCATCTCATAAATTTACTGATTATCAAACTTGCAGTTTTGAAGCATGAGATAGGTTTGTGGACTTGTTTGCTTTGTATTTGCACACAGTAGAGCACAGGAATT
>JANZLP010000080.1:34767826-34782539 GCA_026930925.1 Chelictinia riocourii
GTTTCCCCTCTTAAATCTGTTCTCCAGAGGTGCTACCACTGTCACTGATAGGCTCGACCTGGGCCAGAGGCAAGTCCAACTTGGGGACAGAGAAGCTTCTAGCAGCTTCTCACAGGAACCACCCCTGCAGCCCCTCCCCGGTACTAAAACCCCACCACACAAACACAATACAAGAAGGCAGCACCTCCTCTGCAGTCCCATGCTCAGAGACCATCACCCTCTACATGGCCATGCCAGCTCTGCGGGCCTAGAACAGTGTCCCGGCCAAAGCACCGTGGCCTAGGCAAGCCCTGGGGCCTCAGCTGGCCACCAGCCTTGCCTCTGCCCCCTGTGGCTCCCTGGCAGCACCCAGCGGGCATGCCCCTCTGCATCCCCCTTCTCCTCCTTCTCCCCCAGCCAGGCAAGTCTTGGCACGTTAGGGATATCAGCCCTTGACAGCTTCAGCTGCAGGGATAGGAGACACCTCAGAGAAGCACCACAGAGGCAGGGTGGCAAGGAATGAGGTGGATGTGTGGGGGCTTCTTACGGCCTTCTGCCACTCTGTCCTCTTGGGGCTGCCCACCACCCCAACTCCTCAGGGACTCTGCCAACCCTGTCTCCTCTGGGCCTCCTGCCACCCAGTCCCTTCAGGGCCTTCCCACTGCCCCATCCCCCCAGGTCCTCCCACTGCCCTGATGAACCTGAAGTCATCCCACCACTCCATTCCCTCATGGCTTCCTGCCACTGTGTCCACTGAGGGCCTCCCCTCACCATGACACGATAGGACATCCCCAGAACCTAATCCCTTCATGGCCTGTCACCACTCCATCCCCTCAGGGCTTCCAGCTGCCCTGATGTACCTGATGGCACTCCATTAGCCCTGGCACATTGAGGGCTTTCACCAGCCCATACCTTCAGGGCCTCCCACCATCCTGGCCCTTAAAGTCTCGCCCGGCGCAGAAAACCCTTTTTCTCCTCTTCCCAGATACCCTGGAGACACTGGGGACCAAAGCAAGACCCACTGGTTGGAAAAAGGTGGGCAGAAGAGAAGTAGCTCAAGATTCGGCGGTACAGCCATTCATGTGCTACTCGTCGCCACCAGAGGATGGCCATGTCCTGCACTGGGAAACCACATAATACCTGGGGCAAGCTACAGAAACAAAGCCGATCGAACAGCCTAGGAATCTGATGGCTTCCTTGCTTGGTTTTGTTCTTTTTTTCCTCCAGAGGTTTGCTTCTGCATCTGTACACAGTGTTGGCAGCTACAGCCGTTAGGTTCAGCTCCCCTTAGAAAGTATGAAGCTACGCAGGTCTAAAAGCCATTTATTGTTCTCTCCCTTTCATGCTCCTGGGCCTCTGTGTATGATGACATGGATTCCACGTTCCCATGCCAAGGTGAAAGAAAGCGCTCTCAGAGAAGACCTGTCCCGTGGGCAGGGAGCGGCCAGGAGCCACCCAGCCTTCCCCGCAGGCTCCGGTGTCCCCAGCGCACGGAGCTCCCAGGATCAGCTCTGCGAAGAGCTCCAGCAGCACAGGAAGCCGTTGTTCCGCAGAGAAGGCCGCCTCCTCCATGGCCTGCAGAATCGGTCTTGCAGCACTGCCAGGCTGAATCTGGAGGGGGGATTTCTCTCTGCCGCTCTTAGCAGGAACAGGGTTTGAGTTGCCAGGCTTGAGACGGAGGGGCTGATGTCTTTTGTCACGCTCTGAAGGTCTGGGAGAGAGAGGATGAGAGCCGAGGTCAGAACCCGGATCTGCAGGGACCCCAGGAATGCCTCCTGCCAGGACCACCCCACCCAGCTCTTCCCACAGCCAAGGAGGGAGCAGGGGCCAAGGGGATCAGCCGGAAGGTGCTGGCCACGAACGCCACATGCCCCTGAAAGCTCTCTCCGCTCTGCCCACGCTGCCCCTCGTCCGTGCAGGGAGCAGAGCTCTCCCCAGCTGGGCCAGGGACCGCAGCTCCCGTCCCGGGGTCTTTCCTCCCCCCCGCCAGTCCCCAGTGACACCCACCCACCCTGCTGCCCTCACTCACCGCTGCAGATGACGTGGAGCTTCTGCTGCCGACCCGTCATGTGCTGCCCGGCGAGCCCTAGGAACGCGCAGCCCGTCACAGATCCTGCTGACCCCAGCAGCACTCCTCCCCTTGGCAGGGCTGAGCCCGGGGTCTTCCCAGAGCATGACGCCCAAGGGCAGGGGTGGGAGAGGGTGGCAGGGCTGAGTCCCGTGGGTGCCCTGGCCCCGCATCGGGTAGTCGGGGTTCCACAGCCACAGGGCCAATTCCTGCTGCCGGTGCAGCAGCCGAGGCTGGGGCCAAGCTGCAGTGGGGCAGGGAGGGACCCCGGGGGGGTTGTGGCTCACCAAGGAACCTGACGGCTGCCTCTCGCGTGGATGCCTGTGGGCTCTGCAGGTACAGCAGGGACTGCTGCACGTACTCGTCCTCTCTGCTGCTGTACTCTGTCAGCTGGAGAGAGCACAAGGGCATGGAGGGAAGGGTTGGTGCAGACTCTGCTCCCGGGCCGGGCGCTCCCTGCACCCTGCCTTTCCTGCCAGGACACCCCCGACGCCCAGCCAGCAGCTGGCCGGTGCTGGGGTTTGGAGGGAGCAGAGGGCTGGGTGCTCCCCGGGGAGCCGCGGTGCCACCCTGCTGCCAAAGGCCAGCTGGGCCGGGCTCCGTCGTCGGCACCCGGGGCTCGGGGAGGGAGAGGAGCCCGGAGAAGAGCCCATGGGGCCGCACGCCCGAGGGAAGGGAGCGTGGCGGGGCGGCAGGCTGGTGGCGATGGGCTGCAGCAGCGGGCAGGGGCACAGCTGCCAGCCCCACGCACTGGGCGTTGGGGGCAGGGAGCTTGTCCGGGCTGGGGCTGGGGCGTTGGGGCCATCCTTACCAGGCAGTTGCCGACCACCCAAGTCTCCCCCCTCTCCAGCAGCTGCCTGAGCTTCTTGTTCTTCAGGAACTTGGCAGCTTGAAGCAGGGTTACCCGAGAGGCCTGCGGAGCAGAAGCACAGAGTGGGAGATGGCACCGCTGCCCGGCACACAGGACCCATGTCCCCTGCAGCTGGGCAAGGCTCGGGGCCTGTCCTGGCCCCTGGTGGGAAGACGCAGCAGCTGGGGATCGCGTCCGTCGGCGGGTTCGGTGCCCGGGCAGAGGATTGGCTCAAGCCCCATCTCGGGCACCTGGTGCTGCCAGGGCAGCAGGACAGAGCTCCCCCAGAGCTGCTGCTCTGTAGCCAAGGACGGGGAGGCTGGAGCGCTGCGGCCCGCGAGGCGCCAGGGCAGGAGGCAGCTGAGCCACCTGCCCCGGGGACACCGGCAGGTCGGAAACCCTCACCTCTGCCATGACTGTGGCTTACACAGGTCTTGTGTATAGAACGTATGTAGCTGAAGAACCACACTATACACAGAAACAGCACAAAACTAGCTGTCCAAACACAAGACCACGAATCACTACTCATAGTTCCAAATCAGGCCAAATTGCCATGGTACTGGGACCTGTGGAGGACAGACTGACAATTTTAGCCTTATTGGCCAAGTCCCAGGAAATTTATAAGAGTATGCTGCTCTCAGCTTTGTTGAAAAAAATAATTAAGCTGCCTATTTTATACAACGTGAAAACAAGACACAGAAAAGCTAACCAAGTAGTCCAAAGGGATGCCACGAATTAGAGGCAGGGTTGGGACTCAAAGTAGCAAGGCTGTGCTGGTCTTCAGGGGGAATCTATCCCCAAGTCAGATGGGGTACCACCTCCAGTTTGCTAAAAACCTAGAGAAGTTCTGTCACTAGTGAGCATTCACTCCTCACACCATCTCCAAAACCAGTATATTGTACCAGTGGAGAATAATTATCAACCTATAGAGGGCAATGGAGGAAAAGAAAACGGAAAAGAAAAAGAAAAGCAACTGAAAACATTAGACAATATATCTTCTGAATTACAATCAAGTATTTACATTTCCTTTGTCAGTTAATCAAACATACTCCAGAAAGACACTAGACCAAAAAGGGCAGATTAAGACTATAAATATAAATAGGCTTTTTGAGGTATAGTATTTACATATGGGACATAACAAGTACTGAACTATGAGAGGATCTAAACTTCTGGCCACAGCTACAACAGTCAGAAAGGACTGCATCAGTTAAATCAGACTGCAAACAGCCATCTCCCCAGAGTGGAGATAGCTTTTGTTGAAGGCATAATTTCCTTCTCTGTGGCACAGCAGGCTGATAAGAGCTGGTCACTACACAAGCTGCCACCCCTCTGCTGCAGAACTTGCTTTCTGATCTCCTGCTGTCTTCCATGCCCACAGAACACAGTTTGTGTGGATCAGCAAGCTATCACACCCACCTTCATGTCCTCTAGGAGAGCCTGCGGATCTTCAATGCCTTCTGGAACACACTTCTTGTTCTCTGGGAGAGATTCAAGCTTTTCCACCAGGGCTTTTAAACCCTTCAGTTCAAATTCTGTGAGGTGAGTCCATTTGGTTGATACTTCTGTAGCTGGAGACCCTGTTGGTGTTTTGGGATAGTCCGTGGGGGTCGTTGATTTTACGCTGTCATCTGACTCATTAGACAAAGTTCTTTTTAGGTACCTCATTACTGTGGCTTTTTGCTTTCTTCCTGCACCCTCCTTCCCTTCTGAGTGTGTGCTGTTGGGTGAGGAGGAGCCATCCACCAAGGATTTAGAGTTCTTATCCAAGCTGTCATCCTTCTCCTCCCGGATATGGGCATCACAAGATTCTTCATCCATGTCTAACCACGAATCTGATGAATAGCTGTCTGTGCTGTGTTTTCTTTTTGCATCTGAAAGTTAGAAAAAGAATGCTGAAATTTTACCCAATGTAATTCATAGCTTAAACACTTCTCTACCACTGGAGCTAGGCACTGCCTATTTAAAAGGGTACTGGATAATGCCTAGTAAGTATGTGACAGGAATGGGCTCTATTCAACTGATTTTTAATTTGGGGGGGGTGGGTTGGTTGGTTGTTTTAATGCTGGTTTTCATTAACATCTACTCAGTTCAAATGACTGGGAAACATTTAGGGAAAAATTATGCTTTCTTCAAAGCTTCATTCCTCTATGCCTTCAATTAAGAGTAGGCAGAGCTCTTAAGTCACACACAATTAATTTTCCCGCAAATCCGAAAGAGACTGGATTCGGCAGCCTTACAGCTTTAAGAGGAGAGTTAGCACAGAAAGAAGAGGGGGGAAATGATGGGAGAAAGCACGTTAAAACGCAGTACATCATCATTCTTCCAGGAACTCTGCATGGCACAAAATCGACTTCTCAATACTTTTCCTCTTTGCAAACAACTGTTGGTAAAACCAGAACCTACTGTGTGAATACTCATTGATCTTCTAAGACAAAGGATTACAATTATGCTTATTTTGCAGACAAGAAGCCTAAACACACTGAGAAATGCAAGGACTGTCACAGAGTTACATGATAATGTTTTTCTTAACACCATCCCTGATACATTTTAAGTACTTCTCAGGAAAATCTAAAGGCAAGTTTCTGAGTCTAAAGAACTGTTAATGTTAGTTTTATACTAGGTTTCCCCCTAAAAACCCCAACTGCTACCCAGTTCCATGCAATCAAGCAGTGAAAGTAATGTGGGAAACTAGTGGCCAAAGCTCCCTAAAGCACATATCTTTTCTTATTTATTAGACACAATTTCCTTTACTAAGTGAACAGCATTGAATGCAGGCTAGCAACAGCAGGAATTTCTGTGGAAAATACAGTTAACACTGGCAACACCCAGTTAAGTCAATGTGAATTTTAATACTGGCTGAAATGGGTATGAGATCAAGCTGCAAACAAAAACACTCTGCAAAGGAAACAGAAGTCATACAGAAAAAGTGAGTGAACAATTAATGAAAAGTTCCTTTCACAGCTTTCATGCTTTGCAATGCAGTAGCTTTGAATTAGGACAATGTGAATTATGCTTAAGGAAGGATTAAATGGACATTAAAGAAAAAGCTCAGCATCCGGTTGTTTAACAGTGAGGTTCAAAACAAACACTGAAGCCCAGTTTCAAGCCAGCAAATTCATCCTTATCACAGAGAAGCTCCTTGTCTCTTGCATAGTCTATAGCATCTTCTTGCAAAATATACATGTTACTTGTCAGCTGAGTAACAAAGATGCAACAGGTAGTGGCAGAGTAGCTATCCAAGGGCAGTTAGCCTAGCTGCTTAGCTTTGCAGTTTCAAATAAAAATTCTGTAAGGCCAGGTAGACCTCTGCACATTAGTGCCCAAGAGATCAGGTTTGCCTTTGCTTACTTTTCTACATCTGACTCTGCCAATCTCTGCTTATCTATGTCAGTATGTTGAGCACTCCTCATGTGCTTGGCTTGCCTGATTCAATGTCGCAACATGAAGGCATGGGAGTATGCGGTACGTATTTGTGGAGGAAAAGTTCCCCCTGTTGTGGAGAGAGGGACTGGACAAGGACCAGCGATTCTCCCTACATCTTAGTGGAACTAGGTAATGGAGCAGTGAAGCAAAAAAATCTCCTTTTCCCTTGCACAAATGAAATACCCGTAAGGATCAGCTTTCTCGTTGCAGGACCCAAGCTGGCCTTGCTGACCTGGTGCCCAGGAATCCCCTCCACCTACCCTGGTATGTCACACCTCCCCTTTGCTTGCTTTCAGCGGAGCTATAGTGCATTACAGCACTAGCAATCTGGCCCCAATATTTATGAAACATTGTCTCATACTAACCTAATATACTCACAGCACCATGGAAACACAACTCCCCAGATGCTGAAGTGAAAGAAGCAAAGGTGGTTTCCATCCCTTCCTTCCTAGCTGTCCCCTTTTACTGCCGACAGGAGGCTCGGGAGGGCCCTGCCAGGCATCCCTGGGGAGTGCTGGAGCCACCAGGATCCATCTTCGCACTGTGAAGATGGTTTTCTTAGGGCTCATCTGCACACAATTGCATCAGCCTACTGCAGGGTTAGGTTTCTAATCAGATACCCAAGGTGATTAAAGCCAGTGAGTGCTCTCCTTTCAATTCACATCGGGCTCATTCTGGTTAAAGGGACGTCTGTCAGAAAGGGACGTCTGTCGGGAGCAGCGTTGAGCTACCTGAAGTAGCTTCATTTAAACTCAAACTGGAGCATACGTCAATTTTTAATTAACTGGGTCAGATCTGAATGAATGGGCATGTCCAAAAGCTTTTTGTGAACTAGAAAGCTGCGTAGGGCAGGCTGAATCCAGCCTATTAAATGTTTAAATAATTGCCAGGCAGAGTCTTGGCCAATATTCCTCAAGGTAAGAAAGACAGTAAGTATCAGCAGCACAGCCCTGGGTCAGGAGGCAGCTTTTCCAACCTGATTTCTTCCCGGTGCCTTAGAAACGAAGGTTCCTGTTTATAAGCTGTCCTCCCCTTATTCCTGAGCCTTATTTGAGGACATGCATATTAGTTCCACCTTCCTTAAACACCACCTTGGTGTCTTTAGAGGACAGAGGAAGCCTGTTTTGTTTGTGGGTTTCTTCTCCAGCTGGGCTGTGTTTGCATTGCAGCTAGTTTATCTTTGGCAGAGAGCAACGTGTTCTTGGCAGCAGACTTTCACCTTGAGCTCAGCGGGTGTATCCACACTGTGTTTTGCACACCTGTGGTGGGGAACTAGGGAAAAAAATTGCCTGTTTGTATCACTTCTGAGATGTTAAAACCAGTTTCACAGCAGTGCTATTAGAGTTTTGCAGAGGTCCCAGCTCCCAAGCCGTGGGCACGTTGGAGGGTAGTGTATGTGTGCGCATAAGCAAGACTTGCACTGCCTTGCATGGACTTTAGCATTAAGCAGCTGGTAATTGGACATACTTTGCCAACATTACAATCACAAGTAATACTGTTTTGGTGTATGTCCAAGTTGAGTTTCTAACCTCCTTATTTACCCCATTCACTATTACTTCCCATGACATTCTGTCTGTAGGTATGAGCTGTAGTGGCAAGTTTGCTGAGCCGCTGGCTGCACTGAGATGTGCACAGGGTCAGGTATTGGTGTTCCCCCAAGTGCCCTTGCCACAAAGTACAGAGTCTCTGGAAACAAGGCAGACCTTACAGAAGTGTGCTCATAGCAGATTTGGCTGAGTAAAAAGAAAGTACACTGAGACCAAGAGGAAGAGCAGCCCAGGTCTGTCCTGATGCTAATTGGGATCAGCACCACTCCAGCTGAGCTATCCCACTGCCTATTTCCATGTGATTGCAATTGGGAAAGATTAACACAGTTAGGCAGGATATGCTAGATATTAGTCTGCCAAGAAATTAGCAAGGCAGCCAGGATGCTGTAAATGAGCCCAGAAGCCTTCTCCTTCCTTTTCTCTCACCAGTTAGCCTGGTTGGGGGTGAGGGTGGGGGATAAGGTGTATTTTAGTGGGCAGGGTAGGGATTTGTCATTGGACGTTCCCCTCCTGTGCCAGGCGCAGAAGGAAGCTGAGCTGCCGCAGAGGTACAGGGAGACCTGGCAGTGCCTTGTGTGACTGGTGCTGGGCCACGTATTAAATGGACCCAAGGGGTCTAAAATAAATTGGTAGGAGGTCTAAAATAAATTGGTAGGACTGTGTTCATGGGTATCTCCCACCAGCAAGCCGATGTCCCTGTGACTGAATGTTCGTAGGCTGTGTTACCTGCTCCTCTGCTTTTCTCTTCCTGCAAAGGCAGATGTTGATTCACAAGCTGGTGCTGTTCATCCATCAGCATGTCTCTTCCCATACCCCTGCCATGGTGTCTGATCCCAAAACCAGCAGTGAGAATCTAGTTGAATTGAGGGCTACTTGAGCCTTAAGGTAAGTACCTGTTTAAAACGGCATCAGATGCAAGCAGTGCCTAGCAGTGTGAAAAAGCACTGGGCTCTGCCAGCCCACTGAAATGAGAAAAAAAACTGAAGTGAAAGAAGCCCATCAGAAATACACTTTGGGTACGTTTCCCCTAGGAGCCGCTCCATCTCTCTGCACTCGGGGCATGTTCACACCATGGCAATGAATTGCATGAACTCACTTTTGTGAATTACTTCTTGTCAGCCAAGCAAAGTGGGAAGTAAATTATGTTTGCTTAAACCACCATGCAGGTGGGCTAAGCAAGTGGATGTTAGCCCAGAAGGAGCAGGGGAGGTGTGTGTACTGGGAGTTAGTGGGGGTCAGCTGATACATGATAACTAGTGCTGCTGTGGTATCTTGATTGCTTGTGATTGTGAGAACATGCCTGAAGATGCAGACGGTATAAAGCAGAGCAGTTCTTATGAGGTTTTTGAAGTTCACATCTGCTCTTACTTGGTCCTGGAGGCTTTCAGCAAAGACCACCCACTGAAACAAAGAAGAATAATTTTCCTGAAATGCAAGGGACCAAGATGTATTCAACCTCTTTCAATGTCCTTCTATGATCTTGTGGAGCCTTTGAATTCTTTTTTACCTACATGAGGTTTACTACAGTGCAAAATGAGTTCCTGGAGCAAAAAGACGCTCCTTTCTAAGGGAATATGGGTTGTTGAGGATCCAGGTCTTCCATTTTTAAAGATTAACACTTCAAGGTGAGTTGTCATAGGTTGCTAAAATAATCTTTTCCCACCGCTTTCTTCATGTCAGCATTTCTAGAGCTCCAGTGTGTTGTGGCTGCTGTTGTTATGTAAGGATTTATGAATGGCTGCAAAGTTCAAAGGCGTATTGGCAACCCCAAGTCCCAAAAAGCCAGGAGTCAGCCCAAGCCCTGCCCCGTTTCCCAAGAAGAAATTGTTTGCCAACTATTTCTTTTCCTAACTTTTTTATTATTAGCCCACAAACTTTAGGATCTCTTTATTCACCTTGCAGTTTTTTGAGCATTTAGGTTGCACTAGTTTCATGTTTTCCAAACTTTCATCCACAACCTTGAGGGCTAGGGACATACTTTGTTTATAAATGAAAGTTACAATTCCCTTGTTTCAAGGAGCTGGGATTTTAGGATATATTCCCCAAAGCACAGAAGTTGTGATAAAATCGCAGGAGTTGCCAGCAGTGCACAGAGCCTCCTCTGTTTGGAAGAGAAGGCACTGGACTGCAGCAAGCTGCAGGCATCACTAGCTACTGTTGTGTTAGTGAGTCAAATAAAAAATAACATTGTGGTTAAACATCAGCTCTGCAAGCCTAACTAAAGAAGATAACCTCATCTCTTTCTAGCTGCAGCGCTTCACAAAGTGCTGCCTTTGTAATCCTCTGGATTAATGTTCACACTCAAGTTCTCTGCCCCAGAAGGCCCCTGCACCCCTGGCAAGAGTGCATGTAAAAGTATAAAGCCCTCTCTAGGATGCAGAGGAGGCTGGTGCCAGCCAGGCACCTCCTTGGACACGTGGCTGCAGCTGCTTCCAAACCGGGAGCGTTTCAGCTCAAGTGATCTTCCTTTCTTCCTTCATGTTCCTCTCCACTGTTGCTTTAATTTCAGCTTCGTGCTGCCTTTCACGTAGCCCCCCTCAGCTTGAATCAGATCCCTATTGTCTGTGTTGTCAACACAGCTGTTTAAATCCCTTCCCCCAAATATCCCTGCTTTTCTGAAAGCTCCTGCCTGCAAGGGTCAGGGGCTGTTCTGAGTTTACGGCTTTTTGTCAGGTCCTGGGCTGAGCTCAGACTCCTGTTTGGACCAGCATGAGGTCAAAATGGAAACAAATTCAGGAAAATCCTCCACTTCAGC
The DNA here is from genome assembly GCA_026930925.1 of Chelictinia riocourii. Taxonomy (NCBI): domain Eukaryota; kingdom Metazoa; phylum Chordata; class Aves; order Accipitriformes; family Accipitridae; genus Chelictinia; species Chelictinia riocourii. The sequence continues at coordinate 34,778,449 of JANZLP010000080.1, forward strand.
AAAGCCCAATGCTCACTGACTGCATGCTGGTGGCTGCTGCAACACTCCAGCCTGAGACTGACGGGCAATGCAGAGTGAAGCGAACGATTAGCATTATTAAAAATGCTTTGCAATTATACAGCACCTTTTCATCTAAAGATTTCAAAGCTTCGTAGCACTCACACAAAGTTACTTATTATCCCCGGCGTTTAGCAGAGTCAGGAAATGAAGGCAGGCAGCTAAGTGACTCGCCTTAGGTCACGCAGTAAGTCGGCGTCAGAGGTGGGAACCCGGCCCCGAAGTGCTGACTCCAAGGCTCATGCCCCAACGCAAGGACACACCTCACCTTCTCCTGTGCCAGGCCAGCTCCTTGGGGGGTGCAGAGATGGGGGAAGCACTTGGCCCACCCAGAGGGTCAGCTCAGCACGGGCAGTGCTCAGGAAGCAGCACCCACCATTCCTAAGCCCTGCTCCTTCCCCCAGGAGCTCCATGCACACTGCCAAGGGGCTGTTGTGGTAGCTGTTGTGCCTGAGGCTGCAGTCCAGCTTGCCACAGCACAGTGGGGCTGAGTCCACAGCAGCCAGCAACGTAGAAGGCCTGGAGGGCAAGGCGTGGTGTGGTGTGCCCCAGGGCTGAGCATCGCCACTGCAGCCCCTATCTCCAGCATGCTGCCTCCAGCCCGCTGGCCGTACGCAAGCGGGAAGAGTGCAAGGACCTTCCTTGAGAGGGGACATCTCTAGAGACACTTCAGCTTTGATACCTAGAACATCCTATGCAAGAACTGCTGAGGATCAGAGATGGTTTTGCTTATATCAGCACTGCAGCCAGGCTGCTACTCTCCCACTAGCCAAGTCCTGGCTACAGTGAAGGTGCAGCAGCACTGACTCCTTCCAGACCAGGTGGTCCGAGCCTGCCAAGGAGCCTAGATAGATGGGCAGACACCTGCCAGGAGATCAGAAACACATTTCTAAGATGTTATGCTCTTTGGCTGGCTCAGCCAGCTGTGCTGTGGGATGCACCGGGTGCCAAACTGCCGTGCCTTGCAGCGAGAGAGATGAAAACGTCAAGCCCTTGTGCACTGACACTTCTCTGACTTCAGTCCAGTGATGGGACCTTGGGACAGGGTGCCGGCAAGGAAGAAAGCCAGAAGGGGGGACTGAAGAGGAAGAGTGAGAGGAGAGAGGCAAAGTAGATGTGAAACAGTGTGAAGAGAGGCAGGTAGACCTCTAGACTTCACTGGCCAGGAGAAGGCCTTGGCCAAGTCTCATGGCCCTGCTGAGATAAAACACCTTTTTGGTGTTTACCACATAAGGTAACTTGCACAGTTATATTTTTAAGGTAGAAAAATTATTTCTAAAAAAAAGGCAACTAATCTACTTCTCTTCCACTGTGTTGCTTATTTTTACCCTAGAAATATCAGGAAAATCCACTTTCGTCAAGTTTTTTTTCTGGGAGACTTGAGATGCTTCAGGTTTTTTAATGATAAACAGTATCACCCTTAAAATATTATAGCCCTGTGATCAAGGCAGGCATGACTGATACAGCTTCAGACCTCCAAGGGGCATATTTAAATAAATAACAGGAACTAATCCTTATAGTCAGCTTTCCTTAGGAGCTCGGGGATTTACATGTCTAAACTTTACTGGGATGAGACTCCAGGACTGGGGATAAAACTCTAGTTAATTAAGCATAACTTCACTGGGGATAAAATCCAGGCAAGGGGAAAAACTTGAGGACAAAGACTGCAGTTGAACAAATTTCAACCTCAGAAATGGTACTGACAATGAGCAGTCATTACAAGGAATCATTTTAAAAAGCAAAATAACCAATCAGGTATAAAAGCTATGTCTCAAAAGTGAGTCAGAGTTCTGTCTTTTAAATGATGTTAATAAAAATGGGAAAAAAAAATTCCTGGTTGCGTACAGCTGAAGAAAACAGGGAAGGAAAAAGAGAGATTACATGAGATAGAGGTTAATGTGTATTAGCTATGTACAAATCCCAAACTCATACTTTGCCTTAACTTTCACTGAGGATGTTAATCATATAGCTGCAGATGAGAAGGATAATGGGATGGGGGTATGGAAATGTTCACGGCCAGGATAGAAGCAAATCTCAGGGCTCCTTCCTGCACTGAAGGCAGAGGAACGGGCTAATCCACATGCCAGAGCTCTGGAAGAACTGGCCGGATGTCTTTAACAGGTCCCTCAGTCAGGGACAGGAGCACTGAGCCTGCATGGAAGTGAACTGATCTGGACAAGAACAGGCATGAAGGTTTCAGCTTAATAGTACATGGAAAGCTTCAGAAAAAATGGTGAAGGAAAGGCTAGCAAAAGAGAGGGAGGTAAATGGCATAAGATTAAATGAGTTTATCAAACCCATTTATCTTTCATGGATAAGGCAAGCTGCAAGCCATTTATTTGCTTAGTGAAGGAAATGGGGTGGATCTCGCCTAACTGGACTTAAATTGTGCATTTCATTCGGTGCCATGTGGAAAGTTCTTAAGAAAAGGGAGAAGTGATTTAGCACAAGGTATAAACCCCATAAAGACCTGCTGTGAGAGCAGCGCATGGCTGTCAGGCTGGAGGGCAGCTGCCAGGGGAGTGTTCAACATCACTCCTGGAGATCTGGCAAAGTGCTTTTGTAAATGAGCTTGGCACTAATGTTAGCGGAGAACTGGTGAAATTGCTGATGACAGAAAATATGAAGCAACCTCAGGACAAAGGAGGCTTGAGATATTACACAGAAAAAAGTAGTCAGCAGCAGAAAGTGGTGGTCATAGGCACAAATGACCAAACCCTTTCCTACAAGCTAGCTGGCAGCTCACACTTTGATCACTGAATAACCGAGTTGCCAACACAGTGGAAACATGAAGCGAGAAATGCAATCCTGGAAGACAGCAGGAAGGGTGCAGCCCAAGCTGCACCAAAGGCTGGCGTGTGCTCAAGGAGAGGCTATCTCACTTCACTTTGCAAAGCGAATGCTGAGAGCAAGAGGATTTCTCTGTGTAAATAATCCCAGGAAGGGAGAGGGAAGAACTGATGGTGCTAAGGTCCAGTGCTGGTACAGAATAAATGATCAAAAAGAGGCATCAGACATTTTGGTTAGAAGATCGTTACTAACCATTTGACAATGTGGTTCTGGCATAGCCTTCCCATTACAGTTGTGCATGCAAAAATATTAAATCGCTTTGAGGACAGAACTTGGTAAGTTTATGAACAGTATTATATCACACGGTGCCTGTGATAGGAGACCTCGTAGCACAGAAGTTCCTGCCAGTCCTATGCTGAAAGGTAAATATCCTGTAACCCTCTATCAATATAAATATGAAGCATGTGATTATACATACACAAAAAGCAGGCACATGATTTATTAATCACAGGACCTCAGCTTGTCAAATAATAATTACAAGGCAATAACACACCTTGTTTTAATAAATGGCTCCCTAAGATTCTCTCCCACAGTAAACCAGTAAAAAAAGGACAATTATTCCTAGGGAAAGGCACTATGTCGCATTTCTGGTTGTTAGCTTTTAAATGAACTCAGTGTCTGGAACTCTTAAATCAAGTACTCCCATTTTTCTGCACATTTCACAAGTTCAGCCCTTTCCAGTAAAGCGTCTTTTCAGATGCATGATTGCCTTTTGTTAAGGCAAGAATGAACAGATGACAACTGCAGCACAGAGGAGACATGCCTGGAACAGTTTTATAAAGCAAACCCAATTTTAATGCTTCTGCCAGGAGGGCGTACTCAGAAATGCAAAGAGGGAAGGCTTTTTGTGCAATGTGAAGGGCCAGTTGTGGAAAGCCACGATAGAGACGGGCAAGCTGTGGTTCGGAAAAGTGTTTATCCAAAGCCATTGCAGTGGGTGACATTTCAGTTTCCACGCTCGGGCAAGCGTGAGCTGATCCCTCTCCGCCTCCCAAGGGTGCCCAGCCTTGACAGGAGCTGCACACCCAGGTCTGCAGCACAGCCCCATTCCCAGCTCATGGATGGAGCTGCAGAGGATGTTCAAAAGCAACGCTAATTACTGAGCATTAAAAAAAGCGAAGGCGTGTTTTAGTATCCTTTCAACCTGGAGCTGACGCTGCCTGATGAAGAATGGGATTGCTGTG
>JANZLP010000080.1:35078195-35093647 GCA_026930925.1 Chelictinia riocourii
TTTTTTTCCTTTTGCCTCTGCTTGCCTCACATGTCTTTGTACTTGCTTTTAACTGCATAATCAGATATAACCAAATCAATATGAGCTAATTGGTTAGCAGCAAAAAGTTTTTACAAACATGTCATTACTTGCTGAATTTCCCTGCTGCATCCAAGTGGTCTATTTAATAAATATTTACTGAACAGTGAACTATATTCAGAGTGAGTTCCAAATAGTTTAACTGATAGATGAATACACACATATGTGTAAGTATATGGAGCTTTTCATACACACATTTACGTGTTCACAGAGTGCCCAGCCTCCGGTTAAGACCAATTGCATATGGTAAGTCTACAAATAAAGGACTCAGATAACATCATTCTGGACTGATTTTGGTATAGGGCTCAGTGTTACCTGCAAAACACATCCACTTCCTGATATTCAGGCAAATAAAAACCTCTCCCCAACAACCTCAACCAGTAAAAAGCTCTGTATTGAAAAGCAGAGATTTAATTACTCAAAGCGAGCATGAACTCCATTGCTTCAGGAAAAGCAGCAGGCTGTATGCAACACAGCCTCCTGAGGAGGACAAAATCCTGCAGTACATAGGTTCAGACCTATCCACAACTGGATCCCAGGGCTTTTCGGATGCCCTGGGCCTGGGGACACTTTGGTTGCAATTTTAGCCAGCCCTTTATTGGCACTTTGCTGCAGGCGGTGGGTTTTAAAAAAAGCCCTGGGGTGCCTTTTTCATGCGGGCAGAGCTCAGTAATGAACTCACTGCTACCAGAAGGTTTGGTTTCTAAAAGATGAATATTTTTGTAAGGTCTTTTCATTCTAGAATACAAGAAGTCAACAGGCTGCCTATAACCATCAAAAGCATCTGCTACAGATGTCCTGAGAGTCATCTATAAACACACAGAATCACAGAATGGTTTGGGTTGGAAAGGACCTTAAAGCTCACCTAGTTCCAACCCCCTGCCATGGGCAGGGACGCCTTTCACTAGACCAGGTTGCTCAAAGCCCCATCCAACCTGGCCTTGCACACTTCCAGAGATGGGGCATCCACAACCTCTCTGGGCAACCTGTTCTAGTGCCTCACCAGCCTCATAGTGAAGAATTTCTTCCTTATATTTAATCTAAATCTACCCTCCTTCAGTTTAAAGCCATTATCCCTTGTCCTATCACTACATGTCCTTGCAAAATGTCCCTCTCCAGCTTTCTTGTAGGCCCCCTTTAAGTGCTGGAAGGTTGCTATACATAATATTAATATCTGCAAGGTGTGGATTACATATACTATTTATGTTAAATACTTTATGTATTTAAAGAGTGAAGAGACTGTGACCTTTACTCTGGAGCTAGTTCATTGAAGATCAAAGTTAGCTGGTTCTCTGGCGCAGGAGGGAGACGGAGACAACTCAGCTGGCCATGGACATGCTACAGAGGCAGCACTGAGTGGAAAAGTAGTACAATCTTTTTGCTGTTTTAAGGGGTTGAATGCACCCAACATTTATCACCCAATCTGGAATTTGCCCACAATGGCAAAGTTAAAACAGTGATGCCACCTATCTTCTCAAGAAATCATATCAGACTACCTCAGGTGGCCACTCCAGTTTGTGTGGTTCTGCCAATGCAAGATGACTGTTCATAAACAACTCAAGTTTTTGGCAAAGGATCATTTTGGCTTCACTGCAGAGAATAAATCCTGTCACTGTTTAGGCAAAAACAAAAGTCCTAGAACTACAGTTCAACTTGCAACATAAAATCCAATCCCAAATTGTAACTATCCCAAAAAGTTGGAATTGTGGTTCACAGTTTGTGGCCACCTCTTGCAACACAGGTCTGGCTGGACATAAGTGAAGTTTGATTTATTTACTCATGGAAGGAGTCAGGACATACCATGACAACTACAAATACTAAAGTATCTGGAGGTGGTTTGTGGGACAGGGACAGGAAAAGAATTAACATATACAGAACGGCCATGAAATTTCCCTCCCTTAGGAGACTGCTCTAGTTATGTCAGGAATACAAATCGATGCTTTTAAATTGGTTTAAGCTTTGTTTTGTACTTGGTAAACTATACCACTGTAAATGTTTTAGTTAAAGAAATAGAAATAAATAATATTGGAGAGTTTGTGGGTTTTTTTTTCTTTTTTTTTTTTGCAGCAGTATTTCTACATTTAAACAAACTCTGCTGGCATGGGCAGAGCTTTTAGTTGGTGAAATATGTCTGAGAGACAAGACAACCATGGAAAGCTTAGAAATGCTTTCAGTTCTTGGAATAAAAATAAGGAAGAACATTCCTAAATTCACTATTCATTCAACTCTTGCCTTCAAGAAGGAAAATCCAGGGAACTACAGGCTGGTCAATCTCACCAAGGTGGTGAGACTTCTCTGGGAAGGTGATGGAAGAAAATAATCAGGGGAAACCATTTTCAAACATATTACTTACAAGTAGGCTATTGGGAGAGGTCAGCATGGATTTGCAAAGGGATGCCTTCCAACCTCATCCATTCTGTGTTTCTGTGAGTGTGTTACAGAAGACGAAAATTGATCCTGCTCCTCTTACCTGACAAATCCCATACACTGCCCCTTGTACTTCTCTACATGGGAATTTAGCAAGTAAATAAGTAATAGATGGACTACGGACTGCATTTAGTCATCACCACATTTAATTAATTAAATATCTCAATAAGAAGAACTCTTGGTAGAGTAGAACAACTCAAATATTCAAGTTCAGGCAGCAAAATGTAAAATCCTTAGTTCAGAAGGCAGCCCAAGAACTTGCATTTAGGACTGTGCTAACAGTCCAGGCTTGGTGATTGCCCTTGCTAAAGTGGCCTCCATTCTAATAAGATTGTATTAATCTACCATCTAATAAGAAAAGGAGTAAAGCTACATATAGGCTAGTGGGATGTTCTAGAAACCAGCTTGTTAGCGTGCCAGTTAGAACACATCAAGATACTCGGAACTGTAATTCATATAGTATTGCCACAAAACCGCAATTTGTGTGTTGCAATGCATCCTCCTAAGCTTCCAGTACTGGTGTCTGGAAATATCTGGTGAATGCTTTCTTCAGCTTTGATGATACTGTAATAGCGGTTTCATTTCAGCCATGCTGTCCACCTTTGTCATGGCTGTGTCATTTGGGTTCAGGAATATGGTCTGTCTGCTTGGATGATGTGAGTAAAACACTGTTTTCAAAGGAAACAGAAGAAGGTCCTAGCAGTAAAAAGGCAAACAGAACCAGTGACAACAGTGTTATGTTACATTATTTCTTGTTGTACATTTTGCATTGAAAGTGTAAGATATTGAATAATAATTAAAAAAAAGCAGTTGCCAGGCAGAGGATTGATTGTATGCTTGTTCTTAATACCCTGTGAATCAGAATGCATACATTAATGTTCAGGAACTGAAACTCTCTTAATACCCTGGAGGGTTTACTTGGATTGGTGGCAGGAGAATGTGTATCTGTGTATTTGCATGTTTAAAAAAATTCCTACTCAGTTCCTTCTCTCAAACACATCAGGAAATATTTTCTTCTCATTCCATATCTGTCAATTGGAAAATATATACCATTATCTCCCATTTTATCACAAACACATTGTTTTTACCAAATTACAGCTCTAAACACCAAAATACCAAATTACTCTCTAAATAAAAAAAGTCTAATGATAATTGAAGGTATTTCAAAGCATTTAGTTGTAAATCTTTTAAATAAACTTGACAGTGTAATTTAAATTATGGTTTGTTTTTTTTTTTTCCTTTCTCCATATCCTCTCAAAGGACATTTTACTAGATATTTTCAATTTAGTGGGAAAACATAAAATTAACAAATGAACAATATGCAGTAAGACTAGTATGAGAAGAAATGATTGGCAAACAAAGGGATGAAAAATAAGGAAAGGACACTCAGGAGTAGACAAAGGGGTTTGTGGAGTGAAACTGGAGAGAGTGAACTATTTTTCAATATATATTCCAGGAAAAGTGCAGAATGCCTAGGAAGTAAGACTGTGTGTGTGTGTGGATACTGAGCACCAGGTCTGAGTCCCAACATGAAGGAGGAAGAAAGATGATGTGGATGCAGAAGCACAGGATGTTCATAACTCCTCAGTCAGTTACAGATAAAGTGATTTATGAGTGGAAATAGCAGAGTGATGGAATAAAAGGCATGGGAACTAAGGATGGATATGGTGACAATCCTGTGTTTTGAAATGTGACGGGTTTAAGGAGATCATTTAAGGTCCACACGTTTGGAAAGGCATTTTACAACAGATGAAAAGGACAAAGTATTGGTATCCAGAAACAGAGACCAGGGCAAGAAACACCAGAGGGTGAAAGATGGGCAAATAGAGCTGAGGCAACAGGCTAATAGAAAGCACAAGAATATACCGAAGAGACGTAATGAAGAAGGAAGTATAACCTACAGATAGAAAGGAATACCTATTCATTTTGACACCAGAGAAATTAAACCTGTGGGATCATGAACTCATTGTCAGGAAGGAATCAGAAAGTATGTCCCCACTGTCAGAGTTCAGATGAACTGTCTGCTGGGAACAAAGATAAGACAAAGTAGAAACCTGTTAATTATTCTTCATGCTGAGACAAATGACTGCCAGGCTTGCTGGAATGGATGAAGGTTCCCTATGACAAACTGTGGTCCTAAAGGTATGGTCCTGGGTGTTTTCCTGGTCCTAAAGAAGGCACAAAAAGACCATGATGATTATCACGGAACTCTAGACTGTATTCTGAAGTTTTAATATGTCTGACCAGTGGGAGACATTCATGGAGAAAGGACTGCTGGAAGGTGGATTCCACTGGAGTCCAAGGGGAGCTGGCAGACTGATTGTTTCCACCCAGTTCCTCTGGAAGAGAAGATTTTCAGGCCTTTCTTTTCTGTAAGTTTTAAAGGAAGTGAAGAATGTAGTGACAGAAGAATATCAGCATATAGAAAATAGACATGAAAGAAACAAAGTTCTAACATGGAGGAAAGCAGTTATCTGGATAATACTTTTTAATGAAAGACTTAATCTGATGGAGAAATCAAATGAGTTAAGATAAATTAATTTAAGATTCTTATTGCAAAGAAACTGGATGGCAAACCAGAAGAAACTAGGCTGATTAATGTAGGAAATATAATCAGTTATATAGGGTAAAGAGAATGAGAGTGGAAGAAGTCGTGACTTGAACAGAGTTACCAAAGGACTCACTGTTCAAAGGGGATAGAAACAAACATGAAGTGATACAAGAGGCTGAAGAAAAGTCGGAATTATAGAATCATAGGAAAAAATGTAGGTTGGAAGAGACTTCCAGAGGTCGCTAGTCCAACCTTCTGCTCAAAGCAGAGCTGACTTCAAAGTTAGATCAGGTTGTTCAGGTGTTTTTCAGTTGAATTCTGAAAATTTTCAAGGACGGAGATTTCACCACCTCTCTTAAGAGACTCTGCTGGAGTTGCATATATGGACTTTTAGAGACACTCAAGGTCAGATCTGTTTACAACTTGAAAGCTCTTTGATATTTTTTGAAAGAGAAAAATTACAAGGAAGTATCTCATTCTAAATGACATAAACTTTCCCATTGGAAACTCAGAACAAGTATTACCAGTAATACTAAAGTCTACATTGATTTCTTCACCAAATAGCAAAGAAATCAATCAGGAGTGACAGCATTTTAGATTTGGTTTAAATAAATTATTATACATAACAGTATAAGATGTCTGTTAAAATAGTCTTGGATAGTGTGATCAAAGGTTGAAGCTTAAATAGAAAAGTAAAAAGAGAAAACGCATCAGTAGGTGCATTTAGTGGAGTGGAAAGTCTTGCCCATTTGCAAGTTGATGCTGCTGGACCCTGTGTATAGGGTGGTCTCTTGAGAGCCCAGAGATACAGTGAAAGTGACCAGCATGAGACCTTGCATTCTAACATGTGCAGAAGTAGAAAGCTAGGCTTATTATTTCTGCAATGTTTTTGATGTTTGTAACTAGCTTTTTATTTTTTTTTTTGTACAACATGCTTATTAGATATGTTATTTTGTTAGCTGGCATTGCTGACAGGCTATGAAGCAATTTATTAATCTGTGAGGAGACTATTGCGTAAATTATATTTGATGGATGTTGGCATCTCCCTACAGTTTTTACAAAGTAACTCTGAAGATGACATTTTTATCTTGTGAATGGATGATGGGACTTATTGGTCATACGAAATAATCAGTCAAAGAGAAGATCCCATTTGGCGCAGTGAAGAAGCTGGTCCCTTGTGATCTATGTGTCAGATGGACTGAGAGATTGGGGTAAAACTGAAAGATGATGACAAGGCATGCGGCAGAAAAGCATGAACAGCAGATGTTTTCACAGTTGAGAAAGAATATGTGCAGGTCTTAATTCACAGTTTATTACCTGGAATTATTAATGTATGGTTCATTAAATGAAGAGTCTGCTGCACTTGATATGAAAAATGACGAGATGCATGTAAACCTGAGGAACACCATCCTTTTTCTGAAAGAAAAAAATGTGCAAAATGAAAGAAACTGAGGACCCTTGGAATGGAATAACAGATAAGAAGGTGGAGCATGAAGCAGCTTGGCCACATCAGTAAAAGGCTACAGGATTGCTTAACAGGTGATATTCAGAGGTGGATGAACCTCTCTGAAACAGAGGACATAGCAGCCATATCTTTTTTTTCCTTTGGGATACAGGAATGAAACAGAGATCATCTTGTGATCTTCATGGTAAAACAAGGGAAGTTCCCAACCAAAACACTAGGGCTGTCTCCAGCTAACACAATGAGCCTTTCCCATGCCTGAGCCTTGAGCTGGAGGGCTTTTCCACTAGTGTTAATGGGCGTCTGTGCTTAACCATGGGCATGAGGAGCAGCTGAAACCCCACAGGACTGGGAAAAGTGACAGGTGGCTAAGGGCACAGTGAGAAGAAACTTTGGGATCTAACCTGTAAAAACCATTTCATAAAAGTTTGGAGCTTAAGAGTTAGCTGAAAATGGGTTTGCTTCAGAGGAAAAAGTCAGCCTCTTTTCGTTTGATTGTTCTGCTGTGATCACGAAAGCAGGAATTTGTGCTTTCTTTGACAAGACAGATGACTGCAGTGATATTTGATTCAAGACTAATTTCTTCTCCTGACCCAAATTTGACTACTGCTTTGGCTGTAAAGGCATAACAGTATTTGTCTGTGTATATTCCTGCTATAAAGCCTATAAAACATTTGTGTATCTGGGAAGAAAAATATGACATTTTTTATTGTTAAGATTTTCTGATATGACTTAGCACTATAGAACAGTCTGCCTTAAATGTCTTCATTTTATTAAAAGTAATTTTTTTTTTGTGATTAGAGAATACAGAATTCTTTAAGGCAAAATAAAGAATTGTGCAACAAAACCACAAGGACATTTTAAGTAGGCAAGCTGAGAGCTAGGGAAAGGATGAAAAGAAAATATCCCTTCCTTTAAATGGTTTGCTTTCACTCAGGCTAGCTCATGTTCAACAGAGAGGATTAAAAGAAGAACTCTTTGCACAAAGGCAATGAACTACAGAAAAGTCCTTCAGTTCTGGCATTGCCAAGATTTCTTTTTAGGCTTGATAAGAAAATCACAACGTAAAGTTAAATAAAACTTGGGTTGCAACACAAGAAACAAATGTGGCACAACATGTAAATAGCAGAGAACATCTGTTGATGCTCTGTTTAAGCTTGAAGCATTTTTAGATCTTGCCTCAACTTCATGAACATTTAAGAGGCTGTCAAAAGCAGAGCAAATCCTGTTCATTGCATAGAATTATTTGAAACTTTAAGTTTCAAACACATGCAGTCTAAGAAAGTCATTAAGATACAGCCTGAAGGCCTTTCCTCCCTATGTGGCATTGAAGACATGCCCATTTTCATTAACGGTCATTAAAAAGACTTGATATTAATGACTTTTCATACTTAATTTCCTTTTCAGAATAATAAATTATCGACGATCTTGAGTTCTACACTTGCCTCATTTGGTTTCAAATATTCTGTCCTCTTCAAGCACTTAATATAAAGAATGGACACACTAAGACAAAACAAAAATACCTTATGGCTTTCCTAACCTCATAATAGGATAATAAAGGTCTCCTTACAAAATAGAAGAGAGTACAACTGCTTCTAGGACTTTAATAGTGATGATTTTGTACTTAGGTCTAACATCAACACAAACACCTGTAAGAGTCAGTAGATTCTAAAGAGCTTCTTGACACTAAGCAAAGTACACTGAGAAAAAACTTGGTAACAAATATGACATGAAAAAGGAGATTTCTTGTCCCAATTCAATTACTGGCTTCTTATATTATCTCAGTTAAGTCCCTCCACTGAAGTGTTTTCCCTTGGCACTTTTAAAAACTTGTCTCTCTCTACCCAAATTCAATCTAAGAAATGTTGAAACAAAAAACTATTTTTTCTTACTTTTTTCTCACTGGAGAAGAACAGGAGATGCATTTGCTGTTGTCTTTTTAGCCTATGCATCTTTTGCCTATGGGTCTTGGTGAAGAATTGCTAAAGAATTTCTCCACTGTAAAACCAAGACTCTGGTCTCCTGTTGGATACTCTGAGCATTGTCATAATAACAGGCAACATATCCACAAACTCTCCATCTGCAGCAGTAGATCAGGGTCCGCATGAGACACCCAGGAATCCTGTGGAACAGGAAGATGGCAAACACACCACTTAGGTGTACTGCGGCAACTTGAACGCTGGCATGTTTTCATGCACACATCTGCTCAAGGCCAAGAAAAGGCAACAGAAAATGCTTATGTTTTGTGAGGCTTTTGCAGTTTTCAGAGAGTAGGAAAAATAGAAAAAGTGTATAATAACATGCTTTTTCTCACCAAAACCACCTTTGCCCGCATCATACTGATTTTCTAGCTGGCTTTGTAGTCTGCTGCTCCACCTGTTAGCGCTCTATTTTGGGATTTTGTGTAAAACTGGCACAGCACTACTTCTAACCATGTTTCTTGGATGACAATACTGAACCAGCTGCTTGCATTTCTGATGCTAGGAGTGCCTCTGAGACTAGAGAGGCTGGAGTGTACAAGATAAAGCCCTCACTGAGCAGACAAGCTCTTTGTGTAGACACTCATTAGGACAAACTTGCTGAGTGCTACCCATTTGGTCAGAAGATGGCCCAGATCCTGCCCCTGGCTGGGCTCTCTTGAGAGGAGAATCTAACAAAATGGCTTTGCAAGATCTTTGAGAGGGCACAAAATGATTATACAGATTTTTGGAGAATGTTCTTTGCTGATTGCAAATGCCAATAGTGGTGTAATCATCTCTTTTTGCACACGTGAAACCTGACGAACAACCTGTTCATACATAGCTATCTTTTTCCTCTCCCAAGTGAGTATAAAGCATTTACTTGTGTAACCTGAGGACAGTGCTGTCATTATCTGGATTTTTGCCTGTGGTCTGTAGTGAAACCAAAAATGTTTCTAACCCCAGTTCAGATTCACCATTATGCAAATAATAAATCACAGATGTTACTACTTCAGGGTTTTAGCTTAAATGCAGAACTGAGATGATGCCAGTTACCTCGTTAGCTGATAAAGCAAATTTGACAGACAGGCAGAGGCTTTGAAGATGTAAATTCCTACATGTTTTTTGAGAACAGTGGCCCAGATACAGAAGAAAAAGCCCAATTAAAACTCCCCCTCATGGGAAGATTGCAGATCAATAACATTGGGTATCGGTGTGTCCAAAGAGAGGCAGTTGCTGTAACTTCCACAATCATAGAGCTCGTGTCTTACCAGACACAGGAGGATTCATATGAAGAAAAAAAAAAACCAAACAAACAAAACCCACACAGAAAGCCTTGAGAGGAACCAAGCTTTAGAAATTCTGCCACTCACAGAATTGTTTGTTTGGTTAATCTGAGCTATGCCAACCTTTTTCTGGGATGATAATGCAGCCACAAACACATCTGGCAACACTTTAAGCATCCTTTACATTTTCCTCTCCCTGCAGGTCTGGTGCACTCTGCATTCTTACAGCAGAACAAACACCACCATTGCTCTATTCTTTTCATTTTCTGTAATAAATCCAATGCACCCACAGGAGAAGTGGGGAATTCTTTAAACATGTCTTTAAAAGAATGTCTCAGCATGCACTCCTGAGGATAAAGTGTTCTTGTCTCTTTAAATGAATCAGCTATTTAACAGCCAAATTAGGAAAGCAGCCAAAGAGTTCCCAAGAGACCTGCTGGCAGAAATGCATCATAGTCCTGTAATATAAAAATATGAACTCTATGGCATTAGAGCTCCTTTATTGTAACACTTTCCAAGATGATTTTGGGTAACAAAATGTAACAGCAAGCACAGATTCATACCAGAATCAAGGACGCAGACAAAACCATCCAAGCCTTCCTCCTTTCTTCCTGCTTGCCTGGAGATGCTCTCAGCTCTGTCAGCCAAGAATGAGACAACAGGCCACTGTCAATCAGTATTGTCACGTGGGTTAAATACCTATCGATACCTATATTGGTCACGACAGGACTCTTGGCAGCGCAAACTGGTGGGAACACGTGGAACAGGCACTCAGAAGCCCTAAATGTGAAGATTGCCCTAAATGGGTCCCATTTTGCTGCAGTTCAGACACACAGAAAGACATCACCTACAGTCTGAGGCAAAAGATGAGGTTAGAAAAAACAATGTTGAATGATCCTTTATTCAAACAAACATGGTATCTATGGCACAAGTAAAGTACATCGCTGCGTAAGGTAGGGGAGAGTTTTTCAGGCCAAAATTCAATGCAAGCAAGGACAAAAGGTCTCTAAGCATAAGACAGGACCTTTGTAAAACTGAGCCCTGGAAAATAACCTTTGTGATTTTTGCCCTGAGGAAAGGTCTTAAATCTGTGGCAAAACTCAACAACCTGAACCCAGATGGATTGGGTCACAGCCTGGAGAACAGCTTTCTTAGTTTTCATGTCTATTTGATGAAAACAGCCTCACACACAACTTCTGGAAGTTCATTCTTACAAAGGCAGGTTGGGAAGGTATCACTAACTGTGAAAATAAATGGCTGCTACAGCTAAGGATAAAATAACTGCTTTGAGGTTTCACAAAAGCAGCGTTTTCTGCTGAGGTTCAGCAGGAGAGTAACAACCAGCACACTGACTCTTGTATGTAAAAGTTAAAAATCCACCTGACAGTCAGAAAAATAACAATTGTTTTATATAGTTCTGCAATAGCCAGATGCTATGAATCTTATGCAGCCTCAAGGAATATCAAGTTACTTGATAACGTGTGATTTGATATTCCAAAGAGAAGAATAACCTGACAAAATGATTTGCTAAAGAAACATTACCAGAAGCATCCAACTGTTCCCATTTCTCTCTCATGCAATGTCTCCATGGTACCCAAGGGGACAGACTGGAGGTACAAGCTTGCCACCAGATAGAAAGATCCAGAGCCATTATTATAATATGCAGCCCATTGCACATATAATATTTAATTCCAGTGTCACTAAAGGAATCAGCATCTGTTTATCACCCAAATAATAAACCAAATGCTGTGCTGGAGACTAGTTGCACATGCAAGCATTTAAGTCTGTAGGTATTTCCCATTGAAAAGCATAATTAATGAGAAAAAAGACTTAATTTATTCAAACAAAAATTATTCTTAGACAATGTGAAGATAGGGAGCAGGCTTGGTAAAGCTATTAACCTTGTGGCCCATAGATAAATCCACTTTGTCCTCTTGATTTTTAGAAACAGTCTGGGCTGTGCATGGACAAAGTGGTTTCAGCATACTCTTCAGGAGGCAGTTACAAGGGCCATGACTGCATGCTGAAGAGGTTTATCTGCTCAGCACTGGAGAAGCCATCAGAGATGCGTTCACGTAGAGTCACAGCCAACTAAACCAAACCTGCCTGAGAGAGAAGGAAGATTCTCTTTCTGTGCTGAGCCACATGGTAACTGGGTTCACGCAAATAAACAGACAGAAACAATTTCTCTCCCACTCTGGCTGCCCATACAATGAAAAATTTCCTGAAACAGCAGGACCAGGCTTCCTAAAAATACAGAAGCTGGTTTTGTTTTATTTTTGTAGCTTATGAGGAAAGCCACTCTAATTTAGCTTATAAAGCACAATCAGAGCTGAAATGAAATATTCCTGGTTTTTACTAAAATCCTTCTTCTCCAGTGCTTTATCCCAATGGCTAGTTAAAATAAGCCTTAGAAAGGCTTTTAGTCCCAAATACTGCTTATCACCAACTCCCAGACCAGCCTCTAGGATGGAGCATCTAAAGATGAAGTTGCAGACAAGATCTAACAGCAGATGGGAAGAAGCACAATTTTCCTTCCTGCTACACATTGGGAACAAGATGTCTTTGACCTGAGACAGGATGACATGTTTGCAGTAAGAACGTGCGAGACAGCTGTTTTTGCAAGTGATAAGTAATAATGAAATTTAACTCCATAATTTCAATGTGAATTTTGAGCTCCCCCGGATCCTTCAGAGATAATGTTTTCAGTCAGGCAGCTGGACATATAAATATCCAGTCTGTTAATCTATAGACATTACGTACTTACTACAGCTTTACTAAGAGTGCTGAGCCACCTCCCGAGAATTTATGGCACAGATAGCTGACATATGGGCTAATTTCCTTATTTAAGAACAGAGGCAGAGATCTACCCCTAAATAAGGGATGTTTGTGGTGTCTATTTAAACTTCATCTGGGAACAACATACAGATAGGATATTTTATACAACCTCAAAGCCTTACTGAATCATGGACTGCCTGTGTCTGATGTACACTGGTTTTGACTTAATTTACCAGTACAATTCAGTAGTGCAGAATACATATTTCAGGAATCAGGACAGCCCCCTTCTTAGTACCACCTTGTAACACAAAATCTGGATTTTTGTTTCCCTCTCAGGAGTAACATAAAACAAAGACAATGTTTTGTGGGTCTGTGGTCGTGACTTAGCTCGAGGTTAAGGATGGTTTTAATCAGAGAAGTATTGACAGTTATATGTGGATAAAATAAAAAAATATAATAAAAATACAACAGCTACTTTTGGTCAGAAGCAAATTTTAGTAGTGAGCTCAGTCCCATAAGTGAACATTAGTCCCCATCATTTTGTGCAAAATATCAGAGGTTCTGATACTTTTGGCATGTACAGAAGGTATGGAAGCTCACTGACTGCCGGGGGAACAATTATCCCATGTTTCTGGCTTTTTGTTTTCAGCAATTTTTAATATCTAAATTATATTAAATGCAATTTTGTTTCACAACATTTTTCTTCATCACCATGCTCTCTTTAAAGAAAATCTTGACACAAAATGACAGCCAGGACTGAGCTCTCCCTTGCAGGTTGATGGTAAGGGCTAAAGCAATGTGTGTGAAGACAGTGTCTTGTCCACCCTATTCTAATCTCAATTACTTCCTGCAGGTTCTCAGACTGAGAACTTGCTCTGGCAACTTCAACCAATATTTCATCTAAAACAGGAGAGATTTTCTTTCTTTTTTTGAGAATGAAATTGGCCTGGATAATGTTCTAGTTCTAGACTTGGCTCCAGGTCACATGGCAGCTTTGCCAAACACTTGAGAGAGGGTCAGTCCACAGACCCTGAATACTGCTCCCCTTACAGGCAATCTGCAAGTGATAAATTTATAATTCAAACCAGAAACTGGTTTCTCAGAAGGGTTTTTTTCTGGGCCCTTTTTGGCAATTGCAAGGAGTGTCTTGTTCCAGCTAACAAACAAGTGACATTTTACATTGCAGTGTAAAGCCCTAAACCTCCATCTGTTTTAGAGCATACTATGTTCCTTTCTTCAGGGTGAGGGACACCAGACCCTGGGTTCCCTGTCACAGGAAGAGCCCTGTAGTCAATTTTCTTTTATGCTTCTTCTCATCACAGATACTGTAAGGTCCACAGGCTGCCTTCACATAGTTACACTCTAATTTTGCCCACTGACTCCTGAAATTGTTCTGGTTCCTGAATCGCAAACAAATCTCCTCCTCTACTGGAAATTGCAGTTGCTTTCAGTCTGTCAAAAATGGTAGCTTCTCCTTTAGTTTTGTTTTTCATTCTTTCAAAGGGAAACATACACTTTGTTGGCTCAATATGCTCCCATAGCTTTTCTTTCCCCTCTACAGATTACCATATATTAATATATGTTTCTGATTACTTTGAAAGCATTTGCAGAGAAGAACAGAAAGCTTGTTACCAAACGCAATCCCTGGATCAGCTTTCCTTTTCTCCGATATTGGAAATTGGCTACAGAAGAAGAAAACAAAATCTAAAAATGAAACACTTAAGTGTATCCAGCCAACTCTATTTCCCCCTTGCTTTCCATGACCTTGGACTGCAGCATTAGCTTCTCATATAGAACAAAGATTTGCAGCAAACAGTCTGGGAAAAGACATTAACTAAGATCTTGATACCATACGCCTAAAGAGTTTCCACATGTTTATGAGAAGGGAACTTCAAGTACTGAAAACACAATGCTCACGTCATGCTTTTGCAAGCTTTCCACTTTTATTTGTTAAAAATATCCCCACAGACTTTCCCATAACTAAATGTTCATGGCTATATCACCTCCAGCTGTGATCTCATCAGATGTCCCAGGCAGGGCAAGGTCAGGCCTAGCTGGTTCATGTATGTAGAACTTCCAAGAAAAGTTATGCTGTGAAAGGGATGCAATACCAGGAATATTAGATACCAAAATGTCGGATGACAGCAACCCTAGTTTAACTTTGGGTTTTGCTGCCTACGGAAGAAAAGAGGTTGTTTGACAGTGAAACTCAGCAGTAGTAAGTGAATTCATAGCTGTTTACATTAACAATTTTTTTCAAATCATACATGCAAATCAAACATGGAAAGATAGTCCAGGTTGGGAACAAGAGCACTTCGCTTTATGCACACCGTGATAGGAGAAGTGGCTTGGATTAGCAAAGAGATCCACAAAGGGAATGTGTAATTTAAGATGCGTTTTGATGCAAGCTTTCAATGACTCTGTAGAGCTCCACTGGGGAGTCAAGGTAAGATGCACAGTAATTGCTACCGAGTGTTTCTGTGAGCCCAGGAATAACATCATACAGTCAGTCAAATAGTATACTTTCATTGTTACGGAAATTGCAGGATTTCTGGAAAAGAGGCGTTATTTGGGCCATGAGAATTCAACTTTGGGTGCTACCTCTGGGGTCATATCTTGGCATTTTCATGAGGACTTACTTTGTTTACTTGGCTAGTCTCCTAATGTGTTTGTTGAAATGATAAATAATACCCTCCCCCCCCCCCCGCTTTCCTTTGAAACAGGAAAAATGAGCCTCTCAAGTAATAAAATGGATACAAAACTGCCTTAAATTTGGATTGTTGCCAAAGAAGGTGGTTTCAGGTAAAAGTGCCCTCTTCTTATTTGGCTTTAGGAGGGATTTGGTGAGTTTTATCTATTTTGAAGAGCCTCTAGTGACCCGAAACTTAATTTGCACTGTCTTTGTTGAACAG
>JANZLP010000080.1:35287658-35302820 GCA_026930925.1 Chelictinia riocourii
ATCTGGCTTGATATGTTGCCTTTTCAGGCTTTTTTTGCGAGCATAGAAGAAACAGGAAGAGAAAGCAGTCAGAAGAGCAGGAGAGAAATGTTTTACCCTCCATAGTACGACAGACGTAGATACATAAAGACTGGACAAAACCTAAATCAGTACTGGATCTAAGTTGGCACAGGCCAGGATTTCCCCAAACTTTCAGATAGCCAACAATGTCAGAGATACAGTACAGTAAAAATTGAGGTATTACCATTCACTTCAGGAAATGGAAATGCAAACCTGTAATGGACACAACTATACAGATGAACTTCTATTGTTTCCTATGAACCCATATAATTCTACCTGCCTGAAAGGCCACTATCCAATTTCCCAATGGATTTATACATAATGCAACTTAGCAGGGAAAAAGGTTTTCTCTTTGATTCTTTCAAATCTGACCAACTAATCTCATGAAGGTGAAAAATAAATATGTTGGGGCGTTAATAGAATCAAGCAAAATAATGCATCATTTTCTGAACTAGAGACTATACTTCGTGCATGCTAACAGTGCTCAATTTCATTGCTGTCAAGGGTATTTCAACAGTGTGTTTACTATAGCAACCCCTGAAGATGCTCTTCCTGCCACTAAAAGTTAGTTCTGTGCTTAGAATAGTAATTTCTTAATAATGCTAAAACAGTGCAGAAGACTAACAACTTAAGTAAGAGCCAAATACAAATTACACAAGAAAAACAGGGGAGAAAAGGAACCAATTAGTTCAGGATCCGATCCAGCCAACAGAACATTGCACTGTCAACTAACAAAATAGAAGCTGAAAGCCATACATCTTCAAAATTATGACAATCCTTCCTTGATATGAACCATGCAACTATTACTGAGATCTCCTTGCTTTATGACTGAACCCTTCTAGAAAACATCCTTTGCACTAATTGTTCTCCAGGCTCACGATATCATATATTCCATAATATAAAATATTTCTCTGAAAAAGCTTTAATCTCCCTGCCACCCAGCACAGCTGCATAACAGGAACATTGCATAGGTCATGCAAAACATTTTAATGGAACCTTATTTAGATGCTAAGATGTCTAGAACATGGGTGTCATCTTAACATGCTTGTATTATTGATGGAGCCTTTATTAGTTCTTCCAGTCACAGTGCCACAATAGGGAATACAGATGGGGAAAGACTTAGCTGTTGCTCATAACAGTTGCTGAAAACAAATAGAAAGTTAAACTAAACATTCAGAGTTTAACAGGAAATACAAGAAGGCAGGAATTGCCATGATACGTTCCCCCAGTCCACACGTATTTTGCAGGTTTGACTCCCAAGAGTAATTCATAGTCATGCAAACACTCTTATTGACTTAGAAGGATAACTCTACTGCACAATCAACTCATGAACTAAGAAATTCTGCATCCTCTCATGGTTCTGGATCATTCAATGCAGAAATGCTTCATTCATTGATATCACTTTTCAGGTTTAGGACCAAAGATTATCAATAATGTTGCATTTTGATCAAGGTAAATAATCTCTCCCCAAACCTATTGTCAGTGATACAGCATTTCTGATTTCAATACTAATTTTAAATGAGTCCTAATTGCCTTGTCATCTTAATGGTTGCATTAACTGCTGGACAGTCTGGGGCAAATAAGATTCCATCCTCCCAAAAAAATCACATAGGCTGGAAACTGGATTTGCAGAGCCCTACAGGACCATGACTTGCACTAAAAATCATTGGGTTGTTATGTGCAGGAATAGCTTCAGAGCCTGATTTGCCACTTGTCCATATGGCTCCAAGGTGACTTTGCTACTGAAACTATTTTGAGGGGTAAATCCATCTGTACTCTCAAACTTTACTCTTGAACACACTCAGAAGCAGCTCAACCTAATGCTAGTACTCCATGGCTGTCCTGGCTGCTTCCATCAAGACCTTCTACCCCTAGGTCAAGGTCACACATAAGCAACTTCAGGAAATGTTCCTGGTGAGTCCTTATATCTCCTGTCACAAGAACAGCTAAGGCAGGAAACAGGCCAGGTTTCAGCTATTTTACAGAAGTTTTTCAACAAATCTCAATTTAAACCCAAGAAATATAGAACATAGAAAAGACAGTAACAGTACCTGCGACTGAAAAGTAAAACAGTTAGTAGAGCAGAATCCTGGAAAGAATTTGCCATCTCCATCTGTCTGCATTGCTGGTCTTGTACAAGGAGCACCAGCTTTGACAGGGGATGGTGCCTAGGGGCTCTGTGTTTCTACAACATGAAGCAGAAGGCAAACCTGGCACACGACTGGTTTATGTAATTTCAGTGGCAATTACACAGCAAGTCTAATTACTGCAATGTTATTCTAATTAATCTAATGATTTTACAGTATGTCTGATTATGACAAGAATGATTGTAAGAGTTACAGTAATGTGGCAGGTCAACGTTGCACTGCATAGTAAAGAAAGAAAATGTACAGATTTTATGATGAGACAGGAAGGCAAGAAATACTATCATCTGACATCATTGGCAGATTGCTCCTGATAGCAAGATTTGCTGGCCAAGGGTATTAGCAATATTCCCCCTCATCATACTTGTCACACTCTTGATCTGGTGAGACGGGAACCAGATTAGGAAACCAATCTGTCTGAAAATTGTTTGAGGAAAAAAACAAACCCAAAACACCTGGTTGAGGCTGAGGAATCAACAAGCAGGAAAAAAAGGAAAATGCTTCAGCTGCAAATACCCTGAAAAGTATGTTCCTATGGCCGTATCCTCAAAGAGATCAAGTTCAAGGAAGAGACAGGAACTCATCTGAATATCTCAGCATGATTGGGCCAGAGCTGCCAGGGAAATTAAGAAACCTGTAATGAAATCATTTGCACATTTTTTATTCTTCACAGTAAAGGAGCACATCAAAGTTTGCGAATTGAAGAGAGGGAAAAGACCAGTATGAAAATCACGAGTAACAAATTCATCACACAGAGGTCTGGAGAGTCAGGTATAGTTTCTAAAACATTAATGAATTTGCCCTTTCTTCATCACCTCTTTTACACCCACTTTTACCTCCTGTTCTCACATTTCAGATGTAACCTTGAGATTCCTTTCAGCACAACAGGAATGAAAGAGGGAAGTTGTGCCCCAGATAGCAGAGCCAGGAGAAACATGTTCTGCTCAAGCGCATTAAAATGGATATTGGTGGGTGTCACATTTCTTTTTTTTTTATGGTCATTATCATGCATTTGTACTGTGAGATCCTCTAAAGTAATTGCCTGAAATCAAGGCCCATTGTATAAGCATTTTAAATAAGCCATAACACTTGAGGTATAAAACCTCACAAATCTAAACAGATAAAGAATGCAGGGGAAAGTAAAATACAAGGTCTTACCTAAACTTCACTGTCAGAACTGGAAACAGAAATCCAGTTTCTGAACTGCCAGTGCAATACACTACTCACTACTGGGAAAACCACAAGCAGTTCACACAAGCACTGAATGTCACTTGTGGTAACAGTTTAAGTATATAAAAGCTGATGTTTAAAGGGCAGTGTTTGTCATGGTAGGTAACAGTTTGCCACCTACCATATGAAGTACAGGAACGTATCAATATCGAAAGTTTGTGAAAAGTTGTGAGAAAGCAATATTAAGAAAATATAGGTTTCGGGGTATCCAACATTTCCAGCTCTCTCCCCTCCTGTAAACTAAAAATGTTTCATGTAGAAAAGTTTAATTCATGTCCATTAACTTTGTTTTCATCCTTTAGATATCATTTATTCTGCTTTTAATTTCAGTTTCTTCTCCCCTCCCAAATTATTTTTTATGATAATACAATTGTACCATCCCCTAGATTATTCTGCAGTAGCTCACAGGTTTTGTTTCCATTTCAGTATGTTTCTTCTTAGTTATTCTGATAGCTTTTTTTAAAGCTTTTAACAGACCTTTTCCACTCCAGACATACAAATTTCAGGTTGATATCATGCTGTGTTTGCATAAGGTAAGTCACAATTGCTGTTATCCCTGCAGTTATTAGTAAGTTTAGATTGGTGATGAGCCTTTGACCTTTGGAAAAAGCCCAACTAAAAGTCAGCCTATATGGGCACAAGAGCATATGTGTTTGTCATGTATTAGTTTTAACAACACTAAGAAAATATCTCCCAAAGTAATACAACCTGTGGTAATACAGATTTTCTTCCTAACCACCAGGGACAAATATTTATGGGAACATATTTTTGGTTCTGTAGAAAGTAACAAATGCTCTTCAAATGTTTAGTTGCATTCCCCAAAGAACTTTAATCAATAAGGATCCAAGCTCCTCCAAAGCCATGTTATTTCTGATGCAAAACCAGGCAATGGTGCCTTTGATATAAAACATCATGGTTTTTTTTCCTTTGGCTGTATTTTGCCCTTTGATTTTTACGTTCAGGTTATCTTACCCATCTTACCTAGTTTCAGCAGTGTCAGCCATATCTTACACCTCCAGGGACTTGGCATTCTCCAGCCTGTCTACTGATAAACCCACAAATATATATGTAAGTTCTCCATATGTCTCTGTGTGGTTAGATTTCTCAGATGTGTATTGCTGGATGCCAGATTATATACACTAAATTGTTCTTTAGCAGAATTTCCATGTATTATGTTTCCTCTTCAGAGTGCATTTCCTGCTAGTTGCAAGTCTACTAGACCAGGAAGAAAGCACCAAGGGTGCAGAAGCAAAAGGATTACTAAAGATATCCATCTTGGATTTAAAGGTCAATGCTGTAGGCATGTGAAAATCAGGGAACACCACCAACAACTAATTAGTTCCAGTTTCTCATGACCTGCATCTGATGTTGTGTGCGTTATCTTAGGGGCATAGCTTAAGTTGTAACTGTTTGTCAAATAAAGATAGTTTTGAAAGGGAGCAGGTTATGAAAAATACTGGTTATACATGTGAAAATTTGGTATGGGTGTTGCTTCTTATCAGATAATTTTGTTAGGCTGAAGTTTTCAATAAGCATTTGGTTTTTATTTATATGTTTAACTAAAGTTATAACTAACTTGTAGAAATATGTAACTGCTGTCTTCTGCCCTATGCAACTATGTAAACCGCGTTGTAATTAAGCACACCCAGAGCTAGGTAACCTTGTGTTAATATCTGGCTAGATGTTTGGTGGGACTGCTGTATCCAGCAACAAGGTGAATACTTGTTTTCTTTTAAGATGATAATTCAGCAAAGAGCACGTTTGTTGGGACAAGCAGCATGGGTGTAGTTAGCCTGGGAGCTGAATACATGCCTTCTCGTGAGGCACAGAGCAGACATTGAGAAGAGCTGGAGAGCCTTCTTTCTATGGGTTTAACTGGATCCTGAAGAGAAGATAAGAAGTCCCTAAAAGCGGTTTCTGAACCAGACCTCTTGTTCAGTGCTAACTTCAGGAGATGGGAAGCAATCTCCAGCCAGGACAAGTACAATCTGGCTCCTTATTCATACTCTGTGACTTGGACTTGAAGTATTTCTCACCATCAGAAAACCTAAGGAGTTTGTTTTTGAAGTTGAATTGACAGTGAAAACTGGCTTTAGTACTTGAGTGTCATATACCCGCCCTCCCTGGAACTCCTCATGTGAGTCCTGCCAGGGCAAATTCAGCCCAGTGTCCTCAGGAGAGACACCCCCAAGCCTCTTGCAGCTTACACAAAAGTCCACTCCATCACTGAACAGACCTTCACAAAATGCCCAGCAGCAGAAGAAAAAAACACACATTATCTGACTTTAAAAGCACAGACAAATGAAAGAGTATTGTCAGCCTCTATTTTCACTGCACTTCACTGTGTGCCTTTGCTACGCAGAGAAATACTGAGTCCAGCCATTGCAAAAGACCAAGAAGAGAGAAGAGGTTACCGTGTGCGCAGCTTTTGATAACAGAATATGCACATAGTCCCTTATCCAGGACAAAAAATAAAAGCTATTTTCCTCTGTCCATGTTGTTTCAAACAGGTCCTAGTTTTAGCATGCCTGAACATCAGGTTCTCTTACTGTGGAGAAACACAAGGTGAGCTGGAAGGGAGACTACAAGAGGTGTGTGAAGGGACGAGGCTGGTACGCTAACCGTCACTGGGATGGAAACATGCTTGCTCACACATTGTCTGGGATCTAGTCTTCACCTGCCTCAGAGGTAGTTACGTTTCTGTAACGGTGAAAAGGTCTGTACTGTGCTTTATTAATGAAGAACAAAGACATAGCAACTTTCATCTTAATTTAAAATAATTATAGTTCATAAGTGAGAGAACTGCAAAAGGAATATTGGATTTGTTCTTTTTCCTCTCTTTGCTCAACCATTATCTTTTTTCCCAGAAAGGAGCTAGACAGGGAGCTATTTTTTACCAAAGAAACTTCCTAATGAGCAGAGAAGTTCTAAAGAACCCCACCGCTTCAAAAAGGAACTTGCAAACCAGCATCTATTTATTTGAGGAAAAAAAATTCCACAAAAAACTGTTCCTGTTTGATTAAAGGTTGTAAAAGGCACTCTATCATCTGGGTATAATAAGGAACAGGGAAGCCTTCAAATCTACTTTAAAAATATTTAATTTATCCCTCCCAGAAGGAGGAAAACATGTGCAGACTAAAAAGAACATTGCAAGTTACAAATTTTTTAACTAAGTATCAAAAACCCAACTGTTAGGCAGGAATTTATTACAACTCACCTGTATTCATGAAGTGCAATAGAGCAGCCTTATATGAAGATCTCCTCTAATATGCACATGCCAACAATATCTAGTCTGTAATTGCTAGCCCTCTTTTTCACATTCACTCTACCTCATTAGCCTTATTCTCACAGCCTTCCTCACCTACTGCCACATTTCAGGTTGATGTGTATCTCTTGTTTTATCAAGGAGTAGTAAGAATTTGTCTGAAGAAATTTGTCAGACACCCACATTCCAAAACTACTGATCTATGGGAAAAATAAGCATCAAAAATAAGGCAGATGGAATCAGAGACAGGGGCAGATCAAGAGGGCACTAGATCTGTGTAGATCAGAAGCAGAATTCCTCAGCAAACAGGTAGTTTTGCAGCTGAGGGTTTTCAATTACTGAGGTACCTTTCACCATTCAGAAGTTACTTCAGCACCTGACTCCTCTGCAGAGCAAAGACTTCAGACCACTTCACGTTTCAAGTGTTTTTCAATCTGTCACTATCACCAATATATGCTAAAACTTGACTTTAAAAGTTCCTGTAGCAGGCATGAAAGGAAATGTAAATGGCAAACTCAAGCACGCAGGTGCAGTTTGTCGTAATTCTCATCCTTGCTAGAAAAAAGCCTCCTGACACCATCTCCCTGTCCTGGCTTCCCAGGTCTTGAGTGACAAACTAACAAGACATAACCAGGTGACGGATTTTTGTTGATAATAAAACCCTGCTACAGCCGTGTTGTTATTGGGACACAAGCTTTGAGAAATGCTTTGGCTAGCTCTATGAGGTTATTAGCTCACTGTTAATGCTATTTACATAGTGCTTCATTCTATTGCTGAATTAAATATACCCATAATGGATGGGATGACATCCCAGAAAGAAAACATTTCTTACAGTTATTGAGAAAAACTTTGCACCTCAGTTTGTTTCTGGGGAAAAAATGTTAGATAAATCAGTGCTATTTCATTTGGCCTCTAGGGATATAATGTCCTTGGAGAAGTAATATGGGACCTAGATAACAGCATACACCTTTTCTGAAGATAAAATGTAGAAACACTATGTTATAAATCAAAGACAAGAGTTTAAAAGAGAAAGATGCTTTCAGTTTGAGGAGACTGAAAGGAGGGCAAGATACCAATGAAAACGCTATCTAGGAATGGATAGCAAAGCTTAATGAAAAAATACCGTGTTCAAACAGTCCTGTCTGGAAACGTAAGAAAAGTGTAAATATGAAGAAGGAGAGGAAACCTTTAGAGTGATCATTGGAGACATTATCTGAGAAAAGCTTTAGAAGCTGGAAAAGAAACATTTTAGAAAGTTAATTTATCAAAGTACCTGGTAACCTATAAAACTCTCAGAGATGTTTTTATCTTGAGATTTCTGCTTGAATTCTTTCCCAGATAAATCTCACCTTTCACAAGAGGTGACGGCAAGAAAATACTTCTGCAGAGGAAGCGGCACTGGGGCACAAGCCATCCTCTGTGCCAGGGAGACTGCCTGGAGCTGGGAAAAATGGGATTTTTAAAGCATCTAGACCCCTGTTACTACCTCCGGCAGTTACCTCTAGGTTGAATCCCCAACCTACTTCCACCCTCACCAGAGTTCCCATGCTAGAGCTCTTGGATCTGTTTTTAAATGTGCTCTTTTCGCCCTCTCGTCTTTTAAGGTCTAAAGGGAGTTTCAGTATCGTTCTTGTAAATTGTTGGTGCGGCAGCCAGGTCTTCGGCTGCCGGCAGCGGGTGGTTTCTTCAGAGCTGTCAGCAAGATTTTAGGAGATTTTGCACACCTGTTATTTATTGCTTCCGAAGCCACGTGCTTCTCATCCCCTCGGGTGAGGCTGTATACACGTATGGTTTAAGTTATGTTTAAAAATTAAAATACGACTTGATACTTATAGAAATCTTAACCTTGGAACTTTTCTTGCCGCTGTGTAACTTCTCCTTACGTAGGTATGATCGCCTTTCTTCAGGAAAAATCATCCTGCTTACCTGAGGGATAATTCCCATATGCCAGATTTATAAAGGAAGGAGTTAGAGAACATCCTATTTCAAGTGGGAAACAGTGAGTCATGGTGATGACAAAGAGAAATATGATTCATGTTGTCACATTTTCAGGTATTTCAATTCCTCAAATATCATCGGTAATGATTCACCGATTTTTTACAGATTTCCAAGTGCCTCTAATGTTTTCTTCTAACAGCTGCTTCGTGATGGCTCTCAGCTTTAGGAGTCTTACTCTAAAGAGTAGTGAAGCCTTAAAAGCATGCACTGAAGGGTTTTACAGAAAGTACGGGCCCTTTGCCTTTGCAAGCAACCCCAAAACTCCTCCAACAAAATTACTGAGATTTTGGCCTAGACTTCTGAAGGATTCATTGCAGTTGGGATGGGAAAGTAATTTCATCTGTGGAACCAAGGTAAAAAGACGGAGCGCGAGGTGGAAATTGAACACGGAAGCTGTACCTGAGTTAGGATGGGCAGTCATCCTAGCTTGTACAAGCAGGGCAAAATTTTGGTGGGTATGGGTATTATTTATTTTTATACTAGCCCCTGAGACTCATTTCAAACCACTCATTGATCTTTTCGATGGCAGGAGGGGTCTCCACAGCACCTGGCTTTCTGTTCTCATTTCCTCTTCTCTTCAAGCTTTTTATAGAATTATCCCCTTGCCCTATAAACTTCCAGTGAATCTAAACATAAAATGAGCCAGGCAGAATGTAACAGTCAGCCCCCCTCGACACCCCACCGTCAGGAATTTCCCTCTGTGCTTGGAGATTTAATAGCAGAGCTATTGCTCCTGTAGCAACTCCAGCAATAGCAATCATGGTAATAGCAATCTCAGTGCTAACTTCATTTTTGTGACTGTAGGGATGAGACCATATCTTGAAGCATTCACTATTTCAGTAATAATGAGGCTCTTCCTGCTGAATGTACAGAATATATTTTATGAAGCATTTGCCTTTCTTTTTTATCCCTGTGTGCAATCGCTCTCTCATTCGCAGTATTTAGCAATTCCCAAGGCTAGTGTTTCTGTGCAAAATGATAATGTTTTCATATATTTAAATCACAATTTTATAGCCCTGACATTGTCTTTTAGTGTCTATTCCTGTGGACTCTTTTAGTACAGGTTATAGTTTTCCTGTCACCTTCCCAACCCTGAATTTTAGCAGGCATTGTGGCTTGCATTAGGATGCTCAGCTTGGAATTGGCCCCTTTTCCATACGCAGCACTCCTACCTCCTCACCTTCCCAGCCACGTGTCTTCTGATTCTCTTCTCTCCGTTTGCATAGGGCACTTATTCCTGTTCACTTTAGGTTTTGTTTTAACCTTTATTCCTCTGGCATTTTCCCATGCTTGCCTGTCCACCCAACCTGCTCCCTTACCACACACGGTTCCTCCCGTTCCTCACTGCAAAACCATTTGCATGGCAAGCCATTGCAATGCAAAAAAATTGTCTAATCACACTTTTTTACAGCGTGGTACCACATCTTATTTTCCTCCAAGGAAAGGAAGTAATTGGAAGAGTTGTCCAAGGACTGCAGTCCTGAGGAAAGGCTTACCCAGGCGCTGGCTGAGGCCACTTCGTCGTTCAAGTTCCTTCAGTGCCTAACGAGCGGATATATACTAAGAGTATTAGAAAGTAGAATAAGAAAGAAATTTCTGAATTCAAAAGATTTGCACCAAGAAAGAGCATAAGCCCCAGTTGCTCTTCGGCCAGCTAGTCGGAATCTGTCCCAGGTGCCATTGGGATTTACCACATGGAACTCTACCGGGTCCAGTGGCCTTTGTGTTTTGAATAGCACGTCCTCAAATTGTGCTGCTCTGATTCAAGGATGCTGAGAGTTTAGGAGATGGTGGATTTTCTAAGCAGTTTACTTCAGGAAATAATCTGTAAGAGAGTTACTGGGGTTTGTATCTTATTTCCTGTTAGAATTTACCTGATTCAATTTCTTGGGTTTTCTTACGCCTTTCTCCCTAAATAAAAGAATATGTACTCCCCTCTGTTTTCTCCTTGTGAAGGCATTATACTCTGTAATCAAATCACTCCTCAGCCTTCTCTTTTAATAAACTAACCAGATTTAAGCATTAAGCTTTTAACAGCAAGATGTTTTCTCCAGAAAATAGAATAACTACTGCGGTTATCTTCGGAGCTCTCCTGAGGCTTCTAAACGCCACTATAAATGCAGCCACCAAAACTGTGCACTGTATTTCAGTACTAGCTTCACCTGTGTTTCACACAGGGATAAAATTACTTCTACTTCATGGATTACAGGGTTCAAACAGTCCTTTTTCACTAATGCATGTCACTCAGAGGTATTAATGAGGCTGTCTCCCCTGCTGTGGATTTTAATTCTTTTCAGAGTCTCTGCTTTCCAGGGTACAGTCCCACGTTCCGTTGGTATATCCCATCTGTTAGGAGACATTTTATTGTGTGGCTTCCCTGTCTTCATTATTATTTACCAGTTTCTCAAAGCCCTTAAATTTTAGCAGAAGCACTTTTTCCTCCTTACTTTGTAACTTGTATTGTTAAACACTCACGGCAGAGTAGTGGGTTCTGCACAAATCCCGCATGGAATGTTTCCTGGCCTGATGGCATCCATAGCATGACTCCTTTTTCACATACTACTGAGAAGTGCTTATCGATTACTTGCTCTGCTCTATAGTTTACAAAATGTTACACCGGTTTTGTTAGTGAACCATAAGTGACCCATGAGTGCTCAAAGTCCTATACTGCCTGGATTACTAATAACTCCAAGACAACCAAGGGTACCACTGTCATGCCCTCCCAGGTTGTTTTCCTGCTCGCCTGCATCAACAGCAGCATCAACCCCTTCATCTACTTCTTGGTGGGGAGCTGCCGGAGGCACTGCTCCTTGGTGTCCCTCCAGGTTGCCTTCCGGAGGGTCTTCGAAGAAACAGGGGTCACCACGATCACCAGCTAAGAGGCCACCGTGTTCACACCAGCTTTGCTGCCCGCCCTGGCTTCATGCTCAGCTGCCTGCCCTTGCTCCCAGCCGGACCTGGGGCAGGTTGGGCCAGGGCATCCCTGGTGTAAACCCTTGCACCCGCGGCGGAGGGACCGGAGGTCCTGGGAGAGCTCACGCAGCGAAGTGGTACGTGAGCTTCCCCGCTTTCGGGATCGTCGGGGCGAGGAAGAAGAGGCTTCTATTGGCATTGGCAAAGATTTTGGAACTCCGTCCCGCTCTGACTTTGGCAGTTTGTTTCTCATTTCCATAGTAAATTTTAGATCTGAAATCACATCTTCAGATAGATAATTCCTGCGATGAGCCAGTCGCAATAGCTCTGTCAGCTCAAACATTCAACCCACCCAGATTTTACTGGTCTCATGAATCCTGTCAGCAGCGCAGGAACAGCAATAGTGCATCAGGTGAGCTGTAGCAGAAGACATCTTTTATCTACACTCACAAGCTGATCACCCTGGCTGTTAGGTACAGTTTGTTTACTCCGTGAATTCCTCCTTGTGCTTCCCCTCTTTGCTCTCATCTGCGCTGAGCAAAATAAGTATATAAATGAAAAGGAACTCAGGCTGACAGACCACAAGTTTGCTGCCAAGGGAAGATTAGTTCTTAGACATGTAGAACAAGAAGACATTACATTTTTTGTCATAGCTGCGCTCAATGAGCAGAGATTATTTACAAGGTCCAGGGTTTAAGTGTGGCAGATGGATGCAGACTAGCAGTTCCCACGAACAAAGACGCTGTTTCAAAGAAAAGGTGTGTTCAGCTTCTGGAAAAGAAATTTACCTCTCAGCAGGGCCTGGCAACTCTAATCTTATTTACATTTCTCACAGCAGTGGTACGCATCTCTCATTCTCAGCCCTAACTCTCCCTGCCAGCTGAAGCTGTGGTATACAGATAGGTAGTAAATAATGTAGGATTGTGCAGATTGTTGTGAGGCCTTTTCCTTCTCTCTGTGCTGCAAACTCCTTTTCAGAAGCAACAGTTAAATTGTCAGCAGAGCGGGATTACAAATCTGATACTCGGTACACTTTTGGACAGTTACAGCTTTCAGGCGTTTTCCATGAATAGACACCAATAATTTCACTCCCATGCTGCCGAGGTGCTTTGTTGGGTTAGTCACTTTTCAGACAAAGATCAGAGAAACAAGCACAGGAAGGTGAAAACAGATATCATTTGGTAGATTCATGTAAGGTACAACAAAAGCTAAGGCTGTAAGTCAACTGCATTTTACTGCTAAGCTTTGAATTAAAGTGTCTTTCAACCTTATTTAAGGATTTGCAATGTCAAAGCAAAATTCCTGAACATAAACACTTATTGCTGTAAATATTTAAAATTCTGCTCTGTGAAAATACAGGAGACTTATTAGCAAACATAGCTTTGTGTCTCATTATGACTTCTATACATAATGAAAATGTTAAAAGCAATACAGTTTCTTTTAAAATAATACTAACACTTAGAGTATAATGGTGCACCCTTGAAGATGATGTTATTTTACAAATGTTCAGCATGCAGGCACTCATACTAATGCTTGTTGTAATAAAGCAGAAACCTGTACTGTTATAAATTCTCACTAACGCAATTCTGCTTAGAGGGCTGGAAAAAGTTGCCTTTATATTATGTTGTTCATTTTAATGTCAATGTCATTCTTCATTCCTCTATTCATATAGCTTTATTAATAAAAATATTTGTCTGTTAGGTGGAGTCGATCAAACGGCCCAGATTAAAAATCCTTAAGGCTCCAATGATTGCACCTCCAGTCAGTGCCTCTGAGCAGCTACCTCTGCTTGAGAGATTTCGGCTCACACCCTGCAGACACTAATAAGGTCGGGAATCTTAAGCACAGTAATAGGGGAGGAGTGCTCAGGTTTTGAAGAGCCTTATGGCTCTGTTATACCTGTCGACAACTGCTCCTGGGGGAAGGAGTTACAGCATTGCCGGGCAGTGGAAAATGACTAACCCTAATCCATAGGTCAGAGACTGGAATTGCTGGGGCTCACGTATATCGCAGGGCAACACTGCTCCCTGCCACCAGACTGACACTGTGTCACCACTCACACAGGACAAATCAACGTAATCCTGTCCCGCAGAGCTCCCTCTTGATGGTGTGGGGCTTTGAAGTAGAAACAACAAAAGTCACAAGGCTCATGATAAAAACTTGAACTCTGGCAACAAAGTGCCTGCTTTTGGTTTTGATTAACAGCACAACCAGCAGTGGAGCAAGATACTAGCACAGAAGGTGGAGCTCTGGCTTGTGCTAATGGGGTAATAGAGTTGCTCCTTAGCCCTAGCTAAAAAAGGCTACAAGGATGGGGACAAGGAAGAGAAATGTCTTTAAAAAAGAAAAAGAAAAGAGAAACCCCGAAAGCCTTGAAGTCAGACATGATTAGAATTTGCATGTTTTTTTCCCCCATCATAATGCAATCAAATCCACTTACCATCATCTCAGCTATGTCATTATGCCAAGGCCATGATGGGATCACATAGTCTCAGTCATTCCTTGGAGCTACCAACCACACCACACAATCAAAGCCATACAAAATCAACACCTTTCTACTTATTTTGATTTTGTAATATGTGGGAGTCATTCCAACTGCAGGTGTTCCTCCAACATCTGTGGCAAAAATTAATATGTATTCACATAACTCTGGAGCTCCCTTAGAGAGTACTTTAGTCATTGGGAAGCTTGAGCCTTGCCCATATTCATGATTCTTTTTAGAAAAACATTATTACTAGATTCTTCCCTTTCATATTATGAACTTTTTAGTGCTATAAAATTAGTGCTGAGATTAATGAAAATCCTACCGCATGGATAACTTTTCACACATGCACACCTGGGGAAAAAAAGGAAACCTTTGAGCAAAGGAGCTACTGGCTGACAGCATGGAGCAGAAGTGTGAGAGAATTCAGTGAATACCAAATAGCACAAGCATGGTCCAAATCCAGCACTTTGGAAGTTTTCATTACCTCAGAGCTCTGGCTTTTTTTTTTCTTCTTACCATGTATCCTCTCGTTTGTCAATCACCTCATGATCTTCTGACTGACAGGAGGAGTCAATCTCTGTACCACTATTCTGGATTATTTTATTACAGAGAATTATTTAATAACAGGGTATGTTTTATCTCTACTTATCTCTGTTTTAGGTAATCTCAGCGAGAAACTAGCAGAACTAGAAAGAACTTGAAGAAAATGAGTAGGTAAGTGCAGAGGGAGAATGAAGGCAAGCTACAAATGCTCTTTTGAGGAATGTGAATGTATTAATAGCTTCCTTCTAAACACAAAACTCAGACATGACCATGATGTCAGGATTAATGGATGTACACAATGTTTCAGGAGAGTGTGGGTGGTAGAAACAAGACTGTATTTTGATTTTCTATAATAGAATGCAAAATTAGAAAATATAAGACAAAGAATAGTGTTTGAAAATCTGTTCTCTGTAGACTGATGAAAACTGCAAAAGAAAAAAATCCACACATTATTAAGCTGAATTATTTTTCAATGACATGTTTGAGCAATGAATGAAAAATTTTGCAGTTAAGTTCTTGAATTC
>JANZLP010000080.1:35316792-35327173 GCA_026930925.1 Chelictinia riocourii
ATTTGTGATTTGAGATTGCTACAGATTGGGAGACCAAACAATTGATGAATAAGATCTACTCACACGAATTCTTCAGATCATAACAATGGAGTCATTGGAAATTGCTAGAATACTTTTTATTTCTTTCCACCAATGACATGCTACCCATCCTTGACCTTACCACACACATCATGAGCCACATTTTCAAAACTGCAAACCTGAGCTACATATTTGAATCTAATTCTTGCTTGCTTAAATAGGATTTGAGGGGTTAATTAGACTTCGTCTGCTCATGCAGCAATTGATACATAGTGATTTGTGTACACACTCTTTTTTGAAAACTGAGCTTGTACAGATGACTGTAAAAGTGCTTGCTTTTGTTTAAAATACCATTGATTAGTTTGTTGACAAGACCTGGAATAAGCTTCTTCAAAATTAATTAATAAAGAGATTGTATAATAAAAAAACCCAACAACATAGCAAGTGTGGTTCTCTCAGCCATAATAATTTGTTATGGAAACTGGCTCTTGATATAATGTGTTCTTGCAATTGGGAGTCATTCTTCATTGTCCATGGTAGTCAAGAGCAGCTTGCATGTTTTTTGGAGGTGTTTCAGCTGTGGAACTGAAAAAGTCAGGAAATCTCCATGCCAGCTGATCCTAACTCCTTTTGGAAAACTTGTGCAAAAAAGTCTGTGTCTGAGCAGTGCCATGTTCTCTAGACTATGGCTGGAAGGTTGGTGTAGGTGTGAAAGAGCCTGAAGTAGAAAACAAATACTTCCTGCTCCTTTTCCATTTAACCCTGTTGTCTTCCAGTCAGAAAGACCATTCATATTTAAAAGATTCTGTGACAATACTTTTCATTTTTTAATCAATCAATTAAGTGTCAGCCTTATGCATAGCTTCACAGATTATTACTGAAATTTTCTACACTGGTGCCTGCAGTTTCAGGCATAATTATTTATAAGAAGTCTTTATTTACCTAATTGAATTTTTTCCCCCTCAGCAGCTGTAGTTACTTTTTATGGGGTTTTTTTTTTTCCTCTGGATTGATCAAACTACTACAAAGAACATAAAAACAAAATTATGCAGTAAAGAAACTATAACTACTTCAAGGAAATAGAGAGAACAAGCCTCTTAAAACATTAGCCAGATTTTAAAAACATTTAAACTTGTTTAAGTATTTATACAGATGATTTGCTACACTGAGACTTACCCATATATTTTTCTGTATAAAAGAATTAAGGCAAATAAAACTTTTCAGAGAGAGAGAGAGAGAGAGAGAGAGAGAGAGAAAGCCTGTTTCTTTCTAAAAGGGGAATAGCAATTTGGAAAAAGACTGTGTTCCTCAAAGTGTGAATTTAAGAAATGTTGTACATTGATAAAACATGCTATGTTACAAAGATGAGAAGCAAATCAATACAGAAGAGGAACCAGACAACAGACAAAATCTGAACAAGCCCAAGAACTGCACTAGAAACAGGACGAGATATAGAAAGCACATACTTACACACTTACTAAAACGAAGATTTCTTCTGTTAGCTGACATTTTATCACCAGAAGCAACAGGAAGAAGAAAGAATTCATGGAAATCCATATGACTGAAGTCTGTTTTTGTGATGCACTCTCAGTAGCTTAGCTGCAGAAGCAGTATAGGTATTTTCATTTGGCAGTGGATCCTCACTATATGGGCCTGTCCCTCTGCCAGCTGATTAGCCCAGGATCAACGGCATACAAACTCTGCCTCCCTAAATTGGATATGAATGTCTTTGCATGGTCTACAAAGTTTCAGAGCCTAGGGCCATGTTGTAGTGTTGCAGCCATAATCATTTGGTTAATTGAAAATCTTTCAGATAAACCATATTTTGTTACCTACAGAAGTAATCTCCTCTTAAGCCATGAATGATTAAGAACAGAAAGAAGAAAAAAAAAAAGCAAGAAAAACAGAAATCTAGCCCTTAAAACTCAACCAAGAAAAAAATACACACAAATAAAAAATATTTCTCACTAAACCTAAACCAAACATTATTCATAGAATTAGGAATGTGAGAAATAAGTGTTAATTGACTCTTCGGTGCTTTCATCTTCTAAAAACCCAACACAACTGAATTCTCTCCCTCAGCTTGAGTACACCGTATTTAACTGTCTACATGTCTGTACCAAAAAGCCACTTATTAATCAACTAAAGGCTCATAGGCATTGTCACTAGAGACAAAAATATGGCTGAAGCAGGCAGTTTTCTGGAAACAGGCTAACAAAACTGAATGGCCAGACCAAATTTATTCAATATTAAGAGCAATTCTGGAAATAAGTCATGCTGAATTCATTAACTTTCCCACCTGATCCACTTTATTCCTGGAAACTTTCCTCTGACCAGCTACTATTAGTGTAGCTAAGTATCTTTTCTAGGTCATCACTAGAGGTTGTACTTTACACAGGACCATTAATGAGTGGGCAACAGGCACAAGATGACAATTCTCCAGGGAACACTGGGGCTGGATTCCTGTAAGTACTAACCCAGCTGGCCATAAGTGAGTCCCAGCAGCCTGGAGGAATGGTCTGCTACTGCAAAGACAAAGTTCCTTGACCTAGACCTGATGATCTCTCCATGACCTGAGATAAAGGGTGCCACTCTTCAGAGAGGGAAGTGACAGAGACATTCGGCAGAGAAGCCGAAGTAAAAATAACCCACGCATCACTTCAGATCACAGTGAGTTACAACTTCCTTCCTCTCACTAAAATGGGATCTGCAAATATCTGTATTTGTAGAACTGAAGGTGGGTGGAAAGAAAGGAAAAGAAAGCACTCGGGGCTTCTTGATTCAAGCTGGCAGTAAGGCGCTAGAAGCAGAGGGAGGTTGCTGTGCTTTCAAGTCCACTCTCTTTCCCAGCAGGGTGGTCCCTTAGCTGTTCATCTCCTCCAAAACCTCTGATTTTCTCTGGATTCCTGGGCATAAAGGGAAGCCACATTTTAGGACTGTGGAGTTTGGCATAACATCTGCTCCATTCTCATTCCACATGCAAAATTATTTGGAAATCTTTCTGTATGAAATAGACCATTTTTTTTAGGAAAATCTTTGCAAGATGTTCTTCTCTCCTCTGTATTAAGTGTCAGGTTGAAAACAAATATCTTGGTTTCTTGCTGCCTCTCTGCACCATTATTCTTAATCTTTTAATTAGTCATCCTCTACTACCTTCCTGCAAGGCATCTGCTCCCACAACATCACTACTTGAAACTCCATCCTACCTGGAAATCCCTTTACTAATGTGGGACTTGTGCAAACGCAAGTAAACAGGCATTTAGACCAGAAGGGTCAGAGAACCTCCCATACACTACAAACAACATACAGTTAGAAGCTCTTTAGAGTGAAGGAACAAAACTTGCAAATTCTGCAGTGTGCCATGGGAAAGCTCAATAGCATTGCCAAGGAATTTATGAGACCAGGTGCCCTCTAGCCTATCCTCAGGTGCTGAAAACCTTACTTAGTGCTGGAACAAGGGCATCCTTTATGTCAGCAGAGCTCCCTTTACACTGAACTTTATAGAATGTGATCCATCTTTGTTCAGCAGAAGGATTCATGATGCAAGACTCAGAAGCTCACTGCAGGTGGAGGAAGGGTGTTAGCAATCTAATGATGTGATTTTTATTCTACAGCAGTAGAGCTCTTGAGGATCCACTACGGAAAGGTGTGTGTGTAGAGCACAAAATAATACAGACACTTGGCAAGAAGTGCTCTCCTCTCTGCCAGCACCTTCAGATCTTACTGTGGTTTGGTAAACAAAGTGAGGAACGTAGAGCAGTTCAGGCTGCATGGATTCAACTCTCGACAGCCCTCAGGCAGGACACCAGGTAGTTGACAACAGCTCTGGATAATAACCCATTTTGAATGCTTAAGACTAGTGTATTTGCAAACAATTTCTTCACTAGCTTCCTTTCCTTACCTGCCCTAGGAAAAACACTCCATTCTGGATACATGAAAGCTGGTCAGCTTATCCACTTTGAATAGAATAGGATAGGAAAGGAAAAATGCAGAGAGGGAAATGTAGCGATCGTCCTGGTATAAGGGTTGTATAAATTCAGATTTTGAAGGAAGGATACTTATGGATGAGCTAAACATGGTGGGCACGTATAGGGGGATGTATGAAGCTGGAGAAAGGCTGGGAGGGATTAATCAGAAATACACTGTGGAGCCAAGTCTCACAGAAAATCCCTCAGTAAAGTAAGCAGACATACAAAATAAAATTAAAAATAAAAGGTGCTCATGCAGTAATACTTTCCAGCATGATTTAACAGGAGACATCCGGATAGATTTTCAGGGTGTTAATAGGTCTAAAGAGAAATACAGGTGGGATTTTCAGACAGATGCCTAAAAGTTCCAGCAAGTGCCAGTCTGCATCTTTAGATGTCTTAAATACTTACATGCCCTGTAGGCCTTGACAGGAAAGGTATCTGGGCATTTGTTTGTTAATCTTAATTCCTTTCTCCATTGGGGCTGAGCTTGCAGATAAATAAGAACTTCAGTTAATTTTTAGCTAAAACCAGGATTACCCAGTGTAATCCTTTAAGACTCAAAATACAATCTTAGCACCAAGAGTGGTGTTCTAAGTGATATCAGTTGGTTATGATTTCCTTATATTTCACCCATTTTGTTAATATTGGAGAGAAAAATGGCCCAACATTTTAAATATTTAACTGAAGTTTGGAAGCTTAGAATTCAGGCTTTAGTTAAACTATAGAGTATCCCCAAAGAGATTTTCCTAAGCTTCAGTTACCCTGACTGTCAATATGAATTCAAGTTAAGTAGGCTTTTCCTTTTTTTTCTTTCAAAAAGGCTAAAAGTTAAAAGGAATGTTTTGTCAGCTCATTTTTCTTATTTCAAACTTTTCTTTGTAAAATGTATGATTTCAAAGTAGTGGAGAAGAAAAAGTAATTTTTAAACCCACCTCCAAAAATTCAATTTCAAAACAGCATAAACTGAAAATGAAAAGCCTTACCAAAAGAATGATTTTTTTTTTTAAACATCACAAGAAATGTTTTAATATTTACAGAACCACCACCATTTATTTCTACATTGTCTGAAGTTGCTCATGTAATGTGACTCAACTTCCCAGGTACTTTCAGTCCTTATGATGCTGCCTCCTTTTTTCTTTGTGACAAAGTTACTGTTCTTTGGGAAAATGTCATCCAGGTCTAGCTGTGAGAAGCTGAATCATTTAGCCATGAATACCATAAAAAACCAACCCCCAAAATAACATGTCTTTGCAAATACAACTCATTTTTTTTCCTGTATCTCTCGTGTGTTGCAAGCCCTGTTGCTGTTCACCAGCTCTGGGGCCTAAGTGTCACACATGTTGGCTAAAGTGTACTTTGTGTTTATTCTCCTTTTACGTATTTGTATTGTGTTGCTTTTTCTTGAGTCTGCAGTGACTCATAAAAAAACAAATCCTTAGAAATGACTTAGAGGGTAGTGTGAGAGAACAAGTTTGGGCAAGGTATACTCTGGATGAAACAGATTGATTAATCCATCATATGAGTATTAAAAATAACACACAAAACAGGGGTACCTTAACAAGACAGTTAAAAATGCAAACTCACGTACTTGAAGAAAGATCAGTTCTGTATCTGTTTTTCCACACTAAGAGCTCTATTTCTCTGCAGCTAGCCATGCTCTCCTAAGCTCCTGGCTGCCCAAAGAAACACACACACACACCACACCACCCCACCCCACCCCAAAGAGCTGGAAACTTCTGAAGCCCTCCAGGTACATCTGAGCGAAATATCCTTGCTGTGCTGCTGCAGATGGGCGTGTTCGCAGCAGTGAGGCGCTCAGATGCCATGGTGATGAATGTTCTTCCAGAGGGTGAGCAGAGGAAATCTAACAGATCCTCCCATTGCACTGATTCCAGCCGCACGCTAATTAGTGGTGATACCATGCAGCGTAAGAAGAGCAGGGGAGGACAAGCATGGGAAAGGTTAATCACATCTTGTTTTGCTTGACAATGACTCCTTAAATGATGAACCCTTTCCAACCTGGCTTTTAAAAAAATGTATATTAGACCTTCTTTTTACATGCCTCACCTTTCTTTCTACTGCACTTGCCCATTAAATGCTTTTGCTCAAACAAATTTGTCTTCAAAATATGCTTTTTTGAAGCACAGCAATTATAGCTGTCAATTAGGGCATTATTTATTCTGCATGTCACCTACATGATGTTCAAATATACCTTTTGAAAATTATAAATATTGGCCTATTTATGTATATTATTCTTAAATGCATCTTCTCCCTTTAAGCAGCAGGTTTAGAGAGTGTGTCTACTTCTTTTCCTGCTGGGAGTCTTACTCCTTCAGTGACACAGGAGCACAGAGCTGCTACCTGCACAGAGCCCTTCAGATGTCATCCTTCTCAAACATGACACGTGTCATCATTATAACCAGTCCCCCACTCACCTACACTGTCGGGTTTGAATACTGGAAATGCCTTTTGTGTTTTCCAGAGACGCTGAGATACCAGAGGAAGGAGGCCTCGGTGTCCTCACGTAATGATCTGCAGAGATCATGGTGCACCAGCAACCTGCGGAAAAAGGAACAAAAGACAAGTCTTCAGGTTTTTTCTTGTCTGACAGACTCCTCTGATTCCAGAGAGGAATCCTCCAGTCCTTTCCTGAAAGCTGTCGAAGCGGGTCAGAAAAAAGAAGAGGGGAACAGGAGAAAAAGTGAGAGAAAACCAGCAACTAGCAGCCACAGAGCAGTTTCTTGGGTAACCATGGGGTAAGCCACCCTCATGAGAGCTGTTGCTGTCACACAGCATACGTCCCGCAGAAAACAGAGAGAGATGCAGCAGGATGAATCCAGTGGTAGACTTTACAGTGCATTGACTAAAGATTTCCTAATTACTCTAAATTTACAAGCAAATATGCAAAACATGCGCTATGAAATACAAAGTTATGGAAGTTGCAAGAACTTTTGCAATTGATCCAAAACCAAAAAAACATAGGGTGGAATATAGATATGCTGGCTATTCAACCATGTCAAATCCTGAAGGCTTTACTCTGTGAAAGCAACCAAAGCAATCATCCAAAACTAAAGGCAAATTGAGCAACTTTTCCTCCTGACTCCAGATCTCATCATGATCAGTTAGTTCCTCAGAGAAAGCTGGGAGAAGTAGCAGCCACAAAGCCTCCTGCCAAGGAGGAAAAAAATGCTCTGGGACCTCCACAGGTGACTGAGGGGAACCCTGAGCATCACATTGATGCAGCACCATGTAGTGAAAACAATGATCCAGTCACCATTCCAATTCCTGGGATAAGCCAATGTATGTAATGCTCAGAAACTCTCATACCACAGACAGAGCTCCCCCTCTCCAGTAAGTATTCTGCCAAATCAAATAACCCTCTCCTTATATTTACCAAGCTCCATCTTAAGTTATTTAGAACTCTTCTTCTCCAATTTTATTTGGAAAACCATTACAGACCTTCATTCTTGGATGGCTAGACTCTGTTTCCTAATTTCTATCTAAGTGTGCTCATGATCAATTCATAACTATTTGATCCTGTCATTTATCCTCCAAGTCAGAGAATCCTTCTCCTTCATTGACATTTACCATCTCTGTATATATTAACAAGGAATCATCACCAGCCCTCTCACCCTGTACTTGGCTAGGGCATGGCAACTGGTGTTCTTCCAAACTGGACCCTCCTTAAAAGAAAATCTTGGGAAAAAAAAATGTATAAATTTTAAATTTAAAGAACATCTTAGTTGCTCTTAGAAAAAAAACTATATCCCTGGATTATGTCAGCTATAACATCTACTTGTCAGATCTAGCTAGCCACAGAATACCTAGTTGCTGCATTAAAAAGTAATTCTTCCAATGTTTTGGAGATACAGTCTAAGTTCTTGGATGGCATCACTTTTAAATGCACCCTTTCATGTACGCAGAAATACACCTTTGCTGGATAGGTTACTTCTCCTAAATGATGAGGAAAACGTTACTTTATTTTACATCTGCTTTGGAGATTAAGATTAAAAACCTAAACCAGACCTCCTGTGGCTTTAAAAGAAAATCCCAACCTGTATTGTGAATACCAACTAAACTGTGGACAAATACATGTTTGGATTTTCCTGTCAAAAGAGTGAAGTGTATCATGACTCCTTATTTATTTCTGAGAAGAAGCACTAGAACTAAAACAACTGCCTGACAGGTAAAATTTGCTGGAGAAAATAATGCATCTGTATCACGATTCTGATTGCAGGAAAGGCTGTTGTCAACAACAGAGACATCTCAGTTAGAAAATATATTGTTATTGTTTTGGAGTAAAAATTTAATGATAAAATATGATCCGTCTTCATTGTCCCTGCATGTTTGACTATTGAGACTCCATGTTATTTCTATATTACATATTGATGGTGCATGTGAAGGCTCTTACGCAAAGCACATCAAGGCAATGGATATGCATGCTTTTGCTTTTAAAGCTGAGGTGGTTTCACATACTGTTCAGGAAGAGTATTTCCCACTACTGGCTTACTAATGACATGTAAAAATATCTAATATGTGGCAGAACAGCAAATAATATACCTAGTACCAAAGAATATACAAGGTTTATGTGAAAACAAAACTTGCATTTCCAACTGAAATGATGCAATGATTCAATGATTCTCCGTTAAGCCTCATTTCACTCTATTCAGCATCTCCACCAAGCAGGAGGAAATATCCAGGTATGATCTACCTTCACTTGAGGAAAGCCTGAGACATAGGCTGTGTGACATGCATGTGCACAGGTTAAGGAAATGCAATCCAGATTGAATCAAAAAAAGAAAATCAAAAGAAATTTGAAAGACTAGTTAAGTATTCAGAATTACCTTGGTATTTGGAGAATTGATCTGAAATTAATAAAAAATAAATTCAACTCAGACCACATGCAAAGTACCAGACTTCAAAGGGAGAAATCAAATATACAAGTCTCAAATAGTAAACAAGTGGAAGAGCTACTGCACTGCAAAAGGCATTGGCCTATGGTGAATCATAAACTGAGCATGTATTCATGATGTGATACTCTTGGGAAAAAAAGGTAAGTATGACTTTAACATGCACAAATAGTAGCACTGCACAAAAGCAAAATGAAATAGTCCTTCTACCGCATTCAGCACAGTCCTCAGCCAGAGCACAGTATGCATCTGCACCCCCACACTGCACTGAGGGAGCAGGGTCTGTTGGTTGGGGATAGCCAAGAGCTCAGCAACAACAGTGATCAAAGATCTAGAAAATAATGTGAAGGAGGAAAGTTTTAAAAATCTGTGTTTTAAGTACAGAGAAGAGGAACAGTCCCTCCACATATGCCAGAGGATGTTTACTATATCAGCTGATGGAAAGACAAAAAGGAGTCCCCTTAATCTGCAGAAAGAAAGATTTAGGTCAGAAGTATCTCTGATTGCTACTTGTTGCTTGGCTATAAAGGACAGAGGCTGGATTAACAGGGCAGTTTACAGAGCGTGGACGGGGAGTGCCTGGTCTGGGATTAAACCAGCAGCTGTCATGACTGGTCTCTTGAACTGACTGCACCGCTGAAGCAGGCAGAGGACTAAGCGACCTCTTCAAGGCCCTTTTAGCCCCCTAAGTGATTTAGTAAGTATTTGCCAAGTCTACTTGTACTAAACCAAACGCATTTAAACTATTATTTAAAACATTTATTTTGTGATTTTATGTACTCTTTGCAGGCTTGAATCATTCATTAACTATTAAATTATTAAATGACAAGCAACATCTAACCTTCTGTAAAGGTCACATGTTGAAGAAAATCTTTCCTCCAAATGCATGTCAGTTTGAGCGACATGTCAGTACCCATTACTTGCTTGAAAAACTCTATTACCAAACGTCTGTCACACTTGAAAATTGAAACAAACTTTGAAAGACCAACTCTCCAAATGCTATGTTACATCCTAAAACTGCTTTCCAACACAGCAGTCCTTGTATTTCATGGTAAATCACAAACCTTTGAGTGTCTTGAATGGTTTATGGCATTT
Organism: Chelictinia riocourii; assembly: GCA_026930925.1. Taxonomy (NCBI): domain Eukaryota; kingdom Metazoa; phylum Chordata; class Aves; order Accipitriformes; family Accipitridae; genus Chelictinia; species Chelictinia riocourii. Next base: position 35,326,787 of record JANZLP010000080.1, read on the forward strand.
GCACTTTCTAACATAGGCACCACATTTTCACTATTTCTTGTTTAAACAAGTATCTGTCAAGTTGTGATGCGCTTTGAAAAACGAACAGTCAAACACTATTTTGCAGTATAATTTAGTGTATTTCAACAGAAATAGGTTTTCATAATAGTTAGATTTCACCTGATGGAAGCACACTGCACTCTTCTAACTCATAGATCTGAAATTATTATTATTATTATGTTTTGGAAAACATCCTTCACTACCTTCCTTGCCATGGAGGGCAACTCAGCCCTGCACCACTCTGCTGTCGCAAACAGATCACTCAGAGCCGGGCAATGAGAAACGCAGGATCTGGCCCTGGGCCCATGTCTGCTTCCATGACAGGACTTTTCAGGGTGATCCATAGGG
>JANZLP010000080.1:35627905-35638586 GCA_026930925.1 Chelictinia riocourii
TTCCCCTTCTCATACTGTATTTCAAACAAAGGAAACCAGGATGCGTCCTTCTGTAGCCTGAAATCTGGTTATTAGTAAATTTGGACTACTTCCATTTTTGAAAATTGTCTTTTCAATGGGTTTGAATAGTATGTAAAGGTCACTTATGTTGGATCATGTGTCAATTCTTTCAACTAGTTGTCATTTGAACAGGAAAACAAAGCCTCTGACTTTCCTTCATATCCAATGCACTTTCAAGGTCTTGAGCATTAAATTTCTGATATCAGCAAAGGATTAGTGGCTGATACTTATGATATTCCATATCTGGGTCCCCAACTGTACTCACTGCATTTGCGAATTTGATGCAAAAGTTACATGAGTTAGTAAAATTCCTGTTATCTAAGCAACAGGAGATCAAAATCAGGTCTTCAAGGGCACGTTCAACATGTCTGGTGTATTTTAAGAAATCACTATCCTTATCCCTGCCAGGTAAGTTTTACAGAATATTAAGAGGCTGTGGTGTGCCGTACTTCTTGATGTCCATAGTATCAAATCCTAGTATCAGCTTGGTTGTATAATAGTAAAATTCTTCTCCCTGTCTTATGCTGAGGTGTAGAGTGGGACTTGCTGAAGAAAAGAAAAGCCTCTTCCAGCAAGGAGAGATCCTGTCAACAAACAGTCTACTCTCAATTTCCCCCAAACCTGTAAACTCTTCTGTGCTACTGGCAGTAATTTGGCCAGGGTTTGGCTTGGGCAGGAGTGTTTGAACTAATGGAGTTTATCTTTGCATTCAGATAAATAAGGTTGGATTTTTTTTCCCTATAGAGCAAGCTGTTGCAATCTGGCTGGAATGACTCAGTGATGAAGTGTTTGGCTGTGTAGTGGTGGTGGGGATGAAATTATTGAAATGAGGCTGTGCTGCCCTCTGTTACATTTTTGGAGGGGAGATATCAAGAAAGAAGTGAGAATAGGTTGTCCTTCTGACATAATAAACAAAGAAGGTGGAACTTTGATAGCAGCAATCCTTGAGGGAATTGAATCAAGCACCTTCTGTAGAAAGTGGAAACAAATGTGCTCAACTTCAGAGTTGTATTCAAAGTTTCTTGTGCCTTATATTTTAACTTTTATGCAGGCTCAGTATATTTTAGATCAGAAGAAGAAATCTTCAGTGTGTGTTTAAATACAGGTGAACAAATTTTTGTGTTTGTGGGTGGTTTTTTAATATTAAACAAAGCCCTTTCCCCTGCCCAAACCAGTCAAAATGGAATTCAAATTCTCCAAGAATTATACTCTGTCTGTAAACTTCACTGTTGGACACATCACTTCAAAAATAGCCATATGAAGAAAAATGTGTGATGCACTTATTGACAGAAAAAAGCCAATAAATCCAATTTGATTCAGGAAGCTGAGAAATATTCTAATAACTTTTTGACGTTTTCCTGTAGTCCTTATTTACCTTATCAATAGTTATGGTGACATATGATTGTCAACTTTTTATATTAAACCAAACTAATAAATTAAACATGTTGTGTTTATACCTGATGAAAGCTGACGTTTTGGAAAGGTGTTAAAATATACTGACAGGTCTTGTTCATAAACTCCTTTGGTATAAATATGTAGATGACATCTTTAGATATTGTTTGTACATAGGCTGATAGGCAGGAAATGTTGACAACGTAACAAATGCAAATGTCAACCCCACAATTTAACCTTTCTGTGTAGGAAAAGATGTTAGTTTTAAGTTACATGTATCTTTTAACTTTATTTTCAAAGTTTTTTTTGAGCCTGTTATCATTGCTGTTTCATGTGCCACTGAAAGTAACGCTGCAATAAGAAAGATTTGCACTTAAGAGCTTTTCTCTGTGGTGTTCCTACTTAAATGACTACAGCTGAGAGGGTGTTTTTTTCTTCTAATTCTTTTTATTTTTCATGTTCGCCTAGTACCTTCTGAATCTTTCTGCAACATCACCTGTTCATTCCTAACTTGCCAATGTTTCAGGGCTTGTAAGTGTTACTCAAGGGCAGTAAACCAGTAAAACTATTTTAAAATGTTAGAGCAGTTTATTGTAACAACAATACATGGCCTTGGCTTTAACCTGGATTAGGGTTGCTTCATATGCAGAATATTTCTGACTTGACCCTGGTCTCTGCCATGGTGACGTAAATCCACTGTGTTATCTGCTTGACTTTTTTTCTGCATCCTCCGCAAGCTGCAGTTAATAACAAATCTTGCAAAAGTTATGCCCAGTTTCGCGTGGTCAGGGCCCTGCGGGCACCACTAGCCCTTAACAGCCCTGAGCGGCCTCCTCAACCCACCCATGGCCCAGGCCCCCATTTCAGGGCCATCAGTCCCTGCTCCAGGGATGCCATGGGATGCTGGTCTCCAGCTCCCCATGGCCCTGCCCAGCTGTGTTCCTTGCAGAGCTAGACCCTGATAAAATCCTGGCCTGAACTTGCTGGTGTTTGGAGCTGTGTAGCTCTGCCTGATGTCCCAAGGGACCTGTAAGTTCCCTGTCCACGGTCTTTCTGACTTTTAAAACTAGTTGATCCAAACTGCTCAAGTAATGCTTTTTTATTGCGCACCTAGGCACACCTGCCTGCAGTCTAGTGTCTGGGCAAGCAATGAGGGGTCTTTTGTGTACCAGTGTGGAGGACTTCTGGTGGGATTTCATAGTGCTGACTTAGAGCATGCTTTGAAGTATCGAGTATCTTGCTCTGCTTTCAGAATGGGAATGCCCGTTTTGATCCTTATAGCTGCAAGCAGAGTTCCTACTGAAGCCTGTAACCTGTCTGAATTATGTGTCTCAGTTTCCCATTTTAGTCCTGTTGAGGGGCTTTGAGAAGAAAAACTTGCTGCACTTTCATGCTGTCTTCTTTCTGTCACCCAAGCTTTTCACTCTGTCTTTTGGTGACCAATTTCACAACTAAGATGAACTTCTCCATAATGTCCTTGCTGCTGCTTCATGCGGGTCTTCCTTTATCAGAACTGAAAGTGAACTGGTAGATGGGAAATGTGTTCGTAGATGTTTCATGATGTTTCACACAACTCTCAGGTTGCAATCTCCAAGAATGAGGGAGTGGTTTGAATATTGACTCTAATAGCTAAAGATGTATCTGTGAATCTCATCAAGGAAAATCCACCCTTTCCTCACACCTCGTCAAACGTGCTGTACTCTGTGTGTCAGACAGAGGGGTTAAGCAGAAGTTTGGGAAGGGGAGATTGGTGTTAATTGGTTTGTGATGCTGGGCTGTTGGAGTTAAAGCTGTTGCTGTTGTGGCAGGAATTACAATTTGCTAAATTTTAGTAGCAGTAGAACAACTTACTACTGGTTTTGTTGTTTTTCCCTTGTTATAAATGAGTTAAAGGATGCCCACAGTCACAACTGGACCTCTGTTATAAATAAAAACAAAAAGGTACCAGTGGTTTTGGTGTTCTCAAAGTGCCTACAGAGGTAGTTAATGAAAGTCAAAGTAATGGGAGGTTGGTGCAGGCATATAAAATTTAATAGTTTTGGAAGGCTTCAGGTTTATTAAAAATTACTCTTTTCCAGAATAATTAACTACTTTCACTTGGTTTTGAATCAATCAGCCAATTAGCGCAGTCCTGTTTTGTATCGTGGAAACTTTGCTAGCACATTAATGAACACCAACCTTTTGAGCTAAGATATTTCCACAGTTAGACTAACTTACATATTACTTAAAGGTAGCTCTCAAGAGCATTTTTCAGCTGTATATTGTTTTCTTTTTGTTAGTGAGATGGACAGATTTGGGATGTACAACTGTGATACTGCATAATTGACAGAAAACCCTCTGGTATTTGACTGTCCAAAGAACATGAAAGGTATACTTTACTTTGCAACAATCATATTCTGTCAGCTGGTTGCATTGACTTTCTGAAACAGTTGGAGAAAATTGATAAGACTTAATGTAAATGAAACTGTTACATTTGATATTTACCTCATGTTACCTCCCTGTGATACCAAGCAGTTCCCAATCGTGCAGTAAGTGTGTTTTGCATGATTCTTATTCCAAATCTTTCCTTGGGGAAATCACTGGAAGTTGTGGGACGAAGCTCTTTCATGTGCCGTTTAACCACCATTGACTTAGTTCCCTGAGTTATCTAAATAGATGGCTTCATTAATTCACTTCATTTATACAGACTAGAAATTGCTGCCTTATATCAGTAGAATTAACCTTTTTTCTGGGGAAAAAAAAAAAACCCAAAAAAAACCAAACAACTTCCAACTTTCATTTCTAAACTGTTATTTGGGAATGTAGGTTTGAGATTCCCAATGACTCTGGCAGGGCCTGGGCAGCATATCTGGAGTGTACTTTTGGAAGTTGCCTTTAATTAGCATTCTGGCTCTTTAGCTTTATTTAGTGGCTTTTCTGCTCAACGTAATACCAGCTCTTTTTCTTCCCCTTGTTTTTTTTTTTTTTGTCGTGCATTTCCTGCTTAACAGAATGTTTGTTTAAGTAGATACAAGTGAATTGAATTTTCTGAAAGTTACTCATTGGGGAAATTGAAATGAAATTTTAAAATATCATTAGGAATGCAAACAATAAATTCTTTCATTTGCTGTAGGCGTCTTTAGGTTGGAATGACTAGAAAAGGTTCTGGTTAATTAGAAGTAATTTGTTAGAAACCTGAATCCTTTTTTTTTTATTTCCTAGATTAAAACTCGGTTCCCAGCTGGATGCTTATAAGTGCAGGAAATGTAATTGTGAGATGATTAACTGCAAAAAGATGGATAATTGGAGTTCATATGATATGTCAAATATGGCTAAACCAAAAGGTTTTCTGCATGTTGAAAGAGATTGGCTGAAGTCTAGATTGCAGAATATTGAGCAAGGAGTGTTTTTAGAGATTAATAATCACAGATTGCTGCAAAAGGACTGGGCAGAGCTTGGCTGTAAAGAGGTAACCCCTCCCAGCCCTTTCCTATTACTTTGGGTTTTAATTAGCATGGTTTTGGTTTTGTCCTCTTCCCTTTATTGCTGTTATGTGAATTGGAGATTAGGAAGCACAGTAAACATCATACATCTAACACCAATGCTTAGAGACAAAGATATCTCCTCCTTTCCACTAGGAAAGGCTCAGCCTACTGTAGGATAACAGCTGAACAGTCCTAGTGGACTTGAGTATTTGAGTCTCTTGTGTTATTCCCTCCCCAGTGTCTTGCCTCACAATCAGCATGGTTTTTTTCTATAGATTTTTTTTAGTGTTTGTAAAATTTGCTTTGAGTCCCTTTTTGCATTTTTTAAAACTGTACTGTAGTAATAATTTAAAAGGTAATACATACAGTATAAACTGCATCAGTGGCAGTTTGCTTTCATTATCCCTCATAGATGTTTAGCAAAATAGTGCCTGGTGTTTTAAATTACTTTTGCTTTACTTTAAAATGGGAACTCATGTTTGAATAGCCTATTGTTCTATTAGCTACTACAATGCACTTCAAACCGCAGTGTTACTATATTCACTGTATTTTGGGATCATATAAAATATTTGTTCCCCCCCATGCTCCCAACCTATAAACTTCATATCTTGATAAGGAGTTTCTAACCCTTGGAAATACTGCTTTACAAATTCAGCTAATGACCCAAATACAGCTTGTTTGTTGTGTATGAGTTGTATTAAAATAACGTACTGTATGTGTATTGTCATTAATGATATGCTCATTTTGATAATGGAGCTGCAGTCTCTTAGTATGTAGTCCTTGGGGAGATGCTGCATTTTTTTAACTAAGTATTGTTCTGGCTCCTTTCCTTGATTGGCCCAGAAATAGCAATCAGCTGGGGAGCGGGATGACATGCCTCTTAGCGATCCCTTTTATCTTTGAGATGAGTATCAACATTGTATGCTTCCTAATGGAAGTGTAATTTAATGAAATCTATTGGGTAAACATACTTCAGATGTTCAAAGGAGGTGACAAAATTTTTGCTGGCAGCCAGGACCTGGCTGGTTTCCAGCTTGCCTTTAGCTGCTATGCATATAGCATTGAGAGAGGCACTTAAAATAGGAACACAAAGTATTGTTTCTATTGTGTTTTGGGTTGTGGATTTTTCCCCCCCTCTGTTTTATTTTCCTTAATTTTATTTTCTTGGTATTTGTACTAGTGCCCTCTCTGACTTCTAGGCTTTCCTAGTAAAATGCTGCATGGGGTCAGCTCTCCCCCAAAACGTAGATAACAATGTTAAACTTGGGGAGATCGTTGGCACAGAACATGCTGCGTATTGAGGAAGGGGTTGGGGAGGGTGGGGGGAATAACTGAGACTCCTTGTTAGTCAGTAGCTCTGTGAAAGAGTAAGTTCCTCTGTCAGGCTGATAAACATCCTGTTCTAAAGATTGTGGCAGAGCACTTTTGTTTTATCAATAATAATTGCTGATGCAGAACTGTCCTTTATGGGGTTTTACAACAGATGGCTGGGAGTGGAAGGAAAGCTGCTCAGACTTCCACCTCCTCAGCTAGAAACAAAATTCCTAAAAGGAGACAGTTGTGCCTCTTACCATTGCACCCTTCTCATTATAGAGCACTGTGATTCACACACACATCCCCCCTCCCCGCACCCACCCGCAGTAGCAAACTTGGCCGAAAGACTGGAAGATTGTATCAGCAATATTGTCCCTTTAAGTGGATGTTTAACTGGACAGCTGATGGATCTTATTGCTCAGGTCCTAATGGTTTGGTGAACTGTAGGAAAGTGTTTGAGAGGAAATACATTAGCGGTTAGACACATTTGAATGTAATCAATGTGTCTTTGAAATATGGGGTTTTCTTCTTTACATGTGAGGTCTAGGGCAGGTAGTTTTTCTTTGAAGACTTCCACCGTGGGCAGAATTGGGGGATGAAGAATGTGCCCAGAAAAAGATAAGTGCGTCGTTTGCCTTTTGCTGTTCTTTCAGGTATTGGTGGCTAAATTGCAGCTTTTCATTGTGGCCCACTCTATTTCCTGCTTGATCCCATAAAGAATTCTCATTCCCAAGCTTATGTTGTCACTCTCCTATGAATGTGTGACATAATATATTTCATCATTGTGATTTTACTGTGGTAACAAGTGAGTTCTTCGGACTGGAGGAAGTTATGGTCTGCCGACGGGGAGCTTGTTCCAAATGTTCCAACCTTGGGTACAAAGGCAAGGGTTAAACAACTGACTCTTTTTGCAGTGTTAAGCTTGTGTTCCGTGTGGGGACAGTGACTAAGGATCAAAATGAAATAAAATGTAAAATGGAGTGAAACATATTTCTTGTTTACAAATAATGGAACAGAATGTGAAAGATTGAGGAAGAAAATTCAGCATATGTCAATGTACCTGCTATTTCTATAACTGTAGGCTATAATGATGACACAATAAATTGCAATTGTATTGAACTGCCTTCATTCAAAGTGTCTTTGATTCCTCAGCCAAATTGCATATTATTTTAATGCTAACTATCTTTTACAGACTTTCTAATGATGCCCAAAGTTTGTGCAAGACCCAGGTGTATACTTCTTTATATGTGTGTGCATGCACATACAATGTTGTGCTGTATATGAAATACACTGATGCCAGCTTTGCTTGTGGCAGCTGTGGGATGATTAAAACTATATATAATTTAAGACTATTTAATTTTGTCCTTGCATTACTGCTGGAGACTGGTGAGGAGAGACAGAAAATGGACAAAATCACAGGCAGCAGCAAAGTTTATGACTTTATATGTTGTGAACCCAAAATAATTAAAAGGTTCACCAGGCTTTCAACTCAACAAAATTAATTCAGCAATGGCTTAGACAAAAATGTTTTCCAAGATAAAAAGTTTGGCAAAATTGTGAAATATCCTGACTTTAGATCTGCTTCTTTGAAACTATCCTGCATGTGAAGTCCTCCTTTAAAGTGACAGGTTTCTCTAGACTTTTTTGGACCAGTTAGCACTGTAAACTGTTATCTCTGTGGCTGCTTCATTGAAAACACCTTGAAGTGATATCTTGGTATCTTTATATAATTTTTTTGTTCTGTAATTCTTTAGGTACAAATAAATGCAGTGGTATGGTATTTGGAGTAGTTGTTTTGTATAACATTTGGGTATGTGCATGCAGCTTTTAAAGTCAGGTTTCAGGTAAACCATGCTACAACTTGAGCATAGAAATACTAAATCTGCAATTATGTGATTGTACTTACTGTATCGATTTCATGGTGAAATTAGGCTTGCACGAAGCCAAGGATTGTATCTTCTAGTTTGGTTCCCCTTCACCTAATTATCAGTTGAGAGTCCAAGGGAAGGGAGTTAACTGCTGTAGGTTGGTGAGGTAGTATTTATTAGCTTCATATCCCCTCTTTGCATTTAGAGGAAGATGCTGACTTAAAGCTTTTTTTCATCTTGTTATTTTTCAGAGTTTCTCTTCCACCAAGGACATAACTAGATGGTAGTCTGTTTTCTCCTATCTCTTTTCCTTCATTTTATTCCTCCTGATCTGCTTCCTCCCTTATGGCAGTCCACGCTGCAGCTGCTTCCTGCCCTAGTGCAGAAGATTAAGCTGCTTCTGAGGCTACCATCAAAAGCTGCTTTCTCACTAGGTCTATAGGAAGATGCAGAAGCATTACCTCTGACTACTGCCACTGCCATCTTTATCATCTTTTTTTTCCCCATTGTCAAGCCATCGTTTGTAGCTCCTGTAAGCTTTTACCTATGGAAGCTTAAAAGATACAGGTTGAGATTTTTTCAGAAAGGACCCTGAAGAAGTCAGTGGTCAATCCTCAATGGCTTTCAGAGCTGAGCAGCTTAGACCTCTTAAAAATTCTAGTCTTATGTCTTTTCAGGTGGGATTTTCAGATTCTCATGAGTAACCTGTAAAAGGAAGATATGTTGAAACCTGTACCTCATTTCATGGTTCAGGAGGGGGCTTGTTTTCTTCAGATTATATAAGTGCTTTTGAAATTTCATCCTTTGACAAGATCTTGTCTCAAGAAACATGTTTCAGTCTTAGCAAGGTAGCATTTGAACAGCTATGAATTCAGAAAGAATTGCTTGCCATTTGGAGAATTTCATTGACGTGTTTTCTTTCATGTGAAATTCTGGTATGGTTGAGCAAACAATATATCCAGAGGCCTTTCAGGTTGGTGGGCGTACCAGCTGAAGTAATAAAACCAGAAACTTATAGCAGAGCTAATCCTTAAGTCATTGGAGAAAGGGGCAGAAGTTACCTCAAAGATTTGTAAGTGTTGGATGTTGCAAAGAATGAGAAATGCAAGAAAGTCTGTAGTGTTACCTTGAGAAAGTCTTCCTTTGATGAGTGATCATCTTTTTCTGGGGCATAATTCAGGATGACTCTGTAATCTGTGAAAATGTTTGTTCTTACACAGCTCTTACTGAAAAAAAAAAATCACCACCAAACCCACCAAAACCCCATTTCATATTCCACCTTTACTAAAAGGAATGAATTTTCCTCTTTAAAAATGATAAGGGGTAGACAGATGACAAGACTGAAGTGGAACTGAAATTATAGCTGAGGGAAAGATACCGTTTTAGAACATAACGTTGAGAATAATGTTACAGATGCTGCAGGTGACTCAGTCAGTGAAGTATAGTTCTAGTAAAATTTTCCTGTAGGAATGTATTGATAAAGTTGAGAGAGCTTGAGATGTCGTAGAAAAGTCATTATACATCACATTTGAAACCTCTATCAAACACTTGACATAGTAGTTACAAGGCAGTGGTATATCCCCAACTACTGTAAGAATGGCTGTATCAGGTTGGACCAAAACCCCATATAGCTTCATGTTGTTTCTCTGTAAAGGAGTAAGAGGTCACTGGAGAAGAGCGCACGGGTAAGGCAGATGTGTACCCATGCTATTCTTGCATTCTTCCAGCCTTTCTCAATTATGACTGAGAGATTCCTGAGTCAGAAGTGATGTTTCCAACCTAGGGCTGTATCAACAGAACAGGAATTAGTTATCAAAGTTGTGGCTCAGGAGTTAAAGTTCAGAGGAAGAAAAAAATCAGAAAACTTCTGCAGGGGGTGAGTCAGCTATGTTTTTCCCTAGACTCTGAAAACGATGAGATCAATGAAGCAGGATGCAAATCTGTAATTGTATTTTATTTCTCGTTTTTCCATTAATGTTTTGCTTGGAGTTGGCTGAGTGTCTAATGGTCATTGCTCCAGGGGAGTGAAAATGTAAGATCTGAACTGAATATCTGTGGTAGCAAAAAGTATCAGGGCTGGGTCTGAAGGTGGGAGAAGGGGATGGTTCTGCCATGAGCAGCCTCATGCTTTGGACCTGTTCCCAGACTCCCTGACAAGCTTGGGAAGGAGCAGGGGTGCAGAGTGCCTGGAAACTGATAGTGCAGCAAATAAGACCATGTAATTTTGATTCATATTAAGATTCTTTCACTTTTTAAAATTTGTTTCATCCTATGTAATCGGACAATATTATTTTGTGTCTCTAGTATTGTTAATAGGAAAGCTTCCTGTCTAGTAAGTTATCAGGGCTCTGAAGTTACATAGTGTTTTCTGCATTGCATGGGTTTTTATTTTTTGTGTCTTAAGGCTATTATCTACTTATATTTGAGCAGAGGTTTGGAATTATACAAATGAGAATATCTGTATCCAAAGATGTAGTTTCAGGAAATACTTCATTATGCTTGTAACCACAGTGATATTCCCCAGCATGCTAATACATGTACAAGAATTACACTGATGGTATAAGCCCTGTTGCCAGGATACTT
>JANZLP010000080.1:35834863-35848196 GCA_026930925.1 Chelictinia riocourii
GATTCTAAAATGCTCAATTTTTCTGTGAGATCTATGGGATTTGCAGGTCAGAAAAGTCTGTTGAGGCATTTTGTATACTGTTGATATCATTTATAAATACTAGGTTGGTATCTTTTGCCAAAAAAAAATTCTGATTTCTAGACTTGGGGTTTATTTTTGCATGAAAAATAATGACAGTATGAAGGTGGCTCTTTAAATATCTTACGAAAGGACAAAATAGTGTTCCCTGTCCGTGGGCAATGAATTTTTTTTACTTTCTTGGGAACCGTGAGGAAAGGAAGAGGAAATTAGAGAGACATTTTAAAATGTCAATTCTAGTTCATAAGTTACACAAGCAAACACTCTTGACCAAGGTGTTGAATTATAAAGTTTGATATTCCATAAAGCTAAATAATCGGAAGTAATGCTGCCAATAAAAGACATTCATTTATTTACTCAAGGTGCCCATTGTTAGCACTAATAATACATTTCAACATATTGAAATTGCCAGATAATTCTTTTGTGACTTTTATGCTGGATGATATTGTTATTTAAATGAACTTGCAGACCGCACTGTAATGAAGAAATACATGTTTTGCCTAACAGTTATCAACCAGCATTCCAGCAAAATGAGAATTTTTACCTCCATTCATTCTGAGGGGAAGCTGGGGGTCACTGTTTTCAATATGGACCTTTTAAAAGCCTTTCAGCACTGAATAATTATAAGCCACAGCTTCTGAAATTACCTGTATTCACTGTAGGGAAGAAACTTTTATCTTTTGTAATGAAGTACACTTGCTCATTCAAACTTTGTAAGACTTCCTTAAAATGGCAGTTGCATTGTGCTGATTTAGTATTAGGTGGAGTAATAAAAGAACTTGATTTTTAAATATACAGATACCCTTGTTTATTCAATTTTACTTTTCTTGAATTTTGGATCCATCTTGTCAAATAATACAGATGGAAAAAATGCGTTGAGCTCTTGTGTAAATAACCTTATCTGTACAAATTGCTGTTTACTAAAACAAATGTTACTTCATTTGCAGTTTCAAATTCATTTTGCACTTTCATTTGAAGATTGGGGTTTGAAACTGGTTTGGTCATGCTAATTTTTCTATATTAAGGTTTAGAAAAAGATTTTCTTTTTTATAGTTCAAAACTACGCAGAAGATAGGGATTGGAAATATGGCTTGCAGCAATGGGCTTTGGACTTCTCTCTTTGTTCTTAAAAACAAACAGGTTGGCAATATTCATTAGTGTAAAGAAACAGAAAAGTCATTATCTGGGGAGTAATTTTTAAAAAATTATATACAATAATTTCCTAATTATTACCAGAAAAAAGCATGCAGTTTTACTTCTGAAAATGTGCGTTCCAGTTAATGAAAAACATTACCCTGCAGCCTCTGTGGGATTTTTTCCACTTATAAAAGTTTTTTTTAAAAAGGAAGAAACTGATCCCACACTTTCCTAAATGGGATTTTTTAGGCCAGGGCTAATACAAGCCTCACCCTCAGACAATAAGCAAGCACAAAGTTAAAGGTTGAGTGTTTTGCTTTTGAATACTGCGTATTTACTTTTAGAGTAGGAATACCTTTTTTTTTTTTTTAACTAAATGGCAGATTGCAAATTGAGTTGATTGTTACAATCAAAGATGGTTTTCCTGTACTTTGAACAATTTGGGGACTTGGTCTCCCCACTCAGAGGAAGTCTTCTTCCCTGTCCTGTACAGCACCAACCCGCTTCTGTTAGCATCACTCAAAAACCACTTCATCTGTAAAATAAAATCTGGGTTTGTAAATAAGATAATTTCACAGTAGCTAAAAGTTTTTATCCTGCCTATGAAGGATTATGAAGTTTAGCCTAAGTGATGCTGCTCTGTTATTTGTCCAACAGGGTAGGAGAGGAGGCAGTGGGAATAGCAACCTGCTAGAGGTAGCTGATGTTGCTATTAAAGTTGAGCTTTTTTAACCCCATACTCATGGTAACTGTATTAATGGATGGGTAACCAGGTAGTTCGTAGCTGTATATGTCTATTACCCAACTTGTTAAATATTTATTAGACCAGAATTTTGCCTGTGTGTTAGTCATATTTAAATATGGGCTATATGGAGAGGCTGATCCGTATTTCATCCAGCTGTTTCGTAAACTTCCCATCTTCTGTCCATGTACTCAAGCTCCCAAGCTCTGGTAACACACACAACTAGGCATCTACAAGAGCAAACATAATCCTGATTATATATCCGGCAATGGTTTTGTGCTATGAAATAGCTAGGACCAGGACCCTTAGGCAGCGTACAAATACAGAGCAAAGAGTTGTCCCCTCCAGAGAATTTACATCCAGATGGCTGAGGCGTATAAAGATATTTTCTCAGGGTAACAAGTTGCCTCCTGTCAGCTGACAGGAATATGCATTCTCAGCAAATGCAGAGTAATTCAAGCTGATTTAGCCCTTTCTCCTGTGATAACTTTTAAACCCAACGACAGGAGACAACAGGTGGATATAAGCAGATGGGGAAGCACGAGGAGTGAATAAGAAGGTCGGCTTCATAGGTAGTGGGCTCAATATTGCAGCAGCACAGCCATTGTCAAGCTTTTTTTCTGGCATCAGAGTTAAGAGGAGGCTTGAGAGGGGATTTGAAGGAGGATAACGAGGCAGCTTTGTGGACATGAACAAGGAGCTCTACCCAAGCATGGGGGCAGCAGGGGAGAAAGCACAAAGATCCTTGCTTGAAAAGGTAACAAATGGGTGATGGAGCCTACTGTCAGGGGCTGACTGGAGGTGGGAGCTCTTCCCTCTGGAATAAATGAATGAGAATAGGTTGGGAGGGGATTAGGCTGAGAATGCTTTGAAAGAAAAAGCAAGTAGATTATGTTTATATAACAGAAAAAGGGAAACTACAGCAAAGAGGAGTAACAATGGTCAAAGTGATGAGCAAAGAAAACGCCGGTATCAAAAATATTCTTCAAGCTTTTCCAAAGCTGCTCTTTCAATAAGCAGAAGGAAGAGGTGCATTGTAATGATGGCTTTGTATGCATCCCCATCGTAACCAACTCCTCACAGTTGCACCTTTGAGGTGAACAGCTATATAGCCTGAGCCAGAAGAATTTTCTTGTTCTTTATTATAAGGAAACAGGACAAAAGTATGCTTTCCTGCTGGAAAAAAAAGTCACCAGTCTCTTCATTTGCATTTTTTTAAGTTATTACAGGAATAGACTCGTTGCTTTGTTGATTTGTCATAGTCATTTAAAATTCAGCTTTACAGATTTCTCAGTCTGTTAAAAACACTGGTTTTGTTATGTCCTCAGATGTGCAGTTTTCATTAGTTGCTTCTGAAAAAAATTACTGTTTTTTTTAAAAGGGTGTTTACTACCAGCCAGTCTTATAGCAAAGCACATATCTGTCCTTAGGCAACCATCTTCCTCAAAATCTGAAAAAAAAAATAATAACTGAGGATACACTGTGTTCTTATATGAACCATCTGTTGTTGATGGAAAGGCAAGAACAGATGATCTGAACTGGCCTGTTAGCGCAATAGCAGCATAATTCTGTCCCGGGTTTGAGAGCCAGGATTTAGCCTGACCTCATCACTTCTGTCCTCTGTGCCACTGGAGACCAGTGGGGTGCACTGGTGCATCCATCCTTCTTGGGAAGAGCACAGCCAGCACCACTGCTCGTGTGGCCATTTCCAACTCATAACCATATTGCTATGTTGAAGGTCATTCTTTAAGTCTTTTGGTTTTGCCTCCTGCACAAAAGACACATCTGCAGTTTGTTAAGAAGAGAAAATAGAAAAAGTTGGTGTCAATGCCACTGAATGGATAAATTTAACAGTGAATAGTAAGCTGTGTCTGGATGTTTTGATGTCAGGGTGGCCTTATAACTGCACATACTTACAGAGGATTTATAATCAATTGCAAAGCTGTATGATGGTTTTGACATGTGACATATATACAAGGGTGCACTAATCACTGATTTAATATAATGCTTAGCCCTGTTGTGAACACTGTCATTTGTTTACTGCACAAATCACATTAAGCCAACCACCAGCTATAATTTTGGAAATTGGTGGAATATTCCTATAAAGAAGCACAAAAGATTGTAAAGATTGAATAAGATCATTGTCTTAGTGACCAGTTGGTGGGTGGGGGGCCGTCCTCTTTAATTTTTTCTTCTTTTAAAAATACTTTGTGGTTCAGCAGCACAGACACTGCATATCTTTGTTTCCCCACACAGTCACCATGTTAATAGCTGTTTGCTAGCTGTGGTCAGTTAATTTAAAAAAGCTGGCACAGTGGTATAGGTCGCAATAGATTATTCTTGAATCAAATGTAGTATTGTTGCTTCAAACCAAACCCCCACCCATGACAAAATTCATTATAGCTCTTTAATTTATAATAGTGTTTGAAAGGATGAACCTGAGATGATATGAAAGGAGATTCAGTTTCTTAAAATTTTCTCAAGCCATGCATCATCCTTTTCCTGCTTTGCTCTTGCTACATGTATAGACTCAGTAAGGGGTTACTCTTGGCTCGGGAATCTAGCACTTCTTTGTTTTGTTGCAAATATGAAAATAGATTATAAAATGTTCACTGGCATGTTGAACATGGGTGTGCTTCTAGAATATATTTCTCCCCTGAATGTATGTTATATACATTTCTATTATGCACATTAATGTGAGGGAGTCAATCTCAAGTATGTTTTATTCAACATATTGTGGTGGCACAAAAACTGCAGCCCATCCTGGACTCAGTCAGTCACTGGAAGCCTGTCAATACATTGGAGGGTAACTAGGCTCTCAGGACTCACTTGCCCTGCAATAGCCATCCTACTCCAGGTGCTGGCCGCTATGCAAAGTGGCATCACTTTCTGACAAGAGCCTCAACTATTCTTTTCCAACTGAAATGGAGAGTTTGGGGGGAGCTCAAAAGCTTGACAGGCGATTGCTAGATGCTAGAATAAAAAGCTGAGTTGGGACACAGTTTCCCAACATCAGTGGCTGGGAAATGTTCTGGCTTTCAGTCTGGTGAGAGCACTGGGTTTGAGACATGATATGCCCAATCTTCAATTCTCATTTTTGGAAAGTCCTGAGTCCTGCGGATGCTATCTGATACACCCACGTGCACAGATGAGCATGGTAGCATTTGCATGTAGATGGGGGAGATTTTTTAGATACCCCCCCAAAAAATCAACCATACAACACTGCTGTTCTGCCCTTTACTACTACATTTGACAAAAACAGAGTTTCTGGTCAAAAGGAGAAAGAGATATATGCAGACCTGGTGTCCATTGCCCTTTTCTCATCCATACAAACAGTCTTGTGGCTGTGTCTAGGGGAGCTTGCAGGGGGTGGATCCGAACGTCCGCTGCTATGAATTTCAACTGAATTTAGAAATTAATAATTACAACAGGAGAAACAGAGACATCTTCCCTGGAAGAGTCGGTAGAAGATTCAGCTGATGTGTGAGATGTGAGTCTTCAGTATGAATTAGGGAACAAGATCTTGGATCTTGCAGATCACAGGAGAGCATAGTAATTATGGAGCTGTTGCCTTTCCTGGAGTGGAATGAGTGCGTGCCCATTTCTTCTCTGGTTTATCATATAAAAATAATTGGTTTGCAAGCTGATGTGAGCTTGGAAAACTTTTGTAGGGTGAGAAAGTAGATTCCCACTCATTGCCATGCTTGAAGTTCAGAAAATGACCCTGTGCACCTCTGCACAGTATATTGTTTGCCATGGACTTGAAAGCCAACACATACCTTCCCTATTCAACACATTAAGCAACTATGGAGACACAGTCCTATTGCAGGACTTACACATCTGTAAGTGATGCAGAAGTCAAATGTGTACCATTTTAACTGCCCATGTTTGAATTCTACAGCCACATAACTGACAAGTATTATGAAAAGGAAAAATACCAGTTCTTCAGGCCAGTGAGAAAATTCTCTAATAGTGAAGATTTCTAAAAACAAATGGATTGCTTCTATGAGGAATTTAGAATGAAAAATGTGATAAGTTATAGTCAGTCATTAACATTTGTTGAACATTCTACTTAGCGTTTCGTATATTTTTGGTTGAAACATTTCATGGAAAAAGAGTGGAATAAATGGGGTAACACTAACCAGATGGTCCTGTATGTGGAATTTCTAAAGCTTTTTGTGTACTTTATGTCGAAGATAACAAATCATACAGGTCAACAGCTAGTGTCAGCTAGTGAGAAATGATTGTACATTTTAAGGAAGAAAAGCTCTTGAGGTCTTAGTCGCATTGGTGTCAGGGATTCAATTTTGTGATTTTCATGTGGAAATGAAGATGCTTCCAAGTAAGGCACACTGCAGAAGAAATGTTTAAAGAGAGGTTTGTTTAGATTCCAAAAACTAGGTTATCTTAGACACATTTAGGTTCAGGACATCTCCTCCTTGCTTTTTGTTTAATTATGTTTCTATTTTATCTTTGGCATCTGCAGAGGATAAAATATAGGAATAATGGGGAATAGAGCTAGCTGATGAAAAATTAAGACTCTGCAATATTATTTCTTTATATACTGTTCTTACAGTTAAAAAATCAGAAAGAAAATCAGCGGTATGTTTTGCTTTTTGATAAGTAGCTTCATATGTTTTAACATTTTGAGAGTCATACACTTGCTAAGAATATCTGTCTGATCTGTGGCATATCTAAGTCATCTATCCCTGTAGTATCTTGCCAGGTCACTGTAGTCCTGCTGAAATATTTTCATACAGAATTTCATCCAAATAAATAAATAGTGTATGATGGTGCCATCTATAGCCTAGACAGCTCAAGGGATTAGTAATTAGTTATCTAGCCTTTTACTTAGGGATTGTTACTTAAGATCAGACTCAGAATGTCACTTCTAGCCACAGGCTTGGCAAGTTGAAACAGTGGTTTCTTTCTGATCCTTGTCAATGAGATAATGTCTAAGTCATCTGGGGCAAAGTAGCAGAAACTGAATTATAATTTCATTTTTAGAAATAAATTTCTCAAACTCATTTTTATGTAAAGGCAATGGGGCAACTTTTTAACTGCTGTCCACCTGTTCCATGAGTGCAAATGAAATCAACTTCCAGATAGATTAACCAGAAAACTTTCATTAGCATTACATCCACTAAAGGAGACAAGTGTGACATAGTTTCAAGTATATACACCAAAGGTTGCTGCATCACAGAAAACAGCAGCAGTGGGCTGAGCAATTCAGAGTTAATGATCTTTCTTTCATAAGACCATCTCTTTCCTGTAGCTCAATAGATACATCTAGATAATGATCCAGGAGCTACAAAGATGGAAATTTCCTTAAAACTGAATTGTTCACCTATGGCCAGCTTCTAGACAGACTTCAGAGAAATGAACCGTTCTGGAGATGCAGCCTTACATGTGTGCAGCAGTGGTCTTACCTTTTTGGTGTAAAGTTAAAACCTCAACTGTAAAAAATGCAGCTTTGGTAGCATTCTTTTCTCTTGTTCAAGTCAATCTGGAGATTAGAAATTAGTACATTCCTGCAAAGGAATGTACATTTTAGATTTTCTGCTAAGGGTAGACCTTCTTTTTAAACACAGAATAACTCCTCAGGCTAGGATTGTCTCTTCTATAAGACACTTGCTGTTAGTGGCAGAAGAAATTTCACTTTTGACACATGTACAGTGAAGCAATGTAGAGGTTTATTCAGCATGATATCTTCCACAGATGAAGCATCCCTAAGTATTTTGCAAAGTGGTGCCATTTTCTAGAACCAGAGGTGGAGAATAATAAAAGAGCTATAGGCAAAGGAGGAAAGATGAGCTTCCTGGTGGAAGTAAAAGCAGATTCCTATGGACGAAATTGTGTTTTATTAATCATGTTAGCAGCAGTGACTGTGATGCAGGGTGGATGGAGAAGTGTGGGAGGATGCTATTGTGTGTGGGTGTTGTGTTATTTGTAATATGGTGAATGATATTTATATGCTATCTATTTCCATTGTTATGAAATGACCGCACACAATGCATTTATGGGTTCTCATTGCAATGCCTGTACTCATCGTACCTCACTTGCTAACATAAAATGAAAGCGTTGCTTTTTACTTAGTAGTGCACTCTCATAGAGGCAGAGAGCCTATGTCATATTTGTTAAGCCTGGGATCAGTAAACCCGCCTGAGTGACACTTTCTTTCAATTTTGTGAGAAGTTATAAAATGCAAAGCAATTTTCTGAAACACTGCTTGAAAGAGAAACAGAAAATAAAATAAGTTTTCCCTTGTATTGTTTTAGGTTCCTACATCATATTTTACTGATAATTTTACTTGTGGTAAAGATTGGATCAAGAAGTGACACGTTCTCTTTTCCATTATGTGCATTCATGAATAGTATCTTCTGTTGTGCACTTACATCTGTGTATTTACGCTTTAGTTTATGTGTGGGTACGCTTATGCAAAGGTGTATCTCTAAAGAGGTTTAATTTTTGCTTATGATGTTAGATGTGCAGCATTTTCTATTGTTATATCTTTTTTTGAAATGTTTCCTTGAAATATGTTTAAAAATAGGGCAAGAGAGACCCTGTTTTGTCTGTAAAATGCCTTGGTAAATGCCTGCACCCTCCACGCACAACACGTTCTGCTTAGCCTCACCCAGGCTTGCTGCTATCCCTCACAGCTGCCTCCAGTGTTTTCTACCGGTGGGAAATCCCATCAGTCTGTCGGGAGAGGACTCGGGCGCTGGGTTTGCATCTTGCAGGTCCAGCCTGGAAGCTCCGGCGGGCAAGAGCACAAAAAGAAAGTACAAGTCCAGCACTGAACTGCTGAAGTCCAACAACAGCCACTCAGCTGTGGACTTGGAGAGGGTGGAATTGTACACAGGGAAGAAGTTTGCTGTATAGTTAAATTAAAAAGACAATTTTCTTTAGTTCAGTAACTCAGTTCAGATGATTTTACAAAATATTACAAAGTTTTGAGGTACTGCAGTTAAGGATCAGACAGCAGGTGTAGTATTAAATTATTATTTGCCAGGTATTTGTTTGTTGGGATTTTCTAGGGGCAGCCCACAGCCTGGAGGCTCTGCATAAATCTAGGAGTAGGGCTATCCTCTGCCCTGCAGAGCTTGCTTCTTAGCTCTGTTTCCAGATGTAGAGACCCAGTAAGCCTGACTGAATGTCCTATTATTGTTCAGGAGTAAAAATGGAGATTGGGATGTTTGCAGTGTGAAATCTTTTGCTGATTTGAGCCCTGATCTTGTGAGTACTTACTATTGTTCTTATTGTTATGTAGATGCATACTCCCACTGAGTACTCCAAGTTGTATACATAAATGTTTTCATAAGTCTTAGAGATCTGGTTTGGTAAGTGTGGGCACAACATGTGTAATGTACAATCTGGGCTGCTTTTGAGCTCCTGAATCTCTACATCGAGACAGATATAGCAAGCTTTAATATGAAACCTCTCAGATTAAGTTTTTAGTATTATAAGCTTGATTTATGTGTGGCAAGAACAGTTGGTCGGGATATAGTGGAAGAAAACGTATCCCATCCATTAGCAAAGAATGCAGTAATTAGGAAAGGAAGAGACCTGACTCAAAACGTGTGATATGACTCAGAATTGTGTCCTCGAGTCATTATGCAGACAAAAAACCCCACCACTCGCTTCAGTGCAAGTTTTGCATGTGTAACAGCTGTCACAGTCAGACCATTAATCAGCTGAACCACCACACAGGTGGAGGATGAGAAACCACCTTCTGTGCTAGAGGTTGAACATAAAAATTATTTTTCATGGGGTCCGTCTGTCTGTGCTACTGTACTGCAGCAATGCAAATCTCCAATGTAGATCTCTGTCTCTACTGGCGTAAGAAGTTTTTCTACAATTACATCTTTTAAGCATAGAGGAAAAAATCTAAATTGTAGTTAAATGCTAGAGAGACTATGAATTTGCTCTGAGCTACGTTTCTCCTGCTAAAACTATTGCAACAGACACACATATTTTATTTTACTTGATATATTAGTGTACTATGTACTTATATCAATTGCATACAGTTAGATAAATAAACAGCTTACTTTTGATTGTGTCTGTTGAAGTACCCCAGGTTATTTTGCTAAATGATGTCATTTATCATTCCCTGCTGTGTATGATGACTATTTGTGAAAAACAGAGGGTTTTCTTTTCTCTCCTGTCCACCCCCAAACAAAAAAAAAGAAAGAAAAAAAGAAATCTAGTCAGAATAAGCACATCCCTTGAAATACAGACATTTTCTACCTCCTCTCAGTTTGCATCATGTGATATGGCAAGACATCAAATGATACAAGGATATGTAATGTGACGATAAATGAAAGATAAATTAGAAGAATATTTTTTAGATAGACTGTTCCTTATTCAATTTGGATGATAAGAATTGAGTCTTAATTTCTGACACATTCATTTTATCAGCTAAATTTCCTAATTTGTATTATTACAGATAATTACCAACATATATTTATTCTTAAAACTTTATTTGCTCAATTAGAAGGTAGATTTCAGCCTTTATCTTTGTAGGTAGCTGATCCAAGACAGTTTTATGTAAATGGCTTAATTAATTGGTACCCTTCAGTTGAAACAGCAACTTACAAAGGAAGTAATCCTTTTCGAGTGGCATAAGCTGTTTAAAAAAGGCAAAAAAACCCACAATACTTTGCTCAGGCACCTTGGCACACAATTATAAGTTGTTTGACAGAAGTAAATGTAATAAACTGCAAGGCTTCTTCCCAAATTATGTCTTTTCTATGTAATTAAAATAGCATCAACCTTAAGTGCAGTGGCTCTGTAGTCTTCAAATCTACATTATTAAGAGACTTAATTATGCAGAATTACAAAACTTTCTTATAAATGGTTCAACGTGTTGGTGCTAAAGATGTGATCTGTGTGGCCTACTTATTAAGTTTACAATCTCTCTCAAGCAATTAGTTGTTTCCAAGTGTTTGGTGTGTTATTTTCCCTTTCAGGAAAAGCTGTTAGAGGATGTGGTGACGGGACTTTCTCTTTATGGCCATCTGACAGCAGCACCGATCACTCCAGGTGACCATCCACCACCGGTGCTGTTGTTGCAGCAGCTGGGCTTGCTTGGTTTTCAACTACAAGCTGCTGCCCTGACATACATGCTAGAAAGCAGGAAAGGGAGTTTGGGGTATTCTCTCTCCTCCTGTCATGCACCAAGGTCCATTTGTTGTGGAAGCCAAGCCTTTGAGCACTGTTTTCCTTGGTTCCATACTACTCTACAAAAGTAAGGGGCACTCCGTAGTGGAATTAATTTGTAAAACCCAAAAGAGGGCTGTTGAGTTCCCATATGTGATGCTAAATCTCTGCCTTTCCTGAGCAGATCAAAATGGCCTTGATTCTGGGTGTTTGCATGGCAACAGTGTGGACCTCTTTCTTAGTCTTATGCTTTCCCTTCCCAAGGATGGTGGGAGGAAATAATATATGATCCTTTTAAAGATAAGCTCTTCTTCATGTCATTAATAAGAGAAATTAAAAAACCTGCACTGCACCCACTTACCTCCTCTGCTGCTTGCTGTTATACTTGTTTCTGAACTTCATACCAAACTGGTGATCCTGGGGGAGTGGAGAAGGGATGAGTGGGTGAATGAGTACATGTCTAGAAATGTGGCAACTTTTCAGTAGAGATGCTCCTGTGCTGTCCTCATTATTGTCCCATTTTATTTGGCAGAGTGACTCTTTTCCCCTTAAATGTGCAAGAGTTTAATTAATACATTCCAGTTGTCAAACCCAGTTCAGCTTGATGAGCAGGAGAGTGTAGAAAAGCTAGATTATTTGTTTGCATCACTAGGCAATGGGGAAATACCTCCTCCATCGGTTTTCTTTGCAAGTAGTGACAGCAGCGTTCTGACAGAGACAAAGGGATAAAAAATGTGCTGGAAGGACTAGAAGAATTAATTTGTAATAGATAATTGGATCTGTATGGCAATGGTATGAGTTTGGAGGAAACTCGAGCAGAATAGCTCTCTAGGTTTTTTAGATTTCGCTCTCTTGTCAAAATAGCGTCTGCATGCCTTATGCATTTTAAAGTTTAAATAAAAATATACATATCTCACTTCCTTAGTTAGCTGCCCCATCCATTGTCTGACAAAGGTCTGGATGTGCTTATTTCTGTTATTAATTAAAACTCAAGAAATAAATTTTGCTGTTTGTTGGGCAAGTGGTGTGGTATTGCTGCTACTTTCCTCTCTTGCAAAAGTTAATTTTACTCTTACACCAGCCTCTGAGACAACTCTGTCTTTTGAGTTTTGCAAGCCTCATCTTTGTTGCTGACTGATCCTACAGCAGATCCTCAGAGAAGGGCGTAGTTCAGTGTTACAAGAGATTGTCTCATTCAGTGGAAGCATGGGTCCATCCTGTGAGGGAACTGAATGTCAGGATTGAGGCGTTACTTGAGTTCGGTTCCGTAGAGAGCCAGCGGTGAAAGCAGAGTACAGTGGGGATGTGCTCAAAATGACTCCGGCTGCAAAGGCGGGCTGATGGTGTCTGTACCAGTTGCAGATTTTTCAGAGTTGGCAAATTTGTCCCTGAATATATCTAGGTAAGGTAATCAAGCCTAGAGGTCACAGATCACCATGGCTGGTAACAAAGCAACTAACAAATGGTGACAGTGTGTAATTTAAAAACTAAAAAAAAACATTTATTAGAGGATGATCAACTCTGTTCCCCTCCTTTTAAAAAGGTGTTGCAGGTGATCCCTGAAATTATAAACCTGGGAGGCACCTCAGGATAAAGAAATATGGTTGAGAGAATGATTAAAGATCAAGTTATAAAGGACCTAGATGAGGATAATATGATGGGGACAAATCAGCACGATTTCTATAGCCTGACAGATTTCTTTGAAATAGTTAACAAATAATGGATAAAGGAGAGCCAGTGGATATAATTTATTTAAACTTTCAAAAGGGTTGGATAAAGTCTTTTAAAGGAGGCAATTAAGGAATCTTGCTAACAATGGGGTAGGATGTAAAGTCTTGTCATGGATTTAAAACTGATTTAAAGACTGAAAGTTAAAAGTAAGATTAAATGCCCATTTCTTACTGCTGGAAGGAGACAATAATGGGTGTTCAGGAGTGGGGCTAGGAGTGGTAGACTTTGGGGTTCTTTATGTATATATTTTATTAAATTGCTATTGTGCATAGAATATAATTAGGTAGCATTCCCTAGGAAATACTGTAGGTTAGTATTAAGGATCTGTGTTATACAGACTACTCTAGAGCTGTCGTGCTGTATTGAAAAGGAAAAGAAACAGGCAAATAGAGTGAACAATAGCAATAACACTTCCCCCAAAAGATGCTTCTCCACTGAAAAAACATCATCTGCTTGTTGCACCACCCAATCTAAACTAGCACAATT
>JANZLP010000080.1:35874166-35885372 GCA_026930925.1 Chelictinia riocourii
AATTAAAAAGAACAGCCTTCCTCTCTGTAGGTTTAGTCTCCAAAGCAGGTGTGTGTGTGTTTGAGCTTTGTGTCTGAGATCTGTAGCAAGGTGATACTGGGAATGGCATGCTAGCTTTGCTAAAGTCAGTGACACAATTCCCAGCAACTTCATCATGAATATGGTTTTACCCAAGGGCTTTTCCAGCTAAGCAACTGTTACTGTATTTGTGTACAGTTAGAGGATGTATGATGTCAAGTGCCAAGCTTTTTAGGTAATTTCTGCTTAGCATGTGCACAGATGTGTATAGGACAGTCTTTGGGTTAGCCATTCTGTATATGAAGTCAGAAGACAAAATTAATTGGTTTCTTCTTGGTCCTAACTTTGTTCCCCAGAGAAGAAGATTTCAAGGGGATTGTTTCTATGAGCAAAATTATTCACACGCATATATCTTTGCAGGATCAGCATCTAAATTTGTGCATTTCTTCTCACAGAGCAATTACTTTTCACATTTGATTTTAACAATGTTAGCTCCCAATTCAATTAACATCACCACTATTTTCTCTTGACAATTTCATGGCAAGTCTATAGGGATCCCATTAAAATGTCATTATATTGCTGCTGTGTTGTAAGACTTCAGTGGGAAAACAATTTCAGTGCAAGTCTACAGAGATCTTGTTATGAAGCTGTTAGAATGTGAAATGCAAATGGCATCAATTATTTCAGTGTGAGCCTGTGGAGTCCCAATCCCAATGTCATCGTGATATGAAGTTAAAAAGAAAAACCATTCCAGTCTGCATATATGGAGACACCAAGATGATGTGAGAATTAAGGGAGAATGGGAAAGAGAGGAAGGGGCAAAACACTTTCAATGCATTGTTACAGTGACATGGGACAACAATTAGAATTCATAGGTCATATGTTATGGTCACCGTATGACCTTGGCAACCCCAATCCTGAGCCTTCCATATATACAGTACTCTAATTCTATATGCAAAGGCTTTACACAACTGGAGTATAGTGATAAAGGGTATTTTTACATCCCTACAGGGAAAGGATCCTTTCTTGCTGCACATATTTTGAGCAGAATGTAGTATTCCACAGGTGAAGTTTACCCACACCATGCAACACGTAAGTACCCCTTAAATCCATGGTAAGTCTAATCATGTCTGTACACTTCATCTGTGTAATTCTCTAGAAATAATTAGAAGAGAAGGATCTCCTAGCCCAGAGGGTGGATCCCCACTGTGTGCTAAGGGCGGCTCCAAAGCTGCCTTGATACCAGGCACATCAGTCATGCAGACAACAAACTCACAAAAGGAAGCTTAGATGCAGCTCGAACATGCCCTGTGGAGCACATCTGACATCAGTCCTCCCAGCACATGTACAGAGGGGGACTTGACTCGCTGGACACTGCCTGCATGGAATTCGCCTGGATGGTCACTTGCCTGCCCTAAAGCCCATTATTCTCTAGTGCAGGAGAGAAAGCCACAGGGTCTCTGTGAGTGAGGCTGGGGGAGATAGCTGGATCATACAGTGCTGGGTTGTTACTATCTGGGTGAGTGAAGACAGCGGGATTAGCCCCAAAGGCAAGAGCTTGGTGAGGTTAGTTAAGGAGGGGGAGCAGTCACTGTGAGAACAGATAGAAACAATATGAATATGCAGAAGATGTGACCAAGTACAGTATCTAAAATGCATCTTTCTATGCCTGTGCCAAGCATAGATTTTTTGGTGTGCAGAGTCTGCATCCCCTTATCTTTCTGCAGATATGCTCCCCTCCATTTGCAAAAGGTCTACACAAAGTAAAACAAAAATAATGGTTAAATGTAGTGAACTCCCAAAAATGCTCCAGGCTTTCAGTCAATCTCTTCAGACTTTGGTCCAAACTCATGTAGTCAATGAAAAATACAGAAAAATACTCATTTTGCTGATAAGGACCAAGGAAGTTGATGACTTACCTACTCTTCTGCCACAAACAATGTAATGTGTCTGAAGGGACAGATCTGTACAATAGGACAGGTAACCTCCTCAAGTTCCCATCACAAATGAATGTTTGCTTTTCCAGAAAATTGTCAACATTGTCAGCATCACCTTTGACCAGTCCCAGAACCATCGAGGGCCTCCATACATGTCCAGCAATCCATGACTGGGGGAGCAATGGTATTTCCTCTTTTTCTTCTTTTTTCCCAAAGACATTACAGGTTTGACCATTCATAACTCTGGTGTTCTGTGGATAAAATGAGATCTATGAAACCCTTCAGAAATATAGAACTCCTGAATGGCAAGATTTTAGAGCATGTCTCAGATTTAGGAACTACCCTAGGAGAGTTGATCTGATGTGTTGGTCTGTCTGCCTATATGTACTTATGATGGTATTTCGCAGGAGACTCGCAGCAGCACCACATACTGCATTGCACCCACAAAATTCCATAATAAATAATTCTGTAGATGCCACAACACTTTCAACACAAAAAAGGCTGAGTTAAGGGAGCTGTAATTGCCTTATGTTTCTTAACATCTGTTCAATGAACCAAGTTTCCAACTTTGTTTATACTTGCTCTGAAGCCAGGTATTCTCTGCAAGCTGAAACTCCTTTTTTTTAAAGACAGGCAGTTACTAGAAGAGTTTCTACCTCACTCCAGCACCACGCTGGTATCATCCATCTGTAGTATTCACTTCCAGAACTACTAGAAAGGAATAATAGTATGGAGATTGGACAGTTTAATATTCCTTTTAACTTACTGAAGTGTGAAAAGGGAAGTACTAGGGTAACACCTCAACATACTTTTACTGTTATGGCCAAATCATGGCCAGACTGTGGTATGTTACGCAAGCCACTACACTTTGCCGATGCTCAGAAATCTCTGTTTGCAGCTCATCCATATGGGGAGCATTGGACAAGAGTATCTGTCCAGAGTTTTGTCCTCAAGCTATATCTGCTAAGATGCACTGGTGATAGTCAGTGGCTTGACTGCAAAACTAGAAGATTTTTACATTCCCTTTTCTCAGCTGCATGTTAGGCAATAAATGTTTGAGATCCTTTGCTGTTATAATGGTCAACGTTATGGTAGTCTTCCCAGCTGAGCAGCTACTGTAGCTGGTGGCAGCTGCTACGGCTGTGAGTTACTTCCAAGAGTAACATCTTCTGGGTAGCCTGTGTTGTTCATATGTGGATAGACAGACCTCAAGAGGGTCTGCATCCTGGCTGTCTTCTTTCTGCACTGCAAATAATACAGGCTTATTGAAACATTCTTAATCTGCATAATCAGGACAGAAAATGAATATGAATCGACTCACTCATAAAACTTTTCTGTCTCCTGCTTCTGTATTCCTAGTCCTGTGAACAGCCTCTCCTGCAATGTGTTTTGCTATTTCTGGATCTGTTCCAAGACAGAAAGCAAAAGAGCCCAAACACTGTTCTGGGTTAGCTGAATTAAAAAACAAAAATTCAAAAAACAAAACTCAGCTGGCAACCTAAATTGTATCTGAACCCATTGTATGTTGCTAGGGGTTATTTAACCCAAATTCATTCACCCATTTCCTTACCCTTTTAGCTACAATATTTATTTTGCACAGGAATTAATAGAATTGATAAGTGATAGCTCTTTGCAAAACATTTACGAATGAACCAGCATCCCAAATTTGCATAGCCCAGAGCTGGTGTTATAAGTTCAGCTTTTGCAAACATGCCTTCAGAGCAAGGTGGCTTGTTAGGCATGTATTAATTTCAGCAATCTCCAGTGGCTATAATGAGAACCAATTAAAAGGCCACTTAAGAGGTGTGCTGGCTCTGGATAGCTGGTTGCCAACAGCCACTTTTGCTGCAGAATAGAAGAAATAAGGCCAGAGGGGTGGCTGGAGAGGGTGGGAGGGAAGGCAGCAGGAGGAGAAAGTTGGAGCTGCATGCCAAGGCAAGAGGTGGAACAAATCCACTGAGCAATACACTTACTGCTCCCGTCAAGCAGAAGAGGATAATATCCCAGACACTTCCCTTCCCACAGGGGTGGTTATCCCTGTTGTCTACTCCTAGATACCTCCTTCTTCTCTCCCCTTTTCCCTGGCATCATGAAGCACATGTTCTGAGTCTGTTGGCTGGAACTATGATGCAGTCCCACCCATATCCACTCAGACTTGGAAAGGGATGAAGGGGAAAAGAGACCACCAGACTGGAAATCCTGCCCCAGGGCTGTACCACACTCCTTGGTACAACCGCAGCACAGCCTGGTTCCTCCCCAGGTCAGACAACTGTAAGAGATTCCATGTGGGCTTGCTGGGACTAGATGGCAGCTCCTGTGCTCTCCTGTCATACTGCAAGGCTCAACTTTACATCAAGTGATTTGTCAGTATTTTCCTGCTAGCATTTGGTTTTTCTCTTGGCTTTGCTCCTCACTGCTGTTAACTGTCCTGACAAACGAAAGTAATTCTGAAACTATGTCGCTTTGTAATTATTATCTTTGGTAAGTGTTTTGAAAGCTGAAGAGTTGCTGTTTGCTCCCTCACAAGCTGGAAATGCCTGCCAGAAGTTCAATTTAACTGTCAACACCTCTGCTCACGAACTTAAATATTTTGGAGGCTGTCTTTATAGTTACATATATTAGCATGTTCTGCTTTCTGTAGGACAGACAACTGGTTGCTAATAAAAATGTATTCCTGTTTAGTCATGTTTCTTTATTCAAGGCTGATGTTGAACTAGTTTTCGTCTCTCTGTGTTAGTGTTCATGTCAGAAATAGGTTTTGTGAGTTCACTGCTGACTATAGCCCTTTAGGGTCCCAGTGCTTTAAAAAAACCCAGGTCCTGGATAACCTCATGAATGACATTGCTACCAGCTTTTTGAAGTTGGAATGGTAACACCTCAAAAAACTTGTGATAGGTCCCTCCCATTTCCACGAGCACTTCCACGCACAGATACAAACCTGCTCAGTAACTTCAAGGGGAAGAACCTGTGAGCACTGAAGTAGGCACATTGGTAACCACTTGAAAGAAACAGCCTGAGAACAGCAGTTTAATAGACAAATACAGCCTTTGTCAAATGAAACAACCCCCATGTTTCATGGCAGTAGATGGCCAACACTGTATTGTGTTCTGTGGAAGTCAGCCAGGCTATATGCAGTATTAACAGGAAATTGGTACCCTGGGTGCTTCTGAGAAACCTCCTAAGGTTTATATCTTCAGACTGATGCCCAACTCCCATTGACTTTAGATGGAATTAGATGCCTGTGTGGTCCTGAGGATTGGGGCCTGAAAGATTTCCAAAAATGCTGATGTACCTTGTTGCCTTTAATTTCACATGAGAGATTGAATCTGCATCTTCAGGTTCCAGTTTTCCTTCCTTCCCTAAAATGCAAAGGCTGCCATGGCTCAGTCTCAAGCATTCGTCTCTTCCCGAAGTTGCGCCCACAACCGCACACCTTCACTGCGCAGTCAGTGTCAAGTGCCAGACCAGCTGGCTGCCTGACCCTGCTTGTTGCTTCCCGACAAAGCGGTAACCCTCATTAGGAAAGCTGAATGCTCCCAGAAAGTACCACTGGGGCAACAAATCAGTTGTAAGAGCCTGTTGATCTGTTACATTTGTTTTCAACGTGCAAAAAGGAGATTCTTTTGTTCTGAGCCTGGCACCGAGCTCGTGCTACAGTAGGTTCAGCGTGTCTCCGGACACTGCAATCAGGCCCCTCGCAGCTGAGTCTGCAGAATATTTGCTTATCACAGGAGGAACTGAAAGAACCCGGAATTCACTAGTGACCGACCTTCCTTCTTGAACAACTGTTTCCCCCCTTCCTTTTGTTTCTGTTTTAATCACTGCATTACGAACGCAATTTAAATCCCCCTTGCAGATGCAGGATACAGCAATGCAAGCACACAGCAATCAACATTTACCAAGTTAAAATGCCTGCACCGTTTACACTAAGTAGTCGCTGGTTGCTCGGCTAGGTTCCTTTTTAAATCAAACTTCGAATAATTAAACGGCCACAGCACTAATGCGAATGCAGATTTTTGCACATCCAATAATCAAAGGGAGGAAGAAGTAGTCTGAAGCTGTTTTGGGTTTAATCATATTTGATTTTTATTTTAAATGAAAGCACAAAGGTAATTTTTCTGTTGCTCTACCTGTGACTCCTTAAATCATGGTAAATGTGCATTGTGATCTTCTTAAAAGAATAAGAACATTCCTTGTTAATTAATTTATACAGCTGTCAGTACAGCTTTCTATGTTATTCATACTCTAAGTGTTTGACTGCCATAGATTTTCTAGCAGTTCCTGGCAAAGCTCCAGTGAAAGCCTGGGATTTATTAGGCTGACTTGGTGCAAAGTCTATTGATTGTGGCCTCGAGGGTAATAACTAAATAGAGCTGGAGCAACAAGTCAATAACACCATTGTTGCTACAGACTCCATTCACTTGAGGAGTTAGATTGTTTTACAGTGGCAAAGAGTAATCATGAGCAGATCAGCATGTTCAACAGGCTCTGTACCATGTTAGTGCTGGGGACTGTTTTAAAGCTTTCAGCAGGACCGCGGGAGAAGCGAGGTGGAGTGCAGGGATTAAGAACCCTGTAAACTCCTTCATTAGGACTAAAAGGTTTCAGCATTAGCTTTATCATCTTGCAACAAGGAGTCCTGTGCCTGTGTTGGTCCAAACTGGTGTTAAAATCCTCTGCCCATCAATCCATAATGGCACGGTAGAAACTTGATTTAAATTTTGGATGGGGAAATACATGTAGTGTGTGTGTCTGTGTGCGCATGTATGCGTGAATGCATGTCTGGATGCCTTAGCATTAAATAATATTGTAGCTACCACAAGCTTCACCTCTGTGCAGTAATATTTCCTGGCAATGGCTGGAAAGAGACTCCTATTTTCTTAAATTCAAAATGAGGAAATGCTTTTGTTTATTGCTTCTCTAATCCTCCCATGTGTTTATTTACTTTTAGAATTCTTTTCTTTTGCGGAAATATATACAAACCTACTAGAGGAAAGATGTTTATTTCCTGAGAGTTTTATCGTTTATTTGACAGACTTTGACAACTTGTGTTGTATTAAGAGCAGATCATTTTGAAAAGTCAAAATCATGAAGATGGGCGTTTCAGAACCAGAACTGGTTGATTTTGCACACATTCTTGTATCCATCTCCAGGAGCTGCCATTACTGCTTCTGCAGAAATAACAAGTAATTAGAAAGAGTTTCTTCCTAACACCAGTTAGTAGCAGCCTACTCCCTTGAAACACGAAAGATGGCACAGAAAGTAATAATAAGAACCACATAATATTAAAAAAGGCAGATGTAATTATGCTTTGTAAAATGAACGGAGTGGTCAAGCAGCAAGCTTTTGTGTGTTCAGCAGTTCCACAGACTCTTCCTCCCTTTACCTATATCTTCTTGGAAGTCAAGTTTTCCTTTTTACAAATAATGTTTCTAACACCACATTTTCAAAGATAATAGGAAAGAGCACAGCTCTTTTCCTGAGTCTGCAGTCATTTTAAAACACCAACATTTTAGACACAAAGATTTCAGTAGAGGGGTTGATTCTTGAATGTGGTGGTGACTCTGACATCTAACAACAGTTTATTAACAATTTATCTGTCCTTTTTTTCACTGCTTCCCTTGCTCATACTATGTAAAGCGCAAAAAGGGGTGGAACTAGCAAGGAAATCCTGCAGCCAAATATTCAGGAGGGTACTGGGCTTCCCTTGGCTACGGGCAGTCAACTGAATGTTACAGTCAGCATGTGGTAGGGCAGATCTCTGAGCAGGAGAGATGCAAACATGTGGTGAATGTGTCTGTCTTTTTCTTTCTTTTTTTTTCTTTTTCTTTTCCGTAAGTAAGCAGAGAGCTTGGCAAGTTCGTAGTGCTTGCTCAGAAGCTCATTTAAAACTTTGAGAGGAGTGAACTGAATTTAAACGACTCTCAGGAATCTCTTTACCCCCAGGCCTCAGACATAGCCTCCTATGGAAAGAAATGTATCGGATGGTTCATAATCAGTATTCTGTCAAGATATTTTAATGAGAGGTCAGTAAATACCATATATTTGGAAGCAAACAAGCCAAAGCTGGGCCTTTTCTTTATGACTTCCACACAGTCAGGAGAATAGCTTTCTGGCAAATGCTTTCACTTTGAATGAAAAAATTGTATCATCTACTCTGCTTGGGTTCAGTTCAGAGCAATTTTGGACATAATCAAATCAGCCTAAAACTTAATTAGCTGTGGCATAGGAGGTAAATATGTAAAACAGCTTTTGCAGAACTCTTAACACTTTTTCATTAAAAAGACCGACATTGATTTTCCTGGCTGATTGCAGTGCGATGTGCCGCCTCTGTGGTGATCAGGTATGTATCAGAAGCACTGCTTGCACCCCACTTCCAGTCTTTCAGAAGAGAGACGTAAAAGGAAAAAATCCTTCCCAAAATGTGAAGGTTGACATTTCTTTTGAGTAATACTCTTGTAGTATGAACTGTAGGTTTACAGGAATTAGAGACCAAACAGTCGAAGTATTCCTCTACCCCTCCTCCTTTCTCCCCTCCTTTTTAAAAGTGTCTTCATCAATCAAAATCAACATAAATGAATAATGGAGGCAGATAAAATGTGAAGAGACAATAGTGGTGTTGTTTAGAATTGATGGCCATAAATCCATCGTATCCTAAGAGACTGCATGAAGTAAATACCTGCTTTTGCCTACCGCCACCATCATTTAGCCCATGATTTGGAATATCATTTAGGCAAGTGCTGCTGTCCCATTGAAGCTTCAGCCCATTAATGCTTGCTTTATTTTAGAGTACCAGGGCTGCAATGAGGCAGGGGGACTTGGAGGGTGAGGTTTGGAGTGACAGGCGAGTTGCCCCTCTCCTCATTCATTTGTTAATTTGGGATGACAGAAATAGAAATGGTATTCTTACAAGAGGGTCAAAGGGTTTTTTAGAACCAGCAGAAAACAAGGAACCTGGTGCAAAAGGAGTTACAGAGCACATAATTTAAAATCATTAAAATTTGGGGCCCGCTGTTTTCTCTGTAAGAAAAAAGGAAGGCATATCTTGATTGGCACTGCAGAGGCATGCAGAAGGCTGGAGAAGCCCAACAGAAAGCAAAGCCAAGAGGATTATGTACCTCGATTTCAGAGGGCACGATTTATGGTGTGGATTTTGAGTTCTGACATTTTGATTCAGATATGATAGAGCCGAAGTCACATGAGCTGCTCGTGTAGGAATTTGACGCAGAAGGGCAAGACCCTTGAGGGTCAGTTGCTCTTTCTGCCATTTTGAAATGCCAGATCTCAAATGGAAACTTTTCTTCCTTCCTTCCCATTAGAACGGTCCTTCCAGTTTTGGGTGCCTTTTGGAAGCGAGCCTGTGGGAACAAGTGCAAATATGATTCTTAGGCCCAGGCTCACAAATTCAGGAGGTTTAAAGTTGCTTGTTTTATTTTTGGTTCTTCTGTAATTGTAGTTTGTTTGGCAGAGCATACCAGACACGGATCACTTGCTCAGGGCTCGTTAGCACCAACAGCATTCCAGCCGTATTAGAATCTGTGAATATACCTACCTCAACCGTATTTTCACACCTTTTATGATTTTCATTCTCCCTGATTTGAAAGAAAAAACTAAAAAACAGCACAAATAACCAGCTACCTGGGAGGAAGGATTGATGACCTTTCTGCTCATACTGGGGAATGCTCTTCAAAATCAAAATCTGAATGAGCAGAACTCTGGCAGCACAGCACCTTGCTGTAGAGGGGCTTGAAGGTGCCACTTCTGTTGTGAAAACAGTTTATTTAGTAGTTAGTGCCTTGACTTTTCTGTCTTTGTACTTCTGAAAGATGATCTCTTGAAAATGATGAACCCTTAGCCTTAACAAAGTACTGATCCCTCTTTAACATTTACTTAATTGAAGCTTAGAAGGAAAAAAATACAGTGTAGTATTTTAAGAGTGACTGTGTAGCACCTTTCCAACTTTGCATGCCTGTCAGCGGGATGTCATCCTGTAAGTGCGAATGAATGACTCTATTTCCAGTTCCAGTTTCCACTCCTAGGCAAAAATAGCACCAAATACACTGTACTTCCAGAATAGGTTTATAATTTTTAAACTTTAGAAATCACACTGCAATAAAAAGTAATCTGTGGTTATTTCTTCATTAAAAATTTTCCATACATCCAGTACCAAGTGAAAACTATTAAAAAGAGAAGACACTGCTTCAAATGACTAAATAAAATCACAAGAAATAATTTCTCATTCTGTTCTAACTGAGCAGACTGTATTTTGTAAGGATACCGGTTATATTTAGCATTCCTCAAGGCTTCCATTGTTGGGCTTTTTTTTCCACAACCAGCATGAAGCACTGAAGCTTTAGGCATCCTGTCATGATGCTGATGTTTTGTGGAAGAAAAGATGTTTTCCTCAGCTGTTGCAGTTACTTCAGCATTTGTGCCTTTTCAGATGACACTTGGCCAACTTTTTAAAATTGCTTAAGTCCTATGTGCAGGGTGATGAGGGTTGAGATTTTTAAGGGCGTTGGAGATACGTAAATCATGGCACGGGCCGTCTAACTACCCCCAAATATCTGATTCTTGGATCTGATTCATTTAGTCTAGGAGTCTCAAAGTCCTAATTATCTAACCTATTCCTTATAATAGGATCTAGGCTTTTTTTTTTTTTTTTTGCTAACACAAATCATTTATAAAGAGTTAGCAGAATGTTATAATGGTGTGCATTAGGGGTGGGTATAAGGTAGAAAGCAATAACCAGGATTATAAATAACTGCTTGATCTGTAGAATTCTAAAATAGCCTCCTAAATTTGATTAACTGTCTCAATATATGGTTAATCGTCTAAATCCTTTATAAACTATTTGTAAATGCACCCTTGACATAAAGCATGACTAGTTTGTCTGTATTCTATGAAACATGACAATTCTACTGAGGAAATGGAGCAGTATTTCTGCAATATAGTCAATGTAATTGAGAAGGCGAATTTGGTGTTCCAGATTTTAATTGCGGAAAGTGAAATACTTCCAGTTTCTGAATTGCCTTGTGCAAATGTCTTGTGCAAAGGTAGTGTGGAGTAGCAACGCTCTTCCTCAGAACAAAGAAGACAAAGGAAAGTAAAAGGAAGGAGAGTTATAAAAGAGTTAAAACATGAAAATAGAATGATTTCAGAATGGTTTGGACGGGAATTTGGAGCTGGCCTGTGCCGAGGTCCGAGCACCATGAGCTCTGCCTTCTCAGCCAAGCCCAGCATCCCCAGGT
>JANZLP010000080.1:35989419-35999695 GCA_026930925.1 Chelictinia riocourii
AAAAAAAAAAAAAAAAAAAAAAAAAAAGGTACTTTACAGGAGCTAGTCACAAACATAACTACTGTACCAGTCACAAAACCGCTGTGTAAAGAATATCTACCGAGCTTATTTTATCTGGATAGCAGCTAAATATCTTTACAATCCCCAGGGTTATTAAAGGCCAAATGCTTGGTATACGTAGTTAGTTTATTTTTCCATTGAAATCTGTTGCTCAACTACAGTACTTGAAAGTACTTTGTTTTTAATTTCACAAATATGAAATTAAAAAGTGAAAACTAGAACCTGGGTGTAGCTGGGTGGCTGTAAATGGGAACTGGTGCATTGCTGCGCTGCTGGTGTGCCCGAATGCAGGTATTGGGTGGGTTACATGGGCACATCTGTGTACATGCGTGCGATATATATTATTTGTGAACATATACCCTGTTATCAGGTGTCTATTCAATTTTAATTGACAATATGAGATTCCTGTGGTTACTCTGTACACAGATTGCCTTGGGGCTCTACAGGGTTTGTGGGAAGAAAAGCCTTGACAAGTTTCCATTAAGCCCTGAATCAGGCAATTGGAAAAGAGGAGAATGAAAGGAGCTGAAAAGAGGGACAACTTGTTAGTGTTGCATTCTGCGCTTGCAACGAGAAACCTCTTTTAGACAAGAGTGGTTCTCAGGCCAAGAATTTCAAACTCGCGGAGAAACCTGTCCAGAACACAAAAGTTGTTTGAACGGGGTGCAGAATTGTCACAGTAATTAGAGCAATCTCTGTTTACTGAGTGGCAGCCTTTATAAAGGACAGGGGATAAAGGGTTCAAATTCATCTTTCTCTCTCCAATTCACTTCTGATGAACTGCCTCTGTGTATGTATGTGTATATGAAGGAGTGTGTGTGTGTGGCCACATTTTCAGCTACTCATCATTCGATTGCCCTTGTTTTAAAAGAAGGAGGACGTGGGTTTCTTCTTCCTGCCTCAAATGACATTTTGCTTTTATTTATTTATTTTCTATTGGTGCTCTAATTTGATATACAGAAGGAAGAGGAGGATGCTTTGGGGAATGCTTTAGTGCTTTGCTGGAGGGGGAACCCCAAATATTTCTCAGTCAGTTTCTCCTCTTACTCGTTCCCACATCTTTGTCTCTTAGGAGCAGTCCCATTATTTTTCATAGGTTTACTTGTGGAAGCAAGAGAAGTGAATGAATAAGGCTTGGACCCTTAAACTTTATCCTCTTGCCACTGCAATGTCTGTCCAGAACTACTGAATCAGCTGGAGTTTTGCCATTGCTCTTATTAGGAGAAGGATCAGGCCTGTGGATTACATGAGACCAAGTCTTGCAAACAAGCCAAATAAAACTGTAAAAATCAGAGTTGTTGCTGTGTGCGATGCAGGAGTGTCTGGAGGCCTTGGTCTGGGCTCCTTTTGGTCAGATACTGCACAGGGGAAAATGGGAGTGAATGAGAGAGGGAGCAGCGTGGGTGTTCTTGCCAGGGAAGAAAACATAACTGCTAAATTTCCTGTATGCCTTTACTTTTAAAGAAAAGAAAATATTATGCTCCTTGATTTCTTCAGTAATCATCCTGGGTGCTAAGTTAGGCATTTTGATGTCCATTTACTTGGCTGTTTAGGCTTTGTGATTGTCTTTTATTTGTGCTTCCTGAAATAACGTAGGATCTCTGCTTTGTAAAGGCTTGGAGGTAGTGACCTTGGCTAATTTACTTAATTATTTAGTCAGTTTTTTCCCCTTTGTTCACCACTCCATGTGAATGCAGAGGGAGAGAGAGGAGCCCTTTAGGCTGATGTCTTTGCTCTGTCTTGTGTTTCTCTCTCTCATGTTGCCTTCAAGGCCTGTGGCATGGCTGGTTAGGCGTTGTGGTGGGACCCTGTGAGTACTGCGTGTCCAATTCATCCTCTCTTCTCTCCTGGAGGCTGGGGATCAGCCAGTATCTGCACCGCGTTCCCAAGATAGGGACCAGAGGAAAAAGGGAAGTCCTGCTGCTGATTACAGAAACATTGTTAAAGCTAATAAATACTCATGGCTGTGAAAGTTGTAGCTCAGGGGACATGTGCAGTTTTTGTGTACTGATTTTTTTTTTTCTCCACCGCCATCCCCCACAATTACTTTCCACTGGATGGTAGTGGCGGTGAAGAATTTGGCTAGATCTTTTTCTATTTTAGCAAAAGCAGATTTATTTTTTTCATAAGGTCAGCCCCTCGCATGAAAAAGCTGTGGAAAAATTGCTTGTCTTGGAGTTTGCATTGCAAAAATGCCTGTTGATGTTCAGCAAAGCACAATTCTCTGTGATTCCTTGGAGCACGTGTTCCCCTGGCTCGCTTCCCTTGTCTGTGAGCATGGTGCATGAATATGGGTTTTCTAAACATGTTGAAGTTGTCTTGTAGGTGTAAGGAGGAGCTGGGAGACTATTTTCCTGGCAGTAATACTGAATTGCTTATGGAGTGTTGGAACATAGAGTTGGGACTGTGTGTTGGACAATGTCATGGTCGGGTTGAACAGTGTCTCCATTTTTAGATGATGCTGTTTCATCTCAACCATTGATCATTCGCAGACCAGTTTTGATGTCTGCCATCCTGAAAGAGTACCCAGCGTGGTACTAATTGTACCAGGACTAATTGTTGGTGAGAATATACTTGTTTCAAATTATGGACCGCTCTTGAACGTGGCTCTCTCAGTCCTATCCCTTGTGCATTATTTTCTCAGCTAGTAATTAATTTCTCAGTTTGGTAATTTGTCAGTAACTGGCATCTCTTCAGTAATGAGTGCTCTGTAGTAATTCTGCATCACTAAGGAGTAATTGCTGGCCCTATAAAGTCACTGATCTCTTTCATTTGCCAGCTGGATAACCTTTCCTGTTAGACTGTTATGACCAAGTTATCCATCACAACAAAGCCTAACTACATCTACAGTCAGTGTCCTGGCTGCTGCTTGGTACACAGAGAGAGAGGGCTGGAGGAAGCTAGTTTTAAGTCATGGTCACAAGCAGGAGTTCATGACAGCAGCAGAAAGCTTTTATTTGATTTTACAGTTATGTAAAATCTAGCTCAGCCTAGAAAAGCAGCTGTTGAGTTTAGCTGAGGTGGCAACGCAGAGCAGCTAATGTCCTCTCCTCGTTGTGTGGCATTTCCTCAAGCCTGCTTTTCTGCCTGGCTCTGTCTGGCTTTTCTGCCTCCTGTTGGGGTTTCTTCGTGCGGTGGTAAGTGGTTTGTAGGTGCTTCCCTTCCGGGGAGCTGGTGGTGCAAAGACAGCCCTGATCCTGCACGCGCGCCAGGCTCGCCTCCATGTCAGCCTCCGAAGGATTGTCCTCAGCCGAGCTGGGTCCATGCATTTGGGCTTGTAGGATTGTGGCCTAAATTTGTGATCCCAAGGGGGAGCTTACGAAGTTTATTTTGGAAACAAAATACTCAGTGAAATGGGAAGGAGGCTAAAGAGAACACTGGAAAGATGGTGCAAACGAGAAGCAAAAGTTTTTCATTTACACTCTGCGATTGCTTTGGTTTGTGGATCTAAGTAGAAAATCATCAGTTTTTGGAAGTCTCGTGAGTTGTGTGTCAGCATCTACACGTGCCTAAATACCTTTTAAAATTTGTTTTTGTTTTTTTCCTGCCCATTGAACATGTTAGCTAATGGCACAAGGAATGAGCTGAATTCTCGCTTTTTTTTTTTTCCCCCTGCTGTTGGAATTGTTTGTTAAATTCCAATTACGGGGCTTGTTCAACACCTGTACAAACCCACGGCCATTGTTAAGGGAATCATTTGAGGACAATGGGGTTAATGCAGGTGTACACAAGTGCAGAATTTGGATTGCAAAGTCTCTTTATTACTCTGTGTGCATAAGAAAGAGAAGGAAAGAACTCAGCTTAATTTTCAGATCCCAGATATAATTTGTAGGACAAGCATTTGGAAGAAGGGTAAGTGGGGAGGGGAAGAAATGTCTGAACGTGTTCAGACATGGCACTGAACACATATGAAATGGAAAGTTAAAAGGTAATAAACGCTACACTCCTTTCCTCCCTACCTCACCCTCATACCACTTTCATGGAGTCACTTTTCAAGGTATAGCTGCATGAAGCTGGTTGGTAATGATCTTGTGCGCTGATTGCCTTCAGAGTGATCACAGCTAAACCTGAATGTTTGCACGGTACTGAGGCACTGGGACACTGTGCTGGTCTGCAGTGCCAGCAATCGCCAGCCCCAATTGCACCCTGATACAATCAGTAAGTTGCATTAGATGTATGTTCACGTGGGTATGCTCTGTCTGGCAGGATCAAAATCAAGGGAGTTGGGCTGTTTGACTCTCAAGATTCCTTTTCTCTGAAGCTGAACGTGCATGTAGTCTCCAAAGGTGACCTACTGTCTCATGCCACCAGAGTAACCCTCTTAAGATGGTAACAACATCAATGAAAGCCAAGAGGATGAAGTCCTAGAGTTTGTAGGACATTTTCTTCTGGTATTGTTATGCTGATACAGAGATTTACAGTTCGGTATAACTTCATGATATCTAGCAATGGGTCATCTTCCTTTGGGGTAATTCCGCTAAAGGCTAAAAGAGGTTCATGGAGAATGAAAGCCAAGATCCACACCCCTGCTGTCACAAGTGGTTGTAAATTGAAATTGGTTTCTCTTACAGTTTCACCTTACTCAGTTTCTTTCCTACTCAGGGAGTTCTTCCAGGCAAAGATCAAACTTTCTGTATTATCTTAGGTAGTCTG
This sequence comes from Chelictinia riocourii, assembly GCA_026930925.1. NCBI lineage: Eukaryota > Metazoa > Chordata > Aves > Accipitriformes > Accipitridae > Chelictinia > Chelictinia riocourii. The sequence continues at coordinate 35,994,133 of JANZLP010000080.1, forward strand.
TGCATTTGGGGTACAACAAGCTAATAAGTAGGAATAATTATTGGTGGCTAGATAAATGTTCAGATCAGTTTATCCTTTGAGTGATTCGCCTGTTAGAACTAATCTTGACTGCTACAAATAGGTTTGGTATTTGGCATTTCAGTTTATGTAGGAGGGGAGAAAACAGCCCTTGCCTGTGAAATGGTTCAGAAGTTACTTGCTGTTCTTTTTCAATGAGTAATAACTCAGCTGAGTAGCATGATGGGAGTCTCGGGTATGGAACTGTTTGATCGAGAGAGAAATTGGTAGTTCCCTGTCTTGGTTACGCACCAACATAATTGTGCGTGCACATGTGCTCAGAGGAGGACTGGTTATCTTCCAAACACTGCCAAACAACTGGGCTTATACTGGAGAAGCAGTCAGAGTTCTTTAATGAAAGTTAATTTGAAGTTATGGAAAGAAATATTTCTCACTTATTTGAGGCTGTCCGGAAGGTGGCTAAAAATAGTCTTTCAGTAATGTGTCATGGTTTGGTCCACTGGAGATACGTATTTTTCTCTTTGGTGGGCAGTGTGACCTTCTCCTTCCAAAGAGTGTAGTTGTACTAAGATAATGAGTAGTGACCCCTAGCTCAGGTCCTGGAGCCCCTCTCTGGAACGTGGACATACACACCCGAAATCCCTGGTATTTGCAGTTCATAGCGCTGGGAGGTTTGCTCAGAGCAGAGGATCAAGCTCGTGCTCCATTTCTTTCTCTCGGGAGGTACCTTAACAGCTATCGACTCGGGAAAGCACAAAATGAACTAAATGGCAGTGCTGTGACATATTGGTTATTCCTCTATTTACTGTTTGGTCTCGCTGTGGACCTTGAGCGATGCCAGCTGCAAACAGCAGGATTGAAATAACATTCGCTCACTCCCCTAAGCTCCCTGCAGCATGTGCAAAAGCCCTGAGGACCCAATCCCATTTTTTTTCCTGAATTATATTAGGAAGAAATTATATTTCCTCCTCCCCATGAAAATTATTAGCCTTCCAGCCAAGAGCTGAGCACAACCCTAGGGATCCCATCAGAACGGCTGAGTCCGTGGCCGGAGTTAAGCGGGATGGAAATGCGCAAACTCTTTAGGATTCTGCCCGAATTCTCCTGCCGTGTAATTCAGCTTGTCGGCACAGGATAATACGAGTTTCACTAACTTGATGAATGTCTTAGATCAACTGCAGACTAAACAGATGCTGCGCTGAATAAATACACCTATAACTTATTCATTTTAGTGTGCTGAATGGCATCCTTAGTGCAGCTAGGGAGGAGGAAAGTGGAGACACTTACCATAACACACTGCCTGAAGAGGACTGCCCTAATATCGATACTGGATACTGCATCTAGAAAAAAAAAAGTTAATATGCACCTAAGCTTCTAGGCCCATTGCTTTGTTGCTGCTGTTGTTGTTTAGTATTTCAGCCTTATTTCCAAAGCACAACACCCCCCTGGAATAAATCTCTGCAGGAGGCAGGATTGAAAACTAAAGGTGCAGCGAAGAGCAACTCGTATTTATGGCTCTGATACTGCTGAGGTCCTTGTAAGGCGCTGGATTTGTCTTCCCAACACAAATGTGGTAGAGATGCTGTCATCCCCACCTTACAGAGTTGGCTCAAAGGTGTTTGAAACAAATACCAAATTTATTTAAGCTTCAAGCTCTCATGGATTCCCTTAGAAATTTTGTACCTAAATGCTTTAAAGGATTAGCGCTGAGTGACCTGCTGCAGCTGGGTGGGAACCGAGCTTTCATTGCTAGACTAGTTGGAGGTTAAAATCATCTCTGCTGGAGCCATACCTCTGCAGGAGCTTTGCAGGGATTGAAAATCCAATTTCAAGTTATTCAACCATTATGAAGCCTTTAATGCTTGCAAAATTCAAGGTAAAAAAGAAAAAAAAGAAAGAAAGAAAAAGAAACAAGAAAAACACAGCACCAGCTTCTCTACTGCTGTGACAGGATAAACAAACCCGACAAGGTAAAGTAATCAGGTGTTTGTCTGCCAGGCCACAGGGCACAGCACATCAAATACAGTCAGAAACTCACTTTTGGCATTGATCTCCTACAATTCCCTCGGGATTAGAGAAGCTTTTCCCCATCCTTGAATCACAAGCAGTGGCACAGACATGCTCGCAGGGTGCAGAGGCGGTGGGAATGCATTTTGCTGCCGGACAGAATAGCCCATACTGTAAGACTGGACACGGATTTCAGTTTCGTGGGATAAATTTTCAGGTGCAGGAGCAAAGCCGGGCAGCAATGACTCTTTGTGCCCGACAGCCTCGGCAAATGCCGTGGGCTGGGCCAGAAGAGACGTGACCCGGGGGAGTCGGTTTGGGCTATCCAGCCAGCAAGTGGTTGGGCTGGTTGGAAATATCGTGGGCTTGCTTTTGAAAAACACTGGTTCACCGGAATGTTTTGTTCAGCTTCGCATCTGACACCCATAGTGAGTCTACCTCGAAGCTAAGGATGATGTTTCTGCACGCTGAGGCCTGGTTTTTTGGGAGAGTTTATGAGCAGCTGCCAAGTCTAGGGGCTTCTAAGCTTTCCAAGGGAGAGGAAGGGGGAAGGTTTGCAAGGAAAACTCAAAAAAAATAAGCTCTTCACCAAAAACATCCACATTGCAGCCAGCCCAACTAGACGACGTCAGCCTGGATTTTGGCTCTGCATGGACCTTCTTGCATTTGAAATGGCTCCTCTGTTGCTGGATGATAGGCAGAAGGTAAAAAAATGACCTTTTTGTATCCTGCTCTCTGCCACATTGGACTGGACCTCCGTGCTGGCTGATCTGAGCCATCCTGGTGACTCCTGCACATCCATCTCCAGATCAAATCAGGAGGGACACCATTCTCTTCAAGCAGGAGAGTCGGGGCCACGTGCCTCCGCTTGGGAATGAATTTGAGACAGGCTGGGCCATACAACAGAAGGACAATGTAGAAGACAGTTGTTCTCCTCTTTGGTTCATTCATACAGTTTGAAGAGGATTTGTTACAGCTATTCCTGCAAAACAGCATGAAGGCACCTGGTCTGTGCCTTCAGGTACCCAGCCAGGAGGGACAACCTGGCCGTGCCTTGCCCACCACATCCCACAGATCACCATGAACCCTTTCATTCCCACCAAGACTTGTAAAGGCCTTGTACAGCCTGGAAAGATGGGGGAAATTCCTTTTACATACAGATTAAGTTAATTCAGGATTCGGTTCTGAAGCTCTGCTTTTAACAGGACGTTGGATTTTTGCCTCGTTTGCACTGGAGTTAGCAGCGTTAACATGGATAATTCACAGTCCTGCTGTGTTGGGTGGTTGTCACATCTACACGCTTCTCACGGGTGCTTTGTCTTCCACTCTAGCCCACTCCACTGCCTGGCTGTGAAAAAAGGGGGATGTTGGTTTGGGGTTCAAATCACCCGATCCTGAGGACATCCCAAGAGCGTTGAGGTTTATTCCTTCTCCTTGAGTTCAGCTCCTTTTCGGGGCCATCTTTCTGCAGAGATTCCCTGGCTCTCAGCCTTAAACTACTTCCCTACAGTGACAGTCCTGCAGAGAGCCCTGGGCTGATTGCAAAGGTCGGGATAACGTGGAGCAGCTCTGCTTGGAGTGGACAAGTTCGGACCTGAGATTTTGAGGTTCAGATCTGTTCCTGTCTCTGCTAACTGCACCAACCGAGGCTTTGCCAGGAAGCACGAGCACCCCAGCAGCAAACGATCCATCACTGCCTGGCAAATGCTTGGCTGGGATCTTCAATTTGATTTTGGATACCTGAAGGTAGAAACCAAAACCACCCTCAGCACGATGCAATGTCCGTCGATCCCATCTTGCACCACTGCGAGCCGGGTCCATGTCCCAACCTGCAAGTCCTTTTAGCCTCGTCACGGTGGTTAATGAAGACAACCGTCCTGGCTAGGTTGCCTTTTGTAGACTCCTCGGGCATCTCTGATCCCTATCTCACCACCTGGGTGCTTGACGTATCCTTATGTGCTCTTTGAAGTTTGCTGGTAGGCTTGTGCAGAAATCTCAGCCATATTTTCAACTTCTGCTGGCGATACCTGGATCCTGAAGAAAGGTTTGGTCTCCGTTGGACCTGCAGAGAAGGGATTCACCGTAACTGTTTCCTCCTGCAGGCTCAGGCAGTTTTTCTGCTTGGCTTTTGTCATCTGTCCATGCATCTCCCTTCTCCTCTGCTGCCAGGATCCGTACACCAATTACGAGGCTGCTGTAGGCAGTGTTCATAACTGCCAAAACCAACGCAGGCTTCCTCTAGGAAAACAAAAGTCATTAAAATTAATAATAACCTGCCAGGAACTCATAATACAGTGAATCAGCACTTAAACTCAGCTCTCGCTAGGCCTACAGCCTGGCCTCATAGGGCTTGGAAGCTGGAAGAAACAAGTTTCAAATAATTGTGTGTTCATGCTTGGATTTTAATTGTAGCCACATGCAGACACCCTCTGACATTTCATGAACACCTCTTTTAAAGGCATAAATTTGGGATATCAACAAAATCCAAGGGAGGAAGTGAGTGAATTATACACTTTACTCCATCCATCCATCCATCCATCCATCCATCCATCCATCCATCCATCCAACCATCCAACCATCCATCTATCCATCCACTCCCATATAAATAATGTTTGAATGTGATTTCAAGACCCTGTCTCCATCTTTATTACAGCCAGCTCACCCCAGCCTAGTAAATCCTGTATAAAGGCAATGGGAGGGAAGCCAGCCCTGAACTGCAAGGTCTGTAACAAGCTCCCAGACAGCTGCTCTGTAAATCAGGGGACTTGCATGATCCTATAAATCACGACCCCAATTAGGGTCAGAGGCTGCATGTGCTAGACAAAGTAAAGCCCAGGACTGCTCGGATCGCTGGGCTCCTGCGGGAAGAAAGCCAGCATTTCTCTCCACAGCAAATTGCAAACTACTGGGCTCTGCAAAGTCCTTGTCTCGGAGGAGTCCGGCACCAAACAAAATAAATCCTGGTCTTTCAGGGATTCTGCTCTCACTTGATCTAGACGTCTGTCTCTAGAGGAGGAAGGAAAAGAGTTGAGAAAGAGTTGCGTTGCCAGATTTAATATCTTATAATGGCTCCACTTGGAAGCTGCTCAAGGCTTTGCAATATAACAAGCAATCCTGGTGAAGACGGATTAGCAGTCGGAGTGCAGGTGAAGGGGGTGAGCCATGCAAAAGAAAAGTAGTTTATCCACATTTCTGAGGCCCAATAACTACACAGAGCCATAAATTATAATAGCTTCCACGCTAGTACCAGCCACCCAAGAGTCTCAGCATGCTTGACACGCAGCAAGTCACTGACACGTGGCCTTCTTGTCTGTCAGATAAAAATCACTTGCTTCATTTGAAGCCAAGGAAATGGGACTACTACAAGATTAAGCCAACTTCAGTCACGTTCTCACCTGCTCAGCAAATAAACGTGGCATCTTTTTCATGTCACTGTTTCTCCCTAAGGCACCGAACACATCCGTGAGCATCATGGCCTACGCACAGGCGCAAGAGCCCTGGGGATCCTGGCCTTGGCTGAGACGGGAGAGCTCGTGGC
>JANZLP010000080.1:36152850-36164686 GCA_026930925.1 Chelictinia riocourii
GAGCTGAAATGCAAGTCTTTCAAATTCTTTTTTTTAACAGAATAGAATTCTTTATTGGCCAAGAATTCTTTATTGAATAAATAACTTATTTAATCACTAAAATCAGTACCAGGATCAACTTACTCCAGAAACTAAGAGGATCAAGATGGGGAGCCTCAGCCTCTACTCTCAGAATATCAGCACTAGAGTTGGTCTACTCCACAGCTGAATAGTGTGCCCCTGTTTGGCTTAATAGCTGCCACACTAGCAAGATCGATGCTAGACTAAATGATACAATGAGGATCATAAGTGGTTGCATAAAATCTACTCCTACTTGCTGGCTCTCTGTTTTGAGTCACATTGCACCACCAGCCCTACAAAGGCAGGAAGTCTTAGTGAAGGAGTACAACAAAATTATGAGAAACCCACTTCTTCCTGTGCACACTGATCTTCCTCATCTATCAATTGGCAGGCTTAAATCCAGGAAGCCCTCTCTGGCACTCACTCAACAGCTGTCTAACAGCTTTGACATCAACACACAGTGGAAAGCCAAATGGGCTGCTGAACACTGAGATACAGGCAGTTACATAGATGACCCTACACAAAAGGTGCCAGGTTTTGACCTTCCTTGCCAGCATTGGTCAACTCTGAACAGGATCCATACCCAACATGGTGTCTGCCAGGACTCATTGTTTAAGTGGGGTCTTGTCTCTACCCCTCAGTGTGACTGTGGTGCTCCTTGACAAAATATCCATCACATTGTGTCTGAATGTCCATCAAGAGCTTACACCAGCCCAATGTCTGTTTTTTTTCAGCATAGACCACCCTGTCCTTGAATGGCTGGGTGGACTGGACATTAACATTTGAACCACTATAAGTCCATGTATTTGCCATACGCTAAATAAATAAATATCTCAAGAGCTTTCTCTCTTGATCAAGGATGCTGGGGATGTTTCTTTTTTTAACTAACTGGTTCCAGTTTCTATGAAAATAAGCTCTCCATGGAAGACAACCCTCAGTATCTGTCAGGGTCTGGGTGAGGTTTTTTTGATGATGTGAAGACAGAGTTGGGAGAGCACAGAGCTACAGCAGCTAACAGCCATACTGTGGGTCACCTAGCAGCAAGAATTCACACAGTTCTTGGCCAGCAAAAAATCCCTCTTACTTGGAATGATTGTTTCTTGTGAACCAGATCAAGTGGTCATTTGGCATATAATGTCATGTGTTGTTGAGTAGATGCCTGCTAGTTTGCATGATGATTTGTTATGTGAAGCCCTTGCCAAACCTTTCAGTTACTTTCGGACTGCTTAGGTTGGCTCACATGGAAGAGAACAGATTTGGGGTTAGAGCATCTCCTTCAGCTTTTTTAATTAAGGGGCTAAATCCCCATCGCTCCTCTGATGTGAAACTACTGTGGATCTCTGTGGCCAAAAGTTGTCCCTGCTTGTACAGCTGGCAGAAGATCTGACCTACAACCCAGCCAACGCAACGTGCTGTAATTCATAGCACTGGCCGTCGCGACCACGCTCTGTCCCGTGTGGTGGCTGCTTGACGTGGGACTCTCCTGTGCCACATGTGTGGTATTAGAGGGGAATTGTTCCACCTAAGGGCTGCAAAAAGAGATAAGCACAGTAAAAGTTGTGGGAAGCACAGGCACTACTCTTTGGCTTGCTTCTCTTGGATGCACACTTTTTTCTGCAGGTTATCAAAAGGGTGAGTCAAATAGCTGCATATGGCTGGGGCTGGGGCGGCTCACCAGGGAGAGGGAGGCTGCAAGAGCCGAAGGTGAAGCTTAGCTTGACCGAAGCACGATGGAGGGACTTCTTGTTTATTTAGGGAAGACTGACGTGTCTTCTCCTCCAAGCTGTCAGTCTCTCTTCTCTCCTCCTTCCCCCCAGCATAGAAACTCATCCCCAAAGAATAACTGAATTCTTTTAAAAATGCTTCTAAGGGAAGCTCGGAGCATTCGAACCGAGATCAGATAATAACTTGTTTAAAGTGGTGCGGCGAGGGCGCGTGTCTTTGGGGTGCTGGGGAGTGAGCAGCGGGGCTGGGGCCGGCCAAGCAGGAGAGCGCTGGCCGGCCCTGAACGGCAGCGGCGCTGTCGGGGGCCGCCCTGGTATCACTGCTTTATTTTAATGTGATTCCTTTTGCTTGATGTTAATGCAAGTTGTTCCTTACTTAAAGTAATAAAAGGAAATGAAGACACATTCTAAAATGAAACCTGACTCTAATCCATTCATCATCTAATACCAGCCTCTTTATCTTTGCTGGTACCTAATCTGGTTAAATGTCCCTGTTGTAGGATTTTAGTGAAAATCCTCTATGGGGAATAGGGTTTTTTGCAATTGGATTACTTGCAGTAAATGGTCCAGCAGTTCGCTTGTTTCAGCTTAATTTTTTCTTTGTGATCTTGTAAGGGTAAGTTACAGTTCAGCCTGCCTTTTCCTTTCATTCATTCACTCCTTTTTTTTTTTTTTTTTTTTTTATTGTTGTTAAGAAAAAGATTGCTCACCCCCACTCCACCATCCCCCCTAAGCTAGGAATGTGTCAGGGAAAACCTCATGATATCTGCGTGATTATTCCCCCCACAAGAGTGTTAATTTCAATGGCTTTATCTGTGTTTTTGCCATTATTTATATAGCTGAATATTTTAGTAGCCTAATTCATCAGTATCCAGTTTCTATTTATTAGCGCTCTCTGATGAATTGATAATTAATCACCTCTCCTAAAATATATATATATGTATAAAATATGCAGGTGATTGCTTGTCAGCTTAATGCTTGCTGATGAAGGGAATACTCTAGCACTACAAAGGCTTTTTATCTGGAGTATTTGCAATGAGCAGTAAAATGCAGAACTGAAAGTGAGGACAGGAAGGGGAAAGGAAAAGACCTGCAGGTCAGTGAGCATTTGGGTCTCTTGCTAATTAAATGGGGGACTCTGTCAGCCCCTCACTAAGGAGTCTGCCTGCATCTTGGAGGTGAAGCACAAGATTATAAAATAAAAAGGAAAAATTTTGAAGAATTGCTGTTGCTCCGTACAGGAGCACGACAGGTCAAAAAGATTAAAGAAACTCAAGAGCAGGGAAAGTGTGTGAGGAGGTTTTAAACAAGAGGGTGGGAAAACTGCAAGGGTGACACCAAGAAGGGATCTGAAAAAATCTGAGGACCATGTTGAAATTCTGGGTACTCAGGTTTCTGTATGTCATGCCTCGTGCTTCAGTGGGGAGTACCCGCCACTCCTCTAACGCCGTCGACCTTTTTCTCTTGACAGTCTAACAAAGTGCCAGTTGTGCAGCACCCACACCACGTACACCCTCTTACGCCGCTTATCACGTACAGCAATGAGCACTTCACACCGGGAAACCCTCCTCCACACTTACCAGCCGACGTAGATCCCAAAACAGGTAGGTGGGAAATAGTTTGGGTTTTTTGGAGAGTGGGTGGGTGGATCTATTCCATTTTGCATATTAGGGGGAAGGAGTACAGAAGGAAGGATTTCCCATGCTGGAGCACCAAAGGAGGCATGTAAAATGTCAAATGCATGCAAGAACCCAGACAAAGTAGTTTCCCTTTAAGCCAATTAGGCTTCAGAAGGAAACCTACTGGGTGAATTTCCATAAAGCTTCTGCAGGGTGACACCAGAGTTGCATGTGTGGGGTCATTTGCAGGTGTGTTTCTTTGCAAGCATGATACCCCACGTAGTAGTTCGATCTACCAAGTGCTTGGTTTGCATGCACGACCCAGAGAGTTAAACATGTATGTTCTGTGATCTGCACTTACAAAATTGCAGCTGGAATTTTAAAGGTGGTGGGTCATGACCGGTTTCAAAATGAATCTCTTTTAATTCCCCAAATCCCATTGTTTCTGTGTCAGGAGTTCAGCCATTTTTCTCCTATAATGTTGAATTTTCATCCACTCTAACTACTTAGCTCCAGCTCTACACTTGCAACTCTTTTCCCCAATGTAAGTCTACCCAACTCTCAGTTCAGCCTGAAGGGCAGTCGTCTGGAATATAGAGCACTGCGTAAAACCCTGACTAGATTTATTGGTGTTACAGAGTAGAATTTACATGTTATTCTAACTTTTTAAGAGTCCCTGTTTAACCTGAGGGCCCAGAGAAGTCAAACAGTGTCAATCTTCTTTCTTCGGGCTGCACTGAGTTCCTAGTGACAGTGGTTTTGTTTCTGTTAATCCAAATCCCAGCTAGTTAATTGGAAAGTACATCAGAAACTGAATTCATGTCAAAGGAAACATTCTGTGTTGGCCCTAACGTATGCAGATAATTTATCTAAACTCCAGCCCTTGAATGAGGCTGTGCATTAGCTGGTTTTCACTCCCTGCACTTCAACAGGGGCCCCCTTTTAATTGTGCTTAATGCTAACTTCGCATGGCTTAAAAGGAATCCATCTCGCCATCCCTGGGTATTGCAAGTGAATGGCATAGTCAACCTCTCATTTAAATAATGGTAGTACAGGGAATAGCTTTTAAATGGTTATCGTAAAACATATGATTAACGTCTGTAGACTGTTTACTTTTCTTCTGTGAACATTCTTTCAAGTGTGCAAATAGCTCGCCGGATGGTTAAAGCCCAGTTAATCTGTTTGGGTTTTGTAATGGAGAAAAAGCAATGTCTGCATGAAAATGTCACACAAGAAGATTTAATTTAGAGATTAAAAGCTTCCCAAGTGACTTAAAAAAATAGGTTTTAGCCATGAATACAGTACCCCTTCCTTTTAATGCTCTCTGTTTTAATTTTGCTTCTGCTGTGTAATTGTGCTCTGGCTTGTTAATTGAAAGACCCAGTCTTGTAACCCTTACTCTTCTGAGTAATTCTTACTTGCTCTTAAGGTAAGGAGCATTAAGATTTAAGGCTTGTGTCTGGAGCTGGTTTCTGCTCTCCGAGTAGGAACTGCACCGGTTTCAGAGAGGATGGATGGGCTCTCTGTCCTCCCCTGCACACCTTCAACATCTGCCCCAGTTTTACCAAGCATTTCCAGGGGCTCTCACCTCCTCTCCTAGGTTTCGGGAAAGGTTTCCAAGGTTTGCTCAAAAGCAAACATCATTAGCAATTATAGTGACTTTGTAACTCGGTTTGGAGGTTACTTTGGAATAATGCTGTGCTATACCCGGTCAACGTATGGGTTGGGTCTGTGCTCTTTTGGTGACTTTGAGACTAAAATAACCATGAAGTTGATAGAGGGACCATCTTTCTATTGAGCGTTTAAGACAGCACCTAGCACAGTGTCACAACAAAACTATAGCTGAGACTCCTAAATTCTCATCCTGAATAACAAAATAATTATCTCTGATTGGACTGATAGATGCCAAGAGGCTCAATAAAATAAGACTACAAGGCAGCCTTTGGAAACCCAAAGTGAAGCCATGAGTATTGTAATAAAAATTAATTGATAGCAATTTAGAAACTGACGTGCTTTTTCCTTATATTTTATTTATTTCCATGTCTCAACACTAATGTTGCTTTATGTTCCTCTTCCACAGGAATTCCAAGGCCTCCACATCCTCCAGATATATCTCCTTATTATCCGTTATCACCGGGCACTGTAGGACAAATCCCCCATCCGCTAGGATGGTTAGTACCACAGTAAGGAGTTCCATTTTTTAATTTCCTTTTTCTTTTTTGATGTGTAAAATTTATGTTAAAAATTGTGTATATGTGTGTCTGTGTGCGGGCATGTGTGTGTGTGCATTGAGATAAGTCTGTTTGCCAACTGCCACTTCATTGAGTGGTTATGAATTTACCCACCTCATGAAGATTAATTAAAACTTATGCCAGGTCATGCGGTCTTAAACAAACATGAGCAGTTGGACACGGCTTTGCATGTCATCTCAACCAGCTGATGAAGCATTTTTAAATTTTTAAACCTATCTGCAGAAATATCCTTTTCTTGTTAATGCCCTTACACTGCACCATGTGGGTTTTTTTCAGATTTGGTTTTCTGGGGCCTCAGGGTGGTTCTCATGGACTCTTTTACCAGGGCCATCCTCACTCTAAATGTCCAATTTTAAGTTTCATTGGCCTTCCCCATTGAAATCCTTTTCGTTTTTCTTGTGAAACAGTAGAGCTTTACATCGGCCAGCAAGCAGCATTCCTGGTTGAGACGTGGCTGGGCAGTTGGCATCTGAGGAATGGAATTTTCTTGCAAATAAGAGAGAGGAATTAGTTTACTTTAAAACTGGCTAAGAGAAAAGCTGTGGAAAGTTAGTTTGGGGGGTTGTTTTCTTTTCAGCTTCTCATATCCCACTTGCAGAGCTGTGTTGGGTATGAGGTTCCCTCCAGTAATTGAGTCCTTATTTTCTTTTTTTTTTTCATATGTTGCCATCTCTGCAATGGGTTTGTAATGCATTTAAGCAGTGCCTAGGCCTTTTGTACAGTATATTTGATTTAAATACTTACACGTTTGTATTGCTGAATACAACAGTTCTCTGCATTACGAATCAAGACTACTACCCTATTTTTCTCACATAACAGGCCTCATCAGGTTTTGGGAGATCATATTTCTTTAGAAATGAATTGCCCAAAATTAGAAATAGTTTGTTCCTGCTCGAGGTTGTTTGGCCAGCTGTGCTAAAATACCTCTTCACAAGTTTGCCCTTCATAAGGAAATGGAGTTCACCCCCCGAGGAGAGCAGGGCAGAGCAGAGGGTCCCCACACACCCCCAGGTCTCGGCCAAGGGGAGGGATTGGTATCAAAGGCTTTGGGGGCCCTTCTCAAGCACAGAAGTGGGGATGCAGGAGAGCTGGACCTTGGACCTCGGCCACAGCAGCCTGCCTCTGGCCACTTTGCAGGCTGCCCTTCCTCGCAGGGTGGTCGTGCAACTTGTTTGGGTAGAGGCTCTCCCACCCTCAAGGTGAAGCACATCTATCAGCTTTGCAGAAGTCTGTTTTTCTAGAAGAGCACAGCACGAGCAGAAGAAAAACCCAGAGCATTGCTCCCTGAAATCTTAAATTCCTCCTCATTTGTGGCGATTTCCTTTTTATGTAGGACACCCTGAATGCTGGTAGAATGTATGTCAGCTCCTTTTCTTCTTCTTTCTTGCTTGCAGGGCCTAGCTGCAGTACAGCCACCTCATGCTCCTCTGTTGCAACTGCTTAGCTCAAGTTTGCACAGTAACAGCTCCAGCATTTAAAACAAAAATGCTCAGCTAGTGCCAAAAGTCAGTAACATTAGAGACATGAGAGCGCAGGGAAGAAATTCCTCACTGTCATTGACTTGTACCTCATTGCTCATATGCTCAGAGCCTTACATTTCTATGTGTGCAGACACAGGTTTGTCCTCTTTGAACCTCCTGTCATGGCTGCCAAACCACGCGGATGTTGCCATGTGTGGCCAGTTTCACCAGGCAGGTGCTAATGGCCACCTCTGCCACCGGAAGACTCTGTCATCACCCCTGGTTTATGACAGGTCAACACCCAGAACATACTTATCTATCCACAGCTCTTACAGCTTCTCCAAGTGGTTTTTGTTGAGGGGTGATACCATCACATTTGCTTTTGCTCTAGGAGAGTAACATGTCCAACTTGGCAGAAGTAACCCAAGATTTTTATTTCCGCTCTCGTTGCCACTCGTGCTTCACCATCAACTTCCCAATGCATCTATCCTCAACTGGCCTGGATGTCTCTAGGATAGTACCCCCCCAGAAAGCATCCTGCCCAGTCAGATGATATATTTGAAGGACAGATGAAAAGAACTAGCCAGCACAGACAAACCTCAGTCAGAAAAAGTTGTGTGTCTTTCATGAGGATGCTGTTTTGCATGTTGCTGTATTTTTTAATTATTGTAATGAGGTGTGATTGTCTATTGGTTACCCACAATACTTCTTGGGGACTCTCCCCCGGTAACTCTTGTCAACACTTGTTAATCTGACAAAAGGCTACAAATTAAGCTCTGTTAATTTAATGTTTTCTCACCGAGATCTAAATACCGAAAGAGGCCCAAAGCGCAACTGAAGTCCTTTGATTCACTGTACTTTATTTTGGTATAAATTTACATTCATTATTGTTTTCCTTTGGATGTGTAGCCCTCAATTAGTGTGATGGCTCCATTAAAGCAAGCGAGACTTCGCCTTTAATTATTACAACAAAACACCTAGTTTCAGCTTGGGGAGAGGGTCTCTATTGACATAAGCAGAGGTTATAAAATTTAATTAGCCATTCCTATCAGATTTATGGCATTCAAATTGTTCTGTGTTTCTTTCCTTTGATCCTTGCTGTACAATCCCCAAGATTTTTGTTCTGATCAAATGAGAATAAAGCTTACTGTGCAGAGAGAAGTTTTTTGTTGTTTTTTTTTTTTTTAAACCCTTTTTTCTTTCTCTCATTCTCTCTTTCCCTTCTTTTTTGCCAGGCAAGGTCAGCCAGTGTACCCAATCACGACAGGGGGTTTCCGCCACCCTTACCCAACAGCTCTGACTGTCAATGCTTCCATGTCAAGGTGAGTTCAAATGCTGAGGTCCTGAATCGAGAGCAAATGTAACTCCTCCCGCTGCCCTCTCTAGAGGAGGGCGTTTCATCTAGGAAGTGTATCTCTGAAAGCACTTCAGTTAAACAGTCATCCTTAGTTTGTCAGTAGGGCGGAGGAGAAGAGGATGAGGGGTACCTTCCCATTTGAGGAGAGGAGGGTGTCCTAGTGCTGTCATTGGGCTTTAAGAATTTGGTTTTGAGGGAGAGGTGGAGGAGCGGGAAGTGGTCTTTAAAAGCCAAAGTAAATGAAAAAGCTGGGAGAATGTGATGTTGAAAAACCAAGGAGGAAAAGTCGTGATATTGGGATTTGGATATTGATGTGGCTGTTGTGGGTTGAACCTGGTAGGAATCCCATTAGTCCTGCTGATAGGCATCCCTGCTAGAAGCAGGGAGAAAGGGATGAATTCAAGACACAGCAAGCAGGAGTTTAGCTGGGGTGTGGGGAAGGGAAAATGCCCTAAAGCTGTCAGGTTCTCTACCCCCATCAGTACCATCCCATGAATTTCTGTGCTCCTCTGGCTCAGCCATGCCCCCATGTTTGTCCTTGCCTTGCAGAACATGTCCCGACAGCCTGTGCTCGGGTGGATGCCCTGCGCTCCCACGGCTATCCCAGAGAAGCTCTCCGACTAACTGTTGCCATAATCAATACCCTGCGATTGCAGCAGCAAAGGCAGCTGGAAATATATAAGCATCAGAAGAAAGGTATGAGTAAAGCTATGGGAGAAGCATCCCATGAGGTCTAGCTGGGGTGTCCCAGCTGGTTGAGAAAGTCTTCTCCATTTTGGAGAGTAGTGCTGCCCCATCCAGAGCAGCAGAGGTTAACAGTGGACAGTGCTGCATCAGAGAAACTGATGCATCGGATTGCTTGAGCCAGACTGCGTTGGTACCCACCTGCTAAAGACAGAGAGGTGCCCACATGCTGTCTTGGGGCTACTGGAGTAGGGGTGTTCTTGTTCCCACTGTTGCCATGTCTGGTTGCCTGCAAGGATTGCACAGGCGATGGTGGGTGATGCCACATAATATGAGCTTAGCATATTTTTTAAAAAAAGCAAGATGGCTCTATTTTTGATTCTTATCAGAAGCTTTCCATTTTTTATCTTGAACAGCTGCTAGGCTACAAAGAGCTGAGCTACACAAAAACTTGCCCACAAGTATATCAACTGCATTTAATTCATACATTTTCTTCTTTTAGTACAAGAATCTGTGGGAAGCAAACCCTAAAACATTCAAAATTTCTGGATTACATGTAAATATTTAACCATGATTGTATTTCTACTGTAATTTTCCTAAAGCTATTAACTGTAGTTAAGACCATCATAATCAAAACAACACTGATTCTGAGATGTCCTGAACTCCCTGAAGTAATGTAGCTGTCCAGCTCATAGAGAAGGGACCTTAGGAGTTAGGAGACAAGCATCAAACACCAAAAGGAGTAACTTTTTCCTATTACTTATCTTTTCTGTAGCAAAACATCCCATGTAGAATAACTTTTTCTGAATATAATGATGTTGCTATCATCAGATTTATGGTGCTCAAGGGTAGATTGTTAAGAAACAAGTGCTGAAAGATCTTGGCTTCCAGTGATAGATTAAGGTCTGCCAGGAACTAAGTACCAGTTTTATTTATTAAAGTTAAACTTATAATAATAGGAAAAACCAATCACATATGCTTGTTGTCTTGCCAGTGTCCCCAGCTAAACTGGCATCTCTTGGCAATTCTCCCCAAAACAGATTCTTGCCTCAAACTGATAAGCCGGAAAGCTATTTTATTAGTCTGGGAGCTATCTCTGTCATATATGTACCATAAAATCGTACCAAAAAAAAGAAAAAGGTATTTAAACTACTCCAAAAATTCACAGGGCTAGACAATTTTTCCCCACAACAGAACAGTTTATCTGGGTGGGGTTTGTTCAGAGTATCAGGTTTTTAAAAACCCTAACTTTGATATTTTAGTTGATCAAGCAACTTTCCAACTCTGTTCTAGGGATCTAAGCACCTTCCTTCATCTTCCTTCTTTCTAAGACAGGTTACAATATAACTTTAACCTGACCATATCAAGATTTTCAAATGTTACCTAAAACATACTACCTAACACATTTAAAAAACTCTCTCAGCCAATATAAATTTTGTACAGATCTAGATACATATTGTAAAAGTTATTCAGTAACCTGAATTCTACCTAAATAGAAAAGAACTATCAATTTCACATAGATCTGTATCATTTAAAATTTTCCCATTTATTCTGTGGACCCTCTATTGTTCTGCAAAAGTCCTACACGAAAAACTGGATGAGCCACTGCCCCAATCCAAAATCTACTGAAATCAATGGACCAATTAATGGGAACCACGGGATTTGGATAGAGGTTATAGTCCTAATCATATGATTGATTCCATATGGAAAGGATTACTCTCCTCCTCCGTGCTGAAAAGACATACATTCCACACACCCACATGCGTTCCACTCATCACTCCAGATTAGGATGGTATGTAATTGGACACAAAATTAGAAAAGAAAACTAATTATACAACAACTGATATCGAATGCATGACATTAAAATCATTCAAACTCCAAAACTTTTTTCTCTGTGATCACTTATTTATTTTAACCTCAAGTGATATATGTAACAGCAGGTAAAAACATTTCAAAAGTAAAATTTTCAAAAGTCATTAAACAATACAGGATTTTCAGTTCCACATTGAAAAGAGACATATTAATTGAAGGTCTTAAAAGCTATCTACATAGATGAGCACAGATCTACCCAAGCATCTCTCCACATATTCTGTGCTGGTGGGACATGAGCCAGATCTGGTCCAAGGCTTCACTAGTGCATTAAGACAGCCTTGCACCCAGTCTAGCAGATCCTACCTCTGAGCCTGGATGTGATGCCACCCTCGTGAACCAGATATGGCCCACCCCTAGCAAGACTCTGCTGATTACCTCCCTGCCCTTGCCTGGGCAGACATGTTTTAAGTCACACTGGTTTTTTTGGTAACATAGCATTCAAATTGCACAAATCCACAGCTTCTGAAAAGTGGGACTGAGAACTAAATAAGTACTTAGAGGTATGGGAAGGTACTTGGTGAGAAAAGTGTAAACATGAATATTAAACCAACAAGCAAACATGGACAGGTACATTTTTCAAAGAATATAGAACTGTCTAAGAGGATGCAATTACTCACATTGCCTTCCAAAAGCTCTTCCAAAGAGCAACCTCGGTGTGACTGCTGGTATTTCTCTTGAAAAAGTTTTCCATCAAACTGTTCCCAAGGCATCAAATCATCCATTCTGAATGGAAAGCCACAGGTACTATTGGCCATGAGCAAAGTTGTAAGGCCACGAACGAAGACAGCGCCAAGATGTACAGCTCTAG
>JANZLP010000080.1:36831742-36842036 GCA_026930925.1 Chelictinia riocourii
TAATTTTCTTTTCCACTAAAATTTCCTACTTACTTGGATACTTAAGTTCCACTCTGGTGAGGTTCACTCAGACCGAATTTCATAGGCTTTTTGTGTTGTCTGTTTTCTATAAAGAAAATTATGAGACTCTATCTGGTGGTACTTCCTCTCTTCTTGAAAAGAAGCAGGATATGAGAGCATACCTAATTCACATCGCTCACATGGGCTGCCCCAAGCTGCTCCTAAGGTGGCACAGCATTCAGATTTCAGTGTAGCACCATTGATGTTGACCTCACAGCGACTGTCTTGGATGTTAAGCCAGCAAGTCCCCTTCAGGCTATCTGCAGTGGAATAGAAAACAATATGGAACTGTCACAGCAAAAAGAGCTGACACGCCATGTTCATGCCACCAGTACATGGAGTACCAAGGGAGTGTAGGCTCTCTTAAAAGAACACCTTCCATCAGAGCCATTTTGTACACATTTTAGTTTAGAAGTGGTGGAAAGGAATAGCACTATCACTAAAAGTGAGCAACAGAGCACACTGCTTGAGGGATTTTATAGTCCAGGTCCCACAGCTAGCAGAGGTTCTCCAGATACTATGGTGGATTGATTGATTGATTGATTGATTGATTTAATCTAGTGACTGATCAGTCTAAAATACACAAGTTACAACAAAAGCAGAGATCACAACCTGGGACACCCCCTTCCAGCTGACTGCCTAAACCACTGAGGAAATCCATGTGCTGTTGCCTCCCTTTCAGTTGGCAAAACTTCAAGGTTATCAGGAAGGAAAAAAGATAAAAATGTAGAGGATAGGGCTGTGCTATATTCTTTTAGGTGTCTGGTTCTGCTGGTGCCTTAGCTATGCTTTGAACACACTTGTTAGATTACACTCCTCTCTCTGCTCCTGAGGGCTCAGTCTCAGCACACCCAGCTCCTGAATGACAAAGTGGCTTGCCAGGCTGGGAACACAGACCAGTTCAGGGCAAACTCATTCCAGTAAGTGTCCAGCCACGTCAGGCAGCACCACTGACTGCTGCCCAGACTAGACAGCCACTGAGCAGAGGGAAGACTTTCAGCATTGTCTCTGCTGCCTGAAATTGTTTGAAATTCTCTTTTAGGTACCCAAATCTTCAAGACTTAGAAGTCAGTGCCCAAGCTGTTTTTTAAAATGTCAGTTAGATCCTAAATCAGTTTTGTACTTTAGAAGTTGTACCTACAGCATCTTTGTTTGCTCAGTACCTTTACAATGTTACACTCAAAATGGTATAAAATTTCTTGAAGCAGACAACAATCTTTGTGATCAGATAGCAAAAGCATTCTGTAAAGATTTAGCCCAGATTGTGAGGTCAGCCTAGGTAGAGTTTAAATGCATGTGCATACTCAGAGTTCAAAGCTAAACAAGTGGCCCAGACAAATTTAATGAGATGTCTCATGAAAGAGGATTTGGCTTTAAGATTTACATATATTTTATTTATAGTTTAGGAGCAGTGTGCTTCAAATAGAATCATTCCATCTTATTTTTTTCATACAACTTCAACTTTTCTACAAAATGTCATGTTATAAAATTATGTATACCACAGAGAGCATAACCCTTTTTTGGCTAAAGTAACAGGAAAAAAACAGGCCCAAGAAGGTGGCTGGAATCAGCCCTAGAAACTAGGCAATGTACTTCATTAACAGTTAAGTTTAAGAGTTGCATTATTTAGGTTAATGCTGGTCTCAAACATGTGGGGCAGAACACCACAAACGTTAATACAGTAAATGCAGTTCACCAAACACCAAGCACATTCAACCATGCATTACATAATATAATGACCAGTAGCAGTCAATTACATCAGTTCCTTTCAAAAAGAATGTTTTGCATCACCTTTGGGTAGATGTTTTTCCCCCATAGCTGTGCTCCTAAGTGCAACCTTGTACCAGAGTCACTGATGAAGAAGGAATCGCCTACTCTCCAAACAAGTATACATGCAATCCACAAAACAGTGAAGAGACAGTTCTCGCATCATCAGCTAAGATCATGTACAGTCTTCTCTGGACTTGTAAAAAGCATCCAGGCAGGCTTTATAGGACATGAAACAAGCTCATTTTTAAAGAGGTACAATTTAGATTTACAAAGCCATTCTCTTTCCATTTCCACTTGAGTACTCTGCTGTGACAGATACAAAATTTCCTTTAAGTAATAGACTGAAGTCTCAAAATGACCCAAAGTTGTAATACAGATATGATGCCTTTCAGAGAGTAGGTGGAGGACAAGGAAAGGAGTGATGAAGTGCTCCATGGCTCATGAGCAGATGACCCCAACAGTCAGCAGGGTCCTAAGTACCATGACCAGGCCAGGCAAGCAGCTAAGTGTTAAAAGAATCTGGTGACACCAACACAAACAGCCCAAGTTCCTGAAAGTTTCTACCACTCTTATTTGGATGTCAACCCAGCACTCGTATAGTTGCATTGCCACTGCAGTCTGTGCTCTAAACTTGCTAAGGAAACACTGCATACCTCTAAGCAAAGTCCACATGTTTACAGGAAAAAAAACTAACGAGAAAGGAAGCCTCTTGAAATTCCTTCAGAGCAATTCTCTTTACATTGTCATTTGAGATCCATATTTCCTGGTTCTTTCTCAAACTGCACTGGATCTGTAACTCACAAAATTGCTACTGTTACTCTTTATTTTGCTTTTCAGGATGACATCTTCTTAAGATAAGCTCCACTGGAAATTCATCATAAAAATCTAAGTAAACACCCTTAAGCAACAGTCTCCTCAAATGCTCTGTAGTACTCACTAACCTTCCATATTGGTTCTGGTTTCTGAACTCACAGCAAACTAAAGTAAATTAAACTTCATTTATCTCCTTAACTATGCAATTCAGGTTTAGTGTGCAGCTTGCCCTGTCAGTTACTGGGAGAAGTGACACTGCTTGCTTGCCCTTTGGCCAGCTTCTTATGGAGATAGCTAGAAAAGGGGTTTACTCTTAACATCCTCAACCTGCCCAGTGAAAGCAAATCACTACTTTTTTCCTAGTACTACCACAGAACACTTGGGCAGCACTACATAACTCAAATAACCAACTGCCTATTCCAGGTGCTGTGTTACGGTTCTTTGTACCAATTCCCACTTATGTTACAAACACCTCTGCTCCTTGATCTCCTCTTCTCCAATTCAACCAAAAGAATGTTCATTTGATCTATGGGTTTACAGAATTATTTTTTTTTTTTGCTAGTAGAACCCAGTGTTGTGGGAGCAAGTGAGGAAAGAATAGCTTCATTCTGATACTGGAAGTGCCAGATGCAGACACTTACAAATCATTCCATTTTTGGCAAAGCTGGATTTAGGAAAAGTGGATGTACAGCTTGCCTACATATTTAGAAAGTTGTGGGGTTTATCTCTGTATATAACTCAGGTGACAGATGAACAGAAAATTCTTATCTCCGTTAAACCAGTTAGAAATGCAATGCTTTCATGATGACTGCCCTGTTTGTTGACCTGCAACTATCCAGACAGCAAAGTGAGCACTGAGGCACCTGAAACTAGCAGGTCTAAACAGATACCAGAAACTGTTTCCCTACTTCCATTACTGTAGCTATCAAACATCAAAAGGTCTGTTCATTGATATGCATTATAGCTGTAGATAGTATTTCTATCAACTTAGTTGTGCAACCTTTCAAAGCTGATCCAAAACTAAAAAAAAAAACAAGACACACACACACATAAAAAGGCTACTAAAAAAATCCAAACTAACAGCTAAATTTAGAATTGTAGGGTCTCGAAGACAGACTTTTCTTAAAAATGTGAAGCATTACCCTCATGGAATTATAGCTGCCAAAGAAAACATTGAATTTTTTTCTGTATCACCCAATAGTAAATTAAAATGCAGTCATGTGACTTTCCAAGAGGAAATTACATGCATTTTCCAGTTATTTTGAAGATTCACTTACACCTCAAGTCACATTGTAATACACACTCCCATTACTCCAGCCCTCCAACTACAAATTAAAGCTCTCAGCAACATGTCCAGACACATCTACGGACATACACTGCTCTCCCAGACTCAACTACAAATGAAACTTCCATTACATGTCTTACACTGTTCCATGTCTTGACCTGTAAAAGCACTGAGCACTAGAAGCTCCCCTTCTTTAGCAAATACACAACTTAGACATGAGCTGAAACTTCAGCTCTTTTTGCTAGGCCAGAAACTAACATTTACTTCACATGCAACTGAGGACTGACTTTTAATTCAGTAATACTGAGCAATATGTTTCAAAATGTGCCTTTTTTCTGACAATGACTTTCAAATTCACATAAAGGAAGATCAGCAGTGTCCTGTATCTATCCTGAGATAGCAGGTTCACACTCACCCCTTGGAAATTGCGATTCAACAATAATTGTGATTTTAAAAGGGAGTAATATGACACTATAGTATACATGCAAATGCATAATCAACTTAACTCTGCCTCCTATTCACTCATGTTAAGCACATGTAATATTAAATTCCAATCCACAGATTGATTTTTACAAGTGGTTCATTACACTCAAGCAGAATCCCAACTCAGAAGCACCTCTCTTCATGTAAGCAGCTACTAAAGCTCATGAAGCAAAGACAAATACATAACTTCAACAAAACCACATTTATCATTTATACTTCAATAATGTGTTAGCTTTTTCCCCAATTATTGCAGTATAGGCTAAATTCTCAGGTAAAGAGAATTTTTATACTGCTTTTTGTCTCAACTCATGCACCTATGAAATGAAATGCCATATCATTTTAGTTTCAACAGTCAAAAGGCTTTTCTTGATGAAGTTCTGATGTTCACCAGAAGACCCCAAAAGAAGCAAAAACTGCACATCAGCACCATTTGAACAGTTCAGTTACAGACCCACTTCCCTCTTGCAAGTTCCTGGGCAACAAAAAGGAGTACAAGTGATTTAGCCAGCATTCAAATGCAAAATCAAGTGTTAACATGAGATGCAATATAATCCAGTCTAACACTGGAGATGGACTTCATTTCAAAGAGTTAATTAGGATTTATTGGCTGAAGAATACTGAAGAGAATGATAATGATTTTTAGAGTCTTCATGACATGAAGTCCCATGTGTATGAAGCAACCAGCAAAGACTTGGAGTTACATGCAAAAAAGCTTCACAAATGCCATAGCATTTATTAGGAAGACCATAATTTATTTGTCTGATCAGTTTGTTCCACAAAGGACTATTCCTCTTCTTTAAATATCATGCTACAAAATATTCTATTAGAAACATAATCTTAGATGAATCATAATAAAATAATAAGTACTTTCTATTATCTCAAAACACATTATCCTAAGACAGAGACATTGAAGTAACCATTAACAAGGAGACAACTGTTAAAAGTCACAGGAACTGCCACTTCATTTCAATTCAGGTTTAATTTCCAACCTATTACACTCAGGTAAGAGATGAACCTGCAGGACAGCAGGTAAGAGATGAACCTGCAGGACAGCAGGTAAGAGATGAACCTGCAGGACAGCTTACATGCTCTCACATGTACAATGACAGTCCAACAAGACTGCTAAAGAAATAATTGATTTTGGGGTATGACTTTTTTTTCTTCTTATATTTGTGTTATTCATTGTAAAACCCAAGATGCATCGCTTCAAGAACTTTTCACATCTTTACTAGAAAACAATCATTATTTGTGCAAACTAAAATGCTTTTCCAAGTCAGTGCCAACCTGTCATTGCACCAGAACTCTTGCTAAAAAATTTACACGACAATAAGACTAAAAATAAAATGGAAGAGAAATTTTAAGTTTGTGTTAGCAGTTAGCTGTAGTGTAGTCCTAATAATACTTTCACCTAAACTAATCTGGACAGACTGAACACACCTTTCTACCTCACTTGTTGGGTGAGGTTTTATTTTTCTTTTTCTAAAGCAAAATATCCTCAACTACTGCCTACTGCTCAGCACACTGACTAGCAAAAGAAAATTTCCTGTTTCCAATACCCAATTTATGAAAGATATCATGCAAAATACAGAACTCCATCACAAAAGGCTTTCCTAGACTAAGCATTACGCCACCAGATAACACTGCAAAAGAGGGAAACTCAAATCCTAGAAATAATTCTATTTTCAACTGAGGTTTATAAAGAAATGAGGATTCAGCTAAAGAAGTTCTGTTCTACATGAAAATATATAAAAAGCAGCCCTACTGTATACCAGCTGTGTAGAGGGACAAATCAAAGGTTTCAACTAAATCAAAAGAGATTGGGATAGAAAGGTCCGGAAAACCAGGTATTTTACATAATCTAGCATGACATGTATAAACATGAAGCCAGAAGGACTGTTTGAAATGCATTTGGTTACATCTCCACACATAAAGGTAATCAGAGCAGCAAGCCACCTGAGTTTAGAAGTGATGAAACAGTAAGAGATGAACTGGAATGAAAAGCATCACAACACCTAAGAAAAAGTGAGAAAAAGAACAGCTTAAGAAGAGATGAAGTTAATCACCACTGCCTGTATTCCATACAAAACAGAGAGAGGGTGGCCATGAAGTCACATACACCGATGGCCTTCCTGTATTTACAGATCACACATATACTAGCTCTATACTTAATCACCTATACTAGCTCTCCCAATATTAATTCACTTTTCCCCAAGACCAAATAAAAGACACTGCTATAATTTAGAGAAAAGATTATTGGGGTATCACCTAGTATTACTGAGAAGGAAGATGGAATGTAACATGGTCCCATCTACACAGGAAAGCTAGAGAACTGCAATACAGATAGGACAACTGTGACTCACAGTACAAGTGGTAAAGCTGGCCGTGTACTGAGACAGAGTCATGATCCACTCTGGGGAATGGCATCAGAGTTTTGGACATTCTGGCTGCATCTTAAAGATTACCCAATTGGTGTACTAATAACAACATCCACATGAAATAGGACAGTTGCATTCTTGGCTGACTGCGGAGAAGGAGCTGTGCCAAAGGTTATGGACTATCTCCAAGGAGGCATTAACATCAGTGAACTCAGTAAGAACCTGAAACAGATCCACTGGATAGAGGGACAGAAATTTGGGTCTAAATCTTCAAAAAAGCCCAGGTTCTGATTTCCCTTCATTTTCATGGAAAAATCCTTATCGAGATATCAATTTACAGATGGAAGTGTTCAGGCAGAGGGCAACTGAACGAGCACAACACAGCTAGCCAAGGCCAGCCTGACCCTGCAGCTCAGATATCGGTTTCCCCACCTCACGTTTAGCTTAGTGCACAATGAGTTAGATCTGATCCCAACTACCTTAAGAGGATAAGGAAAATAAGAGGAAGTTAAGATTTACACATCTGACAACCAGCTGCACGAAGAATACTTTCACCAAAGCAAAGGCTTGCCCTCAAGCCCTAAAAAAAGGACAGAAGAGAACTGTCCAGGGAAACAAGTTCCCACTGGCACTTCACAGACTTACAGTGGTGATGGCGTTGGGCTTGGCCCCGTGTTGGAGAAGAACGTTAATGATGTGAGTGTGGCCTTGTTGAGCAGCTTGGTGAAGAGGGGTGTACCCATTCTGTTGTCCACAGTGGTTACGACAAAAGAAAACAAAGAAAGAACAACCACCAGTAATTAGATACTTTGCTTCCCTTCCTTCTGCTCCTTTTGAGACATTCCAGAAAGAAATTATGTCATCAATTGACCCAAAGATAATAAATCTTCAGTAATAATAATAATTCTCCTCCTTCCCCCGATTAATGAAAAGATAAAGGAAGATAGTATTTTTATTCACAAATCATTTTTCATCTCACAATATAAGCAATCTCTGGAAAGATAGATAATTCCTCATTTCCTAAATCAGAGGGAAGAACAATGAGGGACAGTAAAGTTAAAGTGGCATGCGAAGGACAGAATCATAGCCGAGGCAGAAAACATTTTTCTTCCTCTCACATCTTAGTTTCCTATAGAAGCCCCAAGATTTGCCTTTAAAAATGTCAGCCCATTTTAAAAATATGTAATTTTTAAAAGTAGTGATTTGAGACTATTTGCTTTTAAAAAGGCTAACAACATACACCTATTACAACCGTCAATCAATTTTAGCTTTACTTTGCCTTCAAAAGGCTTGACCAAGCTGTAACTACACTTAAAAACATGGACACAATGTCTGTATTAATAAACACGCTTAACTCCATATACTTACCTGCTCCAGTGACTCAGTCTAATGTTACATAATACAGAAACATAACCAAAGTGTACTTCAGCTAGTTGATCTGAGATAGTATTGTGTAAATCCAATCAGGCAATTCATTTACAAAATCATTTGCAACTGGCTTTGAAAGCAAGCAGAGAATAAACTGGAAGAAAACACCAAGCTGATCTCACTCTACACTTACGTAAAGCCTGGGGGCAGGCTCTGAAAGACACACTCTGAGATTCACCTCTTTTGCAAAAGAATAGATGCAAATAATGCTTTGTACTACTAATTAAATACTGATAGTTCAGAACCGTTACAGTTCTTATATTTGTAGTATGCATGCACAGACTCCTAAGAAAAAGAAGGAGGATTTTTCTGTAGGTTGTAGCGCAAATTGGCTCTTTGCTTAAATATTAGTGCAGTCCTTCAAAAACAGAATTCAGCCATATTATTTTTCACTGGAAGTGGCACAAAGCATCATGCAGGCTTTCTCTAGTTAAAGACCAAGCTGCAATAGAGGTTACTCATTTTTTAACATGCCTAGCCTGAATCCAGCTAGGATGGATTTGCTCTTTAAACCGAGTCCACAGCAACAGTTGACAGACTGCCAGTATTTTTATTGGTCCCTAGGCGCAAGATTTTGGAGAACCACTGCCCCATACTCTCATACAAACTCACTGACTTTAATGAAATTATTCTGAGTAAGGGAAATCCCGGGGGAAATGGCATCAGAATCTGGCCCAGTGGCCCCTTAGATAAGTGAGATTTAATACTAAAGATGCAAGTATGTCTGTCCCTTTAGTTAGCCTCCAAATACCTCAGCTGAATGTCCTGGCAGCTATGATTTGGATCCTGCTAGTGTCCGCTTTATTAATTCTTATCAGCTGTTTTTCTAGTAGTGTTGCCTGTTCTTTTGGCGTCCCTTGGTTTTGCCCATTGATTTTTCAGTGATCTCACGAGGGGTGGGCCAGCTTCTTTCATTTATTTACTTTGCTGTTTCTTACCACACTGAGCTCTGACCGCTGTGATGAAATAGTGCTACTCTGAGAAATGAATCCATCCCACAGGTCGCAGCTGGGGTCAGAGGAGCTGGCCAGAGGGACCAGCAGACCACAAGCCTATGATTTTGATTGGATCTTACAAATACTAAGTACGTCACTAGAAATATCGATGGACTTCATGCTGATCCCAAGACATCCGATCTGAAGCTAGTAGCTAGCTACTGCCTGAAGCCAGCTTTAACTAAGCTGAAGCCCTGCAGCTCCTGAGTTAGCCTTCTCTTTCTAATAAGGGTGATGCGACGGTATCTGGGATGCAACACACTGTTGCTGTCACCAGAACCTCTCTGTGTATACCCAGGAGATAGACAATTCTTGCTGGAAAACTCAACTCCAGTTCCCTCCTCATAAGACTTTTTCCTCTAGACCCTTCACCAGCTTCGTTGCCCTTTGGATGCTCTCTTTCTTGCAGTGAGTGGCACAAAACAGAACACAGCATTTAAGGTGTAGCCTCATCCATAGTCTGGATCTTATTCAGCCGGCTGTCAACCAACACCCCCAGGTCCTTTTCTTCTAGGCAGCTTTCCAGCTACTTTACCAAGACTGTAGTGGTGCATGTAGTTGCTGTGAACGAAGTGCAGGACCTGGCACTTGGCCGTGGTAAACGTCATACAATTTGCTTTGGCCCATCTATGCAGCTTGTCCAAAGCCCTGTCCAGAGCCTTCCTAGCTTCAAGCAGATCAACCCTCCCTGCTAACTTGGTGTCATGTGCAAACTTGCTGAGGGTGCACTTGATCTGCTCGTCCAAATCATTATTGAAGATAATAAGAGAACTGGCCCCAATACTGAGCCCTGGGGAACACCTCTTGTGACTGGCCACCAACTGGATTTTACTCCATTCACCGTTAATGTTTCGGCTCAGTCGTCCAGCCAGTTTTTTAACCCAGCAAAGACTAGATCTGTCCAAGCCATGCGCAGTCAGTTTCCGTAGGAGAATCCTGTGGGAAACATTGTCAAAGACTTTGCTAATGTCTGGGTATACAACATCCACATTCTTTCATTCATCTACTCTTTCTGCCTGCAGGTCTTTGAAACTGATGTGGATTTGTCTCTCACAACTTTTGACTTAATATTGATGATGTGACTC
>JANZLP010000080.1:37198099-37209022 GCA_026930925.1 Chelictinia riocourii
AGGGATTTATTCTTCTGTATAGAATGATGTGTGGTTTTTGAGGGAAACATATTTTTCGTCATAGTACTGAAGGATATAGCCCTAAAAGAGATTCCTTTTCATACAATAAGGACTAATTTAAGTACCTGCCAGAAGCCAGTAGAAACTTTTTGTCCATGTCTGTCAAAACTAAGAATAGGAGGTTACCTTTCTACAAAGTGGAAAGTATGGCACTGCTACAGCATGCCAGAAATGACATCAGATCAGTTCATCCACTGCCAGCATTCCTTCTAAAAGCAGCTTTAAATATGCTGTGTTGGTTAATCTTTGTTTTGTAATTAAATAAATCCTACAGCACTGTTGAACCCTTCCTCCTGTGGTCAGCACTATCTTCTGGTTAAATCAGCTGCACGCACACACACAAGTGATCAAGAGCCATGTTAAAAACTAAGAAACTGTCAGTTAAGCAAAATTATGACTCTATGAGCAGCTTGCTTCTCACACAGGGATCACATTCTGTACAGGCAAAAATGAGGCCTGGACACATCTGAGAATACATTGATGGGGCAGATGAAAGACTCAGAATTTAGTTCAATTTATTCATGACAGAAAACGACATATAATGTACCATATAGCCACTAGCATTCGATAAACTGAGGTTTTGGTCCTCTTAGGTATCCCATGGTCTCATTTGCTTGTTTTTTCTTGATAGTTAAGAAGAATCTACTCAAATAAGCTCTGTAATCTAGCACAAACAGGAAAAGCAACAGAGAAACACACCAAACTTCCAAAGCTGACAGGACATTAAAAAGGAAAAACATGTCCTTGACTTGACAACAGGTACAGCTGGGCTTGTTCTTTACCAGTGCCACTCAACACGGAAC
This sequence comes from Chelictinia riocourii, assembly GCA_026930925.1. NCBI lineage: Eukaryota > Metazoa > Chordata > Aves > Accipitriformes > Accipitridae > Chelictinia > Chelictinia riocourii. The sequence goes on from JANZLP010000080.1 coordinate 37,198,963, forward strand.
ATGCCTTATCTTATGATATTCCCCCAACACGTACAACGTTGTGAAGGTGTGCCTATCAAATCCTGCTTGATTGCTATTTACCATATTATATTTGCCACAATGTTTTACAGCAGTATTTCTTCAGCAAGAATTTCTTGATCTTATCCTGCCACTGCTTGACCAAATGCCACCTATTGAGGTTATTTGGTTTTGCCAGTTAAGGGCATGTGTGTCGTGGGCTACTAACAAAAGTAGTTTTTCCAGGAGGTGAACTTTAAACAAAAGTGTGGGGTTTAAATTATTTCTAAATAAACTGTAACTACAACAGAATATAAAGTCAAGATGGCCCTGGCCATCTTTGAGAGAGAATCTGCTGCTGCATTCTTAGTCATCATCACAGAGTCTCTATACTTCCTGGTACTTAAGATACATTAAATGTTGCAGCTAGACAGTTACTCCACAATGGGAGGTCTGATTCTTTAGTTTAGATAGTGCGCAAACAACTATTACTAATGCATACTAGAAGGTTGGTTTGTTTGGGGGTTTTTAAGTGTAAACACTCCCTCATTGTAGAGCAAAGCTTAGTTTTCTTTTATTTACATTGACATTACCACTGTGGTACTTGTTTAATATACAGATTTACCACTGACACAAATAAATGACAAAAAAAAAATCCCTTTTCCATGCAGTGCAGCTTCAACACCCCTTCTGGTATTAACACTCTCTACACATCTTCAATTTTTTGTTAGGAGTTTTGCCCTGGTATGATTTAGGAATAGTTCTGCAACTGAGAATAGCAAAACAACAACAACTAAAGAAAGCAGGCAAGCCAGCCAATCTGTCAGGCTGTGCTAATAAAAATTGATCGATGAACTTCTAGTAGCACTAAGCAATATTTTCAGATGAATCAGTTAAAACAGGTGCTGATCACCACAGGATTTATCAGTAGAGAACCTTATGTTATAAACATATGTTGTGCATATTTTCACACTAAAACTAGTTGGCAGCTTCCAGTTATTTCCTTTTTAACTATGAATGAATTACAAGATAATACATTATTTTGTAGTGGTTTTCTGATTGTTTTGTTATTGAGTTTTTCCCCACACATTTATGCTTTCTTTGGAATCCAAACCCTCCCAGTACTTTTCCTAGAATCAATTAATTGATTCTGAAGAAGTAAAAAATTTTAGTTCTCCAGCTGCTTACTGGTTTATTATCAGAATAACATCAGGCCTTCCAACAAAAAATAGCCAGCTGACAAAAAGAGTAAGTGGATGACTTTTCTAGAACATGAAAGCCAGCATGTGAAACCGATGAAAAACAAAACAATCTGTTTTCATTACCCACTTCAATGAAATGAAAAACGTATATGCCCAAAAGTATCTCTCTATATGTTAGATTCAAAAGAGCTAGGCTCTAAACCTCCTCCTAACACTAGGGAAGAGAAAGTGCAAACACCTAAAGAGTAGCAGGGAGAAGTAATCAATCTTCTCCCGTACCTTATCAGTGCGGCAGTCAGGAATTACTAGGACCCAACAGTGAGAAGAGATTTCCATATCCACACAACAGGTCACCTCCATCAGCCAAAGCAGGCAGAGATAAAAGCAAGACTTACCCAGTTCTCAGTATATTTCGTCAGGAATGGAGAACCAGATATTCAGCCCAACCTCACTGTAACGAATCCCCACGGAATGTGGAAAAATGTTCATTTGATCACTACATTCACATAATGATATGGTAGTTTCCCACATCACAGCAATATAAAACTAGCTGATTTTAACCAAGTGCTATTGTATTGTACTTCTGTAGAGATTAATTTATATTAATATAATAAATCCTAAATAGTATTTTGAAAATAAACTAGTAAAGAACTAAGGAGGGAAAAAAAAGTAATTTTGCACAGCGAATTCAGCACACATTGAGAGAAACAACAGAAATAGAACTGTTATACCTAGTTAAACATTAGGTTAAGTGTTTGGCCTACAAAGAATAATTGGCAATGGAAAAATAATTTTTTGCTGTTACACAGTTGGTAGAGAGTTTGGGTTGTGGGGGTTTTTTTAAGGTAAAGCGATACTTTACATAAAGAGATTTACACAGTTCTTTAATGTCTACCTGCCCCTTTTTTAAGCTCCAGACCCATAAAGATAGATGATATCTGTGTAAGACATTATTTTAAAGTGACAATTATTGGATTAGACAATGCAAAGAAAAAATAAAACTTTACTTCCTCCAGCTCTAACCCCTGAAATCAAATGGGTATCCAAAGGGTTTATTTATCTGTCCAAGCATAAGAGAGAAAGCAACTACCCAACACTTGAGTTACCAAGAAAGCTAAATACACCTTTTTATACTTACACCTCTTCCCTCACCTTTTTCTAAGATTGTGGTATACAAAAAGAGAAATGTTAACTAAGCAAATTAAGATTTGCATACCTCTTGGATGCAAAGAGTATCCACTTTGTATCACTTTGTTGTAATTTACCACCAAAACCCTGCTGAATGTGCTTTTGGTGTTTAGAAGCAAAATGCTTTGAGTCTCATCTCCTAGTAACTCCTTGCAGGTTGCTACATGCTGGCATTCTGTACTGCACAGTCATACCTCCAGCACCTTTGAACATGGGAAAAGTGCTGCTCACCAGCAACAGCTGCTCATCATCCCGCTGCCTGCCTTTCTGTGCAAAAGCAAACAGAAGTGACAGACGATTGCAAGACAGCCAAGAACTGGTAGGTGTGCTCAGTCAGTAAATCACTTATTGTACAATCATGTTTCCTCAGGTTAAATTCCAGGGAAAGCTGCCCTTGGTAGCACCCTATAACAGGTCAGTTATCAGCTTTTCATTCAAAGCATTAATTAACAATACTTTGAACTTTTATGCCACTTTCCACTACAAAACTCCAAAACCTCTTTATACAGAACCTACCCCACAGCAATAGCATGCTCTCATCATCTTTACCCAGAAGACAGAGAAAATGCAAAACAGAGCAGTGAAGTACCTCTCACAAAATACACATGGGAGTCAGAGCTGGATAACAAGCCTGTGAAATTCCACTGAGCTGTGCTCTGCTCCTTATATGGAAAAATCCAGTCCAGGGGAGAAACACATGGATGCATGCACACACTCTTCAGCCATGTAACAAAGTCCACTGTTCATGAAATACACCAGACTGGGAAGGTGTTTAACTGTTAAATCAGTAAAGAAAAACAGACTAAAATAAAGAAATTGCTCTATCAACAAACATCCCAATTTCAGTCCAGTAGAACTTCCTCAGCCTGTTTTCCTTTGTAAATCCAAGAACAAATGCCCTGTGGATGGCTTAACCTATGTAATTTATCAATAGAGATTTATATTGTAGAGCTATAGCCCAGGACAAACCTTTGCCGTTTGCAGAGCTCTGATGTATTTCTAGTTCCATTTGTGCTGTCAGGCAGTAATGTTTCTGGACCTCAAAAGCTACAGCCTTTCAGTACAGATGACAAGCTGGAGGAACAACGGAGATCCTTCAGAAGTGGCTCACTCTGTGGCTTTACTCCTAGTATTTCCTCAGTTGAACAGTACTACAGGGAGTGGCCCAAGCAAAATAGGTGTGCCTGTGTTCCCAAACAGTTTAAAGGAAGAGTGAGTATTTTCCTCTAGATATTCCATTAGTCAACAGGACTATGGTATGTTGTCTTTCAAACAGTGACATGTTCCAATGTACTGACCATCTCAAAGTAGCTAATATTATTGATAACTTTCTTTTTCATACAAAAGGATCCTAGCCAGCCTCAAAGGATGACTGCAAGCACAGGCTTGATTTTGTCCTGAGACTTTTCTTTCTATTTTACTCTGTCTGTCATCTCCATTCCACTGCTTTTCTTTTATGGATATATTGCACCCAAACAAAAGAATAAGAGCCTGTGGAAGACAGGTATCAAAGGAACACGGCTACTGCTTTCCACACACACTTACAGCAGGGAAAGCCAAAGTCCCAGGCACCTTCCCCAGGTTCCCACAACACCCCACCCGGACAGAGGCAACTGGGCTGACTCTAAGTGTAGACTTCCAGGCATTTCCTTCTACGCAGTTGCACATATCCAGAGACAAACTGTTCCATGAGCAGCTGAATTAATGATTTTTTTTTTTTTTTCCTGACAGATTTGTGTCTCGACACGCGTCAGGTTTGCCCTGCTTCCATGTAACATCCTCCTGGCAATACCATTCCCAGAAATACTTTCAGTTCCTTTCCATTTGTCTGCTTTCCTGGTTCCTCTCCATATCCTTTAAATCCATTCACAGAACCCTTAAGCTGTCTTCCTTTTAATTGCTTCAGTAACTTCAGTTTCCACCCATATTTTCTAAACTGCACTCTCTCTTCTTTCACTCTCTCATCTTTCACCTGTACCCCAACTAATGGTTATTATCTTTAAGTTCTGTTTCCCTGAAAGGAGGAGAGAGGGAAGGCTGACAGAGCGCTTGTATAACCCTCATGTCCTAAGAAATTAGACTGAAAAGCAGCCAAAACAAGGTGCAGAAGCTGACAAATTGCAACCTGAAGCCCTCTCTAGAACACACCTACTGTACTCTGTACATTATTATGGACTAAGACATGCTGCTGTAACAAGAATACCTCTTTATCCCTAAGATTTCACTTTAGACAACAAAATACACTATTTCTCCTCTAAACAGGTATGAAAAGATGCCAGAAACATACAAAAACTTCTGGGTTCCTGGGTAGGAACTGCTAAATCCAACCAAACTTTGGCCAACTACTTTTAATTCCCTGCTTCAAACACTAAATCCTGAATTTCCTGAACTCTTGACTTCATTTTCCCCACAATGAACTGTCACCTTCTCAGCCAGCTTGTTAAAATACACACTCATGCAGACGCACAGACAAATGTAAACACAGGCACAAAATCTGGTCTCTCTACCTTTATTCTCAGTCTGGCATTCTCCTCCTCTGGGTTTATACTTTTTATGTGCTGCCAAATTAAGTGGAGTGCAGGACAGGGCGTTCACTCCATTTGGACTTTAACGTGCCTGACTGAAAATGATTAGCTCATCAGAAACACTGCTTTCTCTCTGTCCCATTTTTCTTTTTAATAATCAAAGCTCTCCACACTTTAATTACCATTACTGCCACTCTGATGTGGTAAGCAGATAGAATTATTCCTGTTCTACAGACAAAAAAATTAAAGTACTATATTCCCAGGAAGTGCTGACCACTAGTATTTATTTATTTTATTTACTCTGCTGCTAGATACAATTGCGTATTGTGTATCAGTCTCAGATAAAATTGTGAAGAGGAGCTGTGGGTCCAGAAATAAGGTTCTTCTGTCCTCTTTAAGAGACATATTCCTGGAGTGTGCCAGTGTGACTTTTACAGTTAACCACATTTATATCTTTTTTCGTTTAGGTGAAGAGAGGAAAGAGAAGGAAGATGAGAATGATTCAATGTACATCTACATATTGTACAAGTCATCACACTCACACTAGCTATGTATTATTAGTAGCTACAGCACTAGACACTATATTTGAGCCACATACTAACTTAAGTCTTTTATATGGCTATGTATGCATATACACATCACCTCTGTAATACAACTGATGATATGTTGATTTTCATCTATGTTAAATTAACTGACCATACCTAGTAGTTTAGTACACCATGTGAGAAGTGATCACTTCTCACATATTGTACTAGCCCCGAGTCTCTCCTCAGTCATTTTGCGCACATTTCCTAATGCTGAAGGTCTAGCCTCCAGAAGCTCTGGAGAATTCGACATCTGCCAGTGTGCTGTCTTAAACATTGTATGTTGTTCCCATGAAAAAAAGCCACACAAATCTCGCCAAGTGAGAAGACTTTGAAATACTGCAGTCTAGTATGCTCAGCAGAGAGATGTTTTTGCTACTAAAGCTCAGCAGATACTTGCTGGCTATTAGTTCTCCAGCAATTTCATCAGATTTAGCTTACACAGTTCTCAGTCCCATTCTAATTCCTACAAAGTGACTGAGAATAATCAATTCCCGTGCTGCAAGGGATACACAGAATTACACTGGTGCCAGCAAAACAGAAAGACAACAGTGATCTCCAAGACTCCATTACACAGACCAACAATCTGACATTTCTTAAATTTAAGAGTTCACTTGTGTGCTTTTCATTTCTTTTAATGCCTTTTTTTCCCTCCAAACTTCATGTAACCCAAACAGAAGCACCCACAATTACAAACTACCTACTATTGGAAAACCTACTAATTAAGAATGTTATCAGCTGCTTCAGACAGCCATGGATCCATGAGGCAGCACATTCCTGTTGTGTCTAGCGGGATACACACAAGGCATCACAATTTCTCCTTCAAGTTTCTAGACAACATTAGACCATATTAGCTCAGCCTGCTCCCTGGAAGATTTTATCGCTGTTGAGATATTCTTTCCATACTACAGATGAGGAAAATATCAGGCAAAATGAGTGATCCATCCAGAAGCACAAAACTCCACGCCCAGCTTAGAAACTGAGTCTAGGTCTCATGAATCCCAACCCAATGGTCTAGCCATTACACCTTCTGTTTAAAGAAAATTATTTATTTAAAGTAAAACAAAACCACAGAAGAAAAAAAAGACAGAGACTTTAAAGGAGACCATTGAGCTGTTATCAAAGGAAATTAACTTACCCTGTTCCTTCATAGTTTATCTCCTTATTTCTTCTCACTGCAAGTCCCACATAATAGAAAATGCCTGTACACAGTTTCTGCAGATGCCACAGCCTTTTCACCAGAGCTAGTTCTTAAGTGACAGCAGAACCAACAGATGACAGGAGGAAAATTACAAGCAGACTCTTCCTCATTACTTCAGCAAACAATTTCCCTCACTTCCTAATCTAGGTTGAGACTCCTGATTGCTAGTAATTCTTCTTCTCATTTACAGTTTCCAGTGGTGACTCCTCCAGAATTTTTTCCCCATCCTATGAAATTATTGCATCACTGTCAATCCCTCTGTCTCATGACAGAAATGAATTTACAGTAATTTCCCCAGCTTGTGCACAGCAATTATTTTCAAATGTAACTGTTTAGAATAAGTGTTATGCCATGTATTCTGTGCTCCAGAAAATGAAACTTTATAGACATAGAAAGTATAGACAGGCAAACACTCCTTTCTTGTGCATTGCTAATTGCATCTTAATTATAGCATTTTACATATATTTATGCACCTTTCATCCTAGTGTATCCCAGAGCATTTTGTAAACTGTCACACGGTTTTAAAAGGAGGCCTATATTAATACAGAACTACTAGTACCCAGACATCTCTAGAAGCCAGTGCAGCAGCCTGTAGACAAATTCATTACGAGAGAGATTTGGGCCAACGGCAGAACACCGAATCTCTATAGTTAGATAAAGACCTTCCTTCCCCCTTCAGACATCATTTGAAATTCTTGCATATCCATTTCATTTGATGATCTCAATGTTTGAAAAACATTAATTAACTTGTACAGTATTTTAATTAGGTAAGGCATAAATAAAGATCTAAAACCTGCAATGCCTCTGCTAGTAGTCAAGAGGAAGTGCTTAAGGGAAAAAGCATATGAACCAGGGCAAAAATTGAGCGATCCTTCTAGATTGCAGCAAAATGGTGGTTTAGCTGGCGACTGCCTCCACATCAGTGTTTAACAGCTGCCAATGCACCCATTCTGTATATTTTCTTCTAATTCCTTTTGGAATACCTTCCTCCTTTTCATTGCTTTACATTCTAAAGTAGTGAGGTCCATCCTGGATTCCAGTGCTATATGAAGAAACACATCCAAAATAGCTTTTTTTGCTTTTAAGCCTGTCACCTGCTGGTTTGATTGGGTTGAGGCCAAAATTCTTACATCCTCAGGAAAAATAAAATGAATAAAATAAAATAAGGAATCACTCTCTACATGCTTTCTCTGCACAAAGATTTTAGCATATTTTATCATGCCTCCCAACACCACCCACTTTTACAGGTAAACAAAGAGAAGTCAAATTTCTCCAACAAAATAATCTGAAACAAGAATTTACATCTGCAAGAATACAAGCTGTTTATTTTTAGATGTCTAATTTTAGGCAGTTAGTTTTACAAATTCCACCCATATAGACACCAAGTTATTTTCTGAGGTCACACACTGAGCTAGTGACAGCCCTGATGAGAAAGCCCAGACATCCTTGTCCTTACAATCATTATCAGAAGGCAAAGAGAAGGAGTAAACTGCATGGTCCCCAATATATCCATGAAGGAAGGAAGGAGGCTGAGTCAATTCTACTGGGATTTCAAAGTATGCTTGCAAGAAATGCAAATTTTTCAGTTGTGATATACTGAGCTTTAAATAGTTTCTAAGACTAAAATGGCAGTCTCCCATTACACTTCATTTAAAGATTTACTTAACAACTTTGTCTTCCCTTAAGCTAAGCTAATTGTTTGCAAAGCTACAATAACGTGCAACCTTCCTCTGCTTTTCCACACTCAAATGCATCTTGGGAACTTGCTGATACTGATTGCTTTCCCCTGGCTTGGCTTTTAATTCAGGAGCCAGGCAACGGATCACAAATGGATAACATGAAGATAAAACATTTGGCAGACACTTTACTGTCATATGCTTTCTGTTGCCAAGAAACAAAATAGGACCTATTAAAATCATCTCATTAATTAATTTTTCTATCATTCCATTTTTTATTGGCATCTTGTTGGTTAAGCAAACAGTTTTTTCTTTCAGTAGTGTGTTAAGCTTAAAGAGTGAATTTTTGGTACTATCAGAGGCTGGCATTTAACAGATCTTTACAATAAATAACTTTGAGCCAGATCCTCAGCTATTTTCGTTTGATTTTGCTCCCTGATACTCAAAAACAAAACCTTCTTTTTTGAGAAAGATGATGTTAGTGGAGGGATCGGTTTACAGCTGATCTGAATCCTAATTTCTTGCCATCTTTTTTCCTTCAACTTTGGGGAGTTACTAAATTATGTACTACAGTATTGAAATCCTGATCTGTTGTTTCAGTCATTGCCTTTGAAAAATTGACTACAGATTTTTTTAAATGGTCCTAATTTTGATACAGGTTGGTTGCAACTGTGATCCACTTGCCAAACAATTCTCAAGGAAAAGAAAAAGATTTACATTCTGCCATATTTACATCCTTGACTTTTTCAAGGAGGACTCAAACCTCAAAGAAGTCAGCTAAGACCTAAATGAAAGGCCTGGCTGAAGGATTAAGTCACAATGAGTAACAGTTGTAAAGATTGTCAGAAAGCAAAAAACTGGTCTCTGTTACACTATAATAAAGCCTAGGCCTGTAACCACTGTGCATGAAAGAAAACTTCCTGATGCTCACACATGCATCTTGCACACATGAATGTTTGCTACAGCAAGCTAAAACAAACCAGAAATGCAAAAGACTGCTTTCAATGTACGTCATTGCAAGCATAACAACATTTTTTTTAAGAGAGGACAGTTTAAACAGTGCCTCCATTTTTCCTGCCCACTTTTTTCTTTCATGTCAAGTGAAAACTTTTTCTTATGTTCTGAGTATTGTTCAGAGTGAGGTAGGGTTCTGTTTATGCTCTGCAAAGAGAAAGAGAAACAGGGAAGTAAAACCAATTTTCTCTATAAAAACCTGCATGAACATGTAGAAGTTACTAGCACACAACACAGTGATAAGCAGAAGTCAATAGTGCAAATGTTCTTCTTCAGCCTTAACACAAGCAGCATTATCTGTGTCAGGATTTTTAGTACAATACATTATACCTGACTGTCAGCTCAGGAACTCCTTAGTCTCTGACATGATAAACCAGGACATGAGCAATATCCAGAAATATGGGTTTCTGAGACCATGCCCATTCTCAGCAGCTGGCTGCCCACATGACCTGGTGGGAGTCTTTAAAATGGAAGTTTATTTAATTTACCAGTGTCTTTGTGATATTACACCCTTTGCCAGAATGAAAAGAATATGCTAATGCAATCTCTAAAGTGAAGACTTCACTGTTCTTTTTTTGTAAGAAATTTAGGTGTGGCACCGATCAGAAGAATAGGAAGACGGAGTTTTCATTCAGTGGGGTACGAGGTGTTTTAATGATGGGTTTAAATCAGG
>JANZLP010000080.1:37719059-37730982 GCA_026930925.1 Chelictinia riocourii
ATGCTGGGCTTGGCTGAGAAGGGAGAGCTCGTGGCGCTCGGCCTTGGCCTCGGCACAGGCCAGCTCCAAAATCTGAAAAGATCTCTTGTTCCTTGACATCAAAGGAGAAACAGAAATGTGACATAGTTGCATAAGGGGTCATTAGAAAGATGGCGATATAGGACATCTTCAGCTTAGAGCTGTTTCCACAAATAGACCTGTTATTGGGTGTAACATGGACAGCTACCAGTTTTTCTCAAAAGTATGTAGTAGTTATATGCCAGCACACGAATGCTGGATATTTTCCTGTTGAATTATTGGAAGAGTTTATACCACACTTTTTCTCCATTTCCTGTAATGCAGAGCTGAGTGGAAGGTGAAGATGAATATAGACCTTAAGCTTAGCTCTTCCAGACTTTAATAGGCAACAGGAGTTTATGCATCTTTTCGGAGGAAGTCTTTATAAAGTATCTTTGTTATTAGAGGGTTCAAGCATCCAAGTAATAGGAGGTGATTTATCATCCAGACTTACCATCCCTACATTTGACTGGGTGTTGTCGATAGTCCCAACCCTTTAGGTGTACCATGCCTTGTATATCTGTTAAACAGGACTCCATGAGAAAAAGCTGTTGTTTTAAAAAGGCTAGATTTCTGAACAGAATATGTGGCAAAGCCCCATAACTTGTTTCTGCTCATTTTTATTTTATTTTGAGAGTAGATGTAATTCAGACTCTGCTGGTAATGGAATTTGAAGGCTGTAACATTTATTGAAAAGCAGTAACTCAGACTGTAGCCAGCACCTCAAATAATGGTCAGTGGTCCCTGAAGCAGTAAGCAATCATAAGGCTTGGGCTTCTGACAGCTATGCAAATATTAGCAACAGCAGTAACATGTTCTTCACTTTCAGGAAGGTAATTTTATGGCAAGGGATTTTTGTCATTGAAGCTGGTAACAGATGTCTTTCCTCTTTTTTTTTTTTTCTTTTTTTTTTTTCCATCAGTTGCTCCCATATTCTGCAAAGTAGCAAGTGCATACGAAACAAGCAAATACCTTTAAAATGCTGTCCTGGCTATGCGGTTGATGTGCTCTCTCCCTGAGGACAGCAATAGCATTCTTGCTTCCGGATCAGCTGCTTTCATGCACCTATATCTCTTTATAACTGTCAAACTTGTAAGTCTGATCTCAACTTATGCCTTAGCAGCAACATTTTCTACCAGTTTTAAAGCGGCATCTGGAGATAATAACAACTCTTCTACTAGTTATTTCCTTTCCTACCTAAAGTGTAAATGAAGGATTCACAAGTGTTTGAGTTTTAATTGGGAGGGTCAGTTTAAATTATAAGGTTCAACCTCAGCAGCAAAGTACTGCCTGGCAAACTTAGGTTTGTATTTAATGAAAAAACAAATCTTTTTATTCATTTTCGATCATAAAATAGTTAATCTAACAGATTTCCACATCATAGAACAACTATTGCTACAGTGAAGTTAGACATGATGTTACTGTACATGTAGAATGCCCAGATGTGTTGGAAAGAGGGAATATTTATTCTTAAACAAGTCTACTGCAAGATTTAGTAGAATATTATTGGGTTCTTTTTTTTTTTTCTGCACTGTTGTTTCTGAGAAAAACTATCTTTGGCACCCTGTATTAGTTTGTGTGCCAGAACAGAATAATGAATTATGGTGAAGATTTACATTTTATTTGTTTGTAGCACAACAAATAAAACTACTTCATGTATAAATTTTCAAGGGACTTTTTTTTTTTTTAAAGGGGAAACTAGTGTTCTTTCAGTTTACTGGCTCCTGTTTCAGAATTGATTTTCTTTCCCCTGTTAATAGCCTGCCTGTAGCAACTGAAGAACGAGTGTAATGTAAATCAGGAAGCATATCTACCCTTGTAATAAAATTTACTGTGTCACATAATTTATTTCAGCTTTTTTGCTTTTGGAGTTCATTTTGAATTTTTAACATTCGTGAATGACTTACATGTTGTAAAAGCTCCAACAAGTAAAACTTGTCAGTCACTGCCGTTAGAAGTTACAACAGTAGCACAAACCTAATTACTAAATTAACAAATAAAGTCAGAACTTTTGGGGTTTTAAGACTTTTTAGATTTTGCAAAGGTCATGATTCTGGAATCTTTGCTTGGAAAATGTGTATTTATCCACATGTAGCTGTGCTTGTACAGAACCTTCTCCCAACAGTGATTGCATACCTAAATCTAATCTCTAGATTTATGGTGAATAATTCAATTTCTAAGTGCCTTAATGGTTTTCATAGAGGCTGCTGAGTAACTGCATATAGCTATGTGTGAAGACACTATAATTCTTGAAACAGTAAACAGGTATTGATGATGAAGTGGATACATTAGCGTCCAAAACAACTTTGATGTTTTCTTACAGTCAATATAAAATCCCTCTTAAAAAGAGGTTTGAAAGTATACCAAGAACAAAAACCTGGGAAATCAACTGAGCTGCCATTTAGTTCCAATTCTGCAAGGAGCATGAAATTGTTTTGGAACAGAAACGCCCCCCCCAGGAATAGAAGGCATCTAAGCAGTACAGGGTGGGTTAGTTTATAGATGACTGAAGTAAAGCCTAAAATGTAAATAAATGCTTGGCTTCAGGTTTCAATAGGGATTATGATATTGATCATAGTGTAAAGTCAGGATTGATAATAATAATAATTAACATAAGTTTATGAAAATTATCCTCAACAGAGTTGGATGCAAACCTCAAGCTTAATGTGCTCAGATTAGGCACCAGGTAATATCCATCCTAGAGTGTGAAGGAAGGGACATGAATTGCAGGGCCAGAAGCAGGAGGGCATGACCACGAGACTGGAGAAAAGCAAATGGAAGTTTGAATCAGAACACAGGAAGGGAGTGATTCAGGTAACAACAGATTTAGTAGTATACAGTGCTTTGGAAGAGATTTTGAAGGAAAGTTATATTGTAGTATTAGTTTTTTGTCAGGTTTTATGCATTGACTGTAGGCATTAAGTTAGACGGTAAGGGAATAGCTGATGATTGGAAAGTAGAAGAATGTAGATCTAAAGAAAGAGACATTTCTGTAACAGATCACGTGGCTGCCTATGATACATTTGTGCTTTGATATTCTGCCAAAGTGGCTTATCTAATTACCTTTGTGGGCATGACAGAGTGGAAACATTTAGTTTGTTTGACATAAAAAAGTCTGGAGATTCAGATTTATATCTTGCATAGGATCGTTTGTTATATCTGATTAAAATATATGAAAAGATGTTTTCATTGTTTTTCAATTCAGTGTAAATAGAGTTTTTGCTCTAGAGTTATTTTTAGAAATAAACAACTCCACTAAGTGAGGAATTCAAAATTATCTTAAAATTGAAATCAGTGGGACAGCAGCGTGGTGGTAAAGATGCATTTCTTTCAGTACTAGATTCTAAACCTAAAATCTATTCTGTTTTTCAACATATTAAACACCATTATTAAAAATTCTGTGTCATAGTTGCATTATTACAGGTATATCTGTTACATGTATAATTATTGCATTATATAAAGTAGTTGAAAATTACTACCGAAATATGGACTGTTACAGTAATTATGAATACCTTTTTTCTTTCTGAGGTAATCAAATATAATAGCAGAAACCTACTGGTTCTTACCTTGGAAAATTGACTATCTATAATATCTATAATTTATTTCCTTGTAGTTGCAAGGCCAATTGTGTGGAGAATAAATCACAAGACTGTATAATAGTCCCAAAAAGCTTAATGTGCCCAAATCCAATATAGCATTTTCCAAAATGCTTCCCATAAATCCTGAAGTATTGCTAAAATAAGGAGGGGTGTTTTCTGATGATTAGATTATACCTTTTTTCTTTAACAAATAATGATAGACCTGTTAAAGTTTGTCTTAAAATATACTGGAACAAGGTTGTCAACCATCTTGTGCCAACTTCTACACCACTCCAATAAATGTAAATGCTAATTTCATTACTCTTCCTGGTACATTTCTTTTTCCAGTTACCTTAGAAAAAGTTTAATATGAGCCACCTGAATATTTGTAAGTATTTAACATAGTACATATATTTCTCAGGAAGCAGAAGCACTGTTAATAGTTCAGCTATTGATTTAAGGGAACCAAAACACCTAATTAAGAGATAATTAGTCCTCAATGATGCATAGTTTTAATTGGTGTATAATTTGAATGTCTGAGATAAGAACTCCTGTAAGTGATGTGCCAATTGTATAGGGTTTTCATTTCCAGACAGACCAAGGCACCATCTACTGGTAGCTGCATAACACAATAGAGATATATAGATATGGTATTTGCTAATAAAAATTATCTCCCTGTGATGTTTAGCAAGTAGATATTGAGAATTTTTTTCTGTAATTTCCATTTCCCTTATCTACTTAATTAAGTAAATTGTAGTTAGAACATTTGGAATGAAATAGAAAATGTTGCTCAAAGATAGCTTTTTTTTTTGTTAAGGACTTTTGATTAGCTATAGGAAAATAAATCAATTATTCATCTTGGGATTTTGGGAGGGAACACATGGCAGAGTATAGAAACCTGTTTTTTTTTTTAATACTAATAAGAAACCCTTCAAAGATTAAGATTCTCCCTGAAGAAAACATCTATGCCTCATTGAACCGCAGAAGCCTATAAAGGTCATACAAAGTGGCTCCCGCACAGTCAGAATAATTTGAAAGTAAATGTTTGGCTCACAGGGAATCAGAATGGAAATAGGAAGATAGTGGTAGATAATAGATATTTTCATCCTATTTATCATGCCTGTCCATTCTAGAAACCTTAGTTACCCTCTCTAACCAGGATCTTGTAGATAAATGTGTACGTGCAGGATTTCTGTTTCTCATAGTTTGTTTAAATTTGGATTTGTGCCAAACTGGAACAAATCCATGTGTTTCAACATTTTATAATAAACAAAATGTCAGTGGCCCAAAATCAACTTAAAAATGGCAACGTAAGGTGTTTGTGAAGTAGGCTGCTCAGGAGCCCTGCATCTGCTGAGTAGTGATGACAATCTTGTCAGCCTCACCAACATGATCGTGTTCCGGACACTGACAGGAATTTCAGGTGTTCAAGTTAGGGAAGCTTTTGGGTTTCCTAATGTCTTCTGGTTACAGGTGGTTTTGCTGATCAGGCGGCTCAGAACTGTCACTTAGAGCTACAAGGTACCTGCACTAACTGGATACCCCTCTCTAAAAACACAAACCAGAGCTCATTTACGTCATAGGACTGTCCTTCAGCAGCAGCATGTGGTCACTTCTCCCATGAATTGAAGGCTCCAGGTCTGATCTCCGACCACTGAACCAACAAAGTATGTCATGGTGAACGGCCTCTGAGCCAGCGATCCTGGCAACAGTAGTTTCCAGCTCTAGGTAAACTTGACAGCAATGACTGGAAATACAGCTGTGGGATTTGTTTAGGACTTCAGAGCTCAACCCTGCAGGCCGTGGCAAACTAGCTAGAAACTGTAGGCGTGCTTACAGCTGAGTTTGCAGAGCTCTCTAACGCCCAGCTTTCCAAAAGCACTGAAGCTTCAAAAGTTGAGGGTCTTCATCTGCAGGAACATTCTCAGGAGTGAGCTAAGGTGCTGTCAGCATCCTTAGCATGAGGAGTCCTACCTTAGATTAAGCAGACATTCATGCTTGAGAATTTTTATTTTAGTGAGTCGGTATTTTTGATGGCACTCTAATGTGTAAGAGTTATTGCAGTGACACGTGCAGGAGTTAAACTTCATATATGCTACTGGAAGCCAATCCTTGAGAATGGAAAGCAGTTGCCTTCCATTGATCTTTGGGGCTTCTTCTAAGGTATTTTTATTGTGATGAGATATTTCACGTAGACCTCTATTTTTTGCAAAGCTGGGTATTAATCTATTAACCATGTAGTCAATGTATTCATTTCTGTGATGAAATAACAAAATGAAAATATTAGTCAGTGAAACACCAGGATTTCCAAATCCAGAGCCATTCTGTGGTTCCACATGGATTAAATAATCCTTATATGGTTTGAGCTGAGCTAAGTAATGCGAAGATATGAGGAAGTCAAAGTCCACAAATGTCATTCCTGAGAAACACAAAGTTGGGCAGAATCACCATTCCTTCTTCAGCAAGAAGACCAGCTCAGACTGCAAACTTGGTGGTTAATGGGGAGATATTGGGGGGGCTACTGTGCTCTTTGTTAGATTATAGTGTGAACGCTCACTTCTTTAGACTGTGCAAAAGGGTGTTAGGGCTGTGATCCCATTTGTTTTCACTATGAAATATTGATTATTCATTTTTATTTTGGAATGCTTTAAGGACCTTTAAATTGTGGTAATAATATTTAAAAAATCTCTTTATTTCTTTATTATTAGAAAGCTAATTGCATATATTTTGAAGAAACAGAAAACAAAACCCCAAACTGCTTGGTCTGTATTAGACAAACATATTCTGTGCCTTCAGGGAGGCAGTACAAACAACTATCAGACATAGCCAGATAAGCGTATTAAACAAAAGGGTGGAGAGCTTGCAGGTCATCTGCTTTTTTAAAAATCTGTCTTTAAGTACATTAGTTACTTGTCATTACTTTTTCATGTAAGTACTTGATTTCATTGCAACCTTGGTGTTATATCTCATAGATGATAAATCCAGAAGGGGCTGCTGTGATCATATAATCTGAAATGAGACATAAACTAAAGCACAGGCTTTCACAAATTAATTGCTGTTTGAACTAGACCATTTATTTCAAAAAAAGATCAAGTATTGGCTTAAGTATTTCTAGAAATAGGATATGCACTAGACTCCTACTAAATAGTTCTGATTGTTAATTATTGCCACTGTTTAAAAACATGTGATTCATGGTAAGTGTAGCATTCCACAGGCTAGTCTTGAAATATAATTTTATGCTAGAAAGAAGAGCTTTCTCCTATAAAGGATGTTCTGTTGTAAATGCCATATACTGCATCACCTTTTCTTCAGCTTTTCTTCAGTCTTACTGTCATTCTTGTAGCTTTTCTCTGAACCCTCCAGTATTTCAGTATCCCTAGGGAATTATGGATGCCAGAACTGGATATGCTTTTCCAAGCCTGATTACATCTGTTTCAGATACAGAGTTAATGATGTGCTTGAGGGGGCAGAAAAATGGGTGCTTCTCAGCAGCTGCCCCATGGGCCATGCTGTGCTGCTGAAGGAAGCAGAGCATCCTTAGCACCAGCTTTCCTGCTCATTCCTGTGTCTCCAATCCACCTTTCATACTACATTCAGTATTTTCCCCTATACGTCCAGGGTTACCATAGCCCTTTCATCACAGCATTGCAAATTTAATCATTATCTCCCATAACCCAAAATGTTTTCAGCATCACTGAGTCCAGAATAGCATCCTTGAGAATGATCTTTGTTCTTTGATTCCACATTCATACTATCAAAGGCGGTTTTTATTACTTTTACCTTCCCCTTATAGTCCTATACAAATGGCTTGGTAAAAGTGACCTATTATTTTCACTTTCTTCCCTCAGCATACCAAATAAAAACATGTTAATAATGATATTGGGTTTTTGCCAGTTATTGATAAAAGCTTTAAATAACACTAGAAAACAAAGATCCAAGAATCTCGCTGTGCCTTGCACTAGAAACACGTTTGTACAAATGTGAATCTCTATTTGCAATTACTTTTCACATTAGTTAAAGTTTAATATCTGCCATGTTGAATTTGTATTATTCTAGTTTCTCAAAGTGGTGTTTTTGCCAGAAGGATTAATACAGTCTCTTTGTATGTATAAATAGGAAAATATCCAGAAGGAATAGAAGTTCTGTTACTTCTATTGTATTGCTATGTATGTTGTTGGGAATGGGTTAGGAGATGGTCTGTGTAGGCATGAATTGGAGAGTAGTTATCTCCTGTGAAAATGTGTAGAACTGCTGATTATAGAATACTTGTTCTGAACACATATATTAAAGTTGATAAAATGAATTTTTAGATCAATAAGCTCTACAGATTTGGCTATTCTATTCCTACATTATTATTTATCTTACCTGAACTTTATTCATAGTTCCAATCTTTCATTCTGTTACCCCTTGAGGAACATACATTACACAAAACTGGGGGAAGGTGAATCTTCTGCCTTTTCTTCCTTAGTTGTTCTTGTTTCATGATGTCCTCATTTTACTTTCTTGTCTTTTCCTTTTATTATTATTATTCTTTACTGTGACAAGAAAAATACGCAAGACTGACATTGTTACAGATTGCAGTTTTGTTAAAATTGCCATATTAACTAGCAGTCCAGGTAGTGAAAAACCATTCAAGCTGTCAGATATTCTCAAATGAGTGAAATAAAAGCTGTTTGTATGTATATAGAATCATCATTCGTCCTTCATCTTGTAATGCCATCTTTGTGCAGGCTTTGAATTGTTTTCATTTAAGGTAATTTTATTTTTGTTTTATTCCCAGTGGTAGTGTCTGAGAAATTCTATGCTGTGTACATATAAGAGTTTTACAGATATGACTAATTTGCACAGATAACAAAGTTTTTGTGTTAATTATCTCTAACAGAAGTGTTTCATATTGAGTTTCTTCATAAAATTAATACAGATATAGCACAAAATTCACTTGCTGTGGATACAGAAGTTCTGGGAAACACAGAATAGTTTATGTTGGAAGAACCTCTGAAGATCTACATTCCAACCCCCTGCTCAGAGCAGGGCCAGCTTCAAAGTTAGATATGATTGCTCATATTGTTGTCCAGTCAATTTTTTCTCATGTGTCTCACGTTGCAGTTTGTGTCCACTGTATCTAATCCTCTTTCTCTGCACCTCTGAGAAGACTCTGACTATTTTCTCTGCAACCCACCCATTAGGTAGTTGGAGGCAGCAATAAGATCCCTTCTTCGCCCTCTCCTTAAGACATTCAAAATTAAGGACTTATTACTACTATGTGACAAAACGTGAGCTCAATGGATTTATGGAAGACGTTAAGATCAATCCTAGGAATTCAGTGCAATTCAGTGCATTCTCCTTGAAAGTCCCTCCAACCTGAAGGATTTAAAAATAATGAAAAGTGTTAGTCTTGTGGTCATTTTTTAAAAATAATAAGTTGTATAATATAAATACAAGATAGTTTATTTTGGTATTTATCCAGCTGTTAGGCCTTTTGAGCTCAATATTTATATCTACCTTCTTGATGAAAAAAATGTTACTTAAATGGCATCTGGATAGTCTCCTAAGACAGAAGGAGATGTGGCTTTTTTAGACACTAATTCTAATAATCATAAACCCAAAATGTGTGAACAGTATTTTCAAGATAAATGTAGTCTTAAATTTTATCCTGTCGGACCTTAATTATTCCCTTTTCGAGTTGCTGTCCTAGCGAGTGGCTTCTTTCAATAAGTTGCTTATTATGCTTGTATAGGTGAATTAACATGTAATTCTAGGAAGTGATATGATCAGATTTTTCTCTCAAAAAGACACCTGGAAAACTTGTAACTCTTCCCATGAAGGGGGCTTTGTACTATAGTTGCAAGCCACATCCATCGTACAGAGCATAACATATGAAGTGCCTTTTTCAATTTAATCTTTCTTTTCAACTGATATCTTTTCTGTATAGCGTAATCAATATCCTTATTAAAATCTGTTTGGGTGTCCACCCCCCCCTCCTTTCTGGCATATGGTTATTTAAATTTCCATTAGTGTATTGAAAGTTTGACAGTGCTTTTGTGTCGCCACTAGAGATCGGAAAGAACAAGGATGAAGTGCATCTCTTCAGTAGCACCAAGGATAAAGAGGGGGAAATAGTGTAAACCAGCATTTAAACTGAAATATAAGGGTGAAAGCTTTACAGTCTTTATTGTTACTGTTACACTCTACAGAGTTGTTGTTGGTGGTGACATGTCAGTGGAGAAAGTATTCATAACGTGTATTCAAAAGGTTTAAAAGGAACTTTTTGGCTCTGCTTCCTCATTGGGGATGTATTCTTGCAACTTGCGATGCTCATTAACATGAGCCTGGTGTACCTGCATCACCGCCAAAGCGAAGGCATTCAGTGGCATTCTTTGAAGTGCTTATGTCAGCTCTTCAGTGAGGGTATAACAAAAGATGTGTGTTCAACCCTAAGTGACAGGTATATTAACACTCTTGTGGTTAAGTCCCATATGCATATGTAAGAATAGATTTTTCCTTAGCTAGTGCCTTTTCTTTAGGTATTGGAAAAGGTGAAAAGCTATTTAATTGACATCATACCTGTATTAACTACTGAAAGCTGATAATGCCTTTTTGTAAAATGATTATACTTCCCCTCCCCCCCAACTACTAACACTTCATTTATATTCTATGGACATTAACCACAGAACTTCATTTGTTTTGAAAACCCTTTTTAAAGCTGTATTCATCTGTGGTAAGGCTAGTGGTGGTAAAAAAATCAATTGCAGCTGTAGTATTTGCAAAGTAATCAATTCACTTCTCCATTCTAACTAGAAGAGGCATCCTGAGGAGCTGGGAAAATTACACTAATCTGATATGCCTGGATCTTGTCTTTCTTTCATTGTGAAGACTGATACTCATCTCCTTACATCCACTTCCTTTGAACTTTATAGTTAGAGTTTATATAAATAAGGGCTACTTGAAAACATCTTGAACATGGATATAATCACCCTGTTCTTTTGAAAATCCTTTGTCTTATTTGGTCTTATTTTGGCTCTTCTTGTGAACGGGGCATATTTAAATGATGTGTTCGTCTTTTGTGTTAATTATTTTGACCTGAACAGTGTCTCAAATTATGCGTTTACAGTGAGTTTGGAAGGGAAGCATATAGTAACTTTTCAGTCCTTGGTTTTCATGCATACTAAGCATTATTCTATCCAAGATTTGATTCCATTATTAATATTTTCATTAAAATAAATTTTACTTTTTTTTTATTAACTGTTGATATATATGGTTATTTACAAAAAGTGAAGGGCTGCAAGTTTTATGTGCTGGGTTCCAAGTCTAGCAAATACACATGGAACATTCAAGTGGTCTTCTGACATCTTAGTAATATAGGCTTAGGGCTGACAGGAACCTGTTCCATCATTGAGATGATGCTACCTGATGTTGCAAGCAAACTTTTGCATGAACTCATCCATCTTTTTTAAAAAGCAGATTTCATCATTATTTGAACTGAAAATATTTTCACAAAGCTCCTTTATTTCCACAAATGTAATCATACAGTTTATACATATTTGTTATTGTGCAGCCATTTTCTATGACATCAATAGCTCTTTATTATTCCTGGTGTTTACCCCTTTTTGTGCATTTATACACAGCATATTCCCTATCAGCCTTTGATTTACCCAGCTAAGCAAGCTCTATTCTTTGCCTTTGATAAGATTCATTTTCTGTTCCCCTCCTGGCCACCCTAATGACACTTCACCTTCAGCTTGAATCCATCTTTGAATAGAGTGACAGTGCAGTATACAGTTATTAGTCTGTCAAAACATCGCTTTGCAGTTGGAAGATTAAATTGCACAGTACCATTGTTATTGTTACAATTTCAGTTACTCCATTAAGATGCCTCAGATTCCATTTGTGTTTTTCTTTATGCTTGGCTGGTATAGTTTGGGGTAGTGGCTTTAGTTGAGCTTATTCTACACCTGATGTAGTAGCCAGATGTAAAAGAGCTAAGACTTAAAAAAAACCAAAAACCAAAAAACCAAAAAACCAAGCATAATTAAATAATAAACTGGTCTCATCTGAGGTGACAAGTTCCAATGATATTCTAGTATGATAGAATTTACTCTTTTAAACCAACCACTGAAAAGCTGTGTGTGTAATTGCAATGCATAGACTCCTTGTCATACTAGTACCAATGTGCATTTATACTCCTGAATTTACAAATCCTCAGTCAGATCATGCCTTCAAGACAGCCTTTCCAGAGTGGACATAGCGTATTCTTCCAGGACAATGAACAACTTGCAGTGAAAATATCC
>JANZLP010000080.1:38947631-38959249 GCA_026930925.1 Chelictinia riocourii
TGCAGCACGCCATGCCCTTCCTCTTCCACCGGGGGTACCACCGCCACCGTTTCCTCCTCAGTTTCCACCTGGTCAGCCTCCATCTGCTGGGTGCACTGTCCCCCCTCCAGGATATCCCCCAGCTCCTGCAAACACGTCATCAGCTGGGGTTCCAAGAGCAGTACCCCTGTCTCATTCAAGGACACAAGCACCTCCTTTCTCTAGGGAGGAGTTCTACCGAGAACAACGGAGCCTTAAGGAGGAGTAAGTACTTGGCTCAATGAAGCTGCGTTGTTCTTCCCTCTTGCATTTTCGATCGCCTATCGAGCGAATGCCCATGTGTATAAATAACTTTTCTCACCTGTATCTCAAACTAACTGAAGATTTTTGAAAATCTTAAAATAACACTTCTGAGATATAGATGACATTCATGAGTTCTATGGGGGGCTTGAGGCTAATCAGCTAATGGGAGGTGGAAAAGACGAGGAGCCCCAGTGCTGTGCTACACTGTCTTTGAACTTCCTGCTTGTGGCGTGACAGGTCTGTCACACATGCATCATTACTTTTAAACTGGGGCTCTTCGATACCACAAGGAGCTCAGATAAGACAAAATTTACTGATGTGAGTGGAAACAAGAAGAAGCATCTGTGTAAGATCTTAGTTGTTTCGCTCTAACAAAGGTATAAGATTTAAGAAAAGAGATTTTGGGCATAACCACATAAATAAAAATCTTTCATCTCCTGAGGACTGTAAAATCACAGAACAGGAAAGGAACAACTACCGTGTTAATTGGAAACCCTTGAAACTAGAAGAAACTAGATAGAGGAGTTGGTAAATTACTCTTTTGGCAAAGGGATGGATGTTTGCACACTTAGCCAAGGACAGGCATTTAATTCAAAGTGTTGTACAGAAAGCCTTAGTTTGTATTTAACAAATACATTTATTTCCATGGGATGACAAAGCATACCTAGTACAGTGCTGATGTGATACTACGCTAAGAAACACATATGTATAGATGACTGTTTGATGTGCTCTGCCTGTGTTAGCAGTTGTTTTTAATTCATTTAGGATAGCAAATAAGTTAAAAATCACTAATCAAAACACTGATTTGATTGTTGTTGTTGTTTCTTTTTACAGGTAGACTGAGAATAACACATGTCCAGCTTAAAACTGTATCCTACAAGAAGTATTTGATGGATTATTCCTAGATATTTCTAAGAAGGTAAATCCAAAAAGTGAGTACTAATTCCAGTGCCTGGGATGTTTTAAAAATGTTTTGTTGTTTAAAATCAAATTATGATAGATGCATTGTTTCTTGTGCAGTTTTCTCTAATTGGAGTCATGAGGAATTTCACTAATTTCTTTAGAACATGCCTATTATTGATCTGTGTTTATTTTTATTATCTGACAATGATAATTAGCATTACAGTCCCAGTCAAGGACTCATTTTTACTGTGCCAGGCACCCTAGAAGCATAGACTGTCTCTGCATGAAAAGACTTACATCTAAGTACAAATCAAGAAGCCACAGATAGTGACAGACAGATGGAGATCCATGGATGTAATAAGAAAGTGCTGGTCAGTATGACAGGCAATGCTAATAGAGCATCTGCAGCCTAGCCCTTGTCAGTGCTTTCTAGATATTGCTGCAGAGAAAGGAAGAGAATAACAAGGCTATTTTAGAGATATTTATGGGGAGCAGCATGGAAGAAAATACAAAAGCACTCACTTGAAAATCCAGCACATGGACTGTGGAAAATGGTTGTGTGGGTTGATTGGATGCAGCCTAGTTTTGATATAAATGGGGAAGGGAAATCAATGCTATATCTGGAAAAAATGGCCTTTGTATCCAGGCAGTAACATCAGGGCAAATTTACATCTGTGAAAAATGAGAGAAAAGGATTCTGCAGTAATTAAGATGTTCAATGATAAGGTCTGAGATAAGAGATTTACCTAGATGGGTAGATAGAGAGGAAAGGCATTATCTTAAGTGTGTTACACAGAACAGATCTGCAGGACTTCAGTGTAACTGGGAAGTGGCATCTGGGAGAGGAGTATCAGTTGAAACTGGTGTCAAGGTTATGGGCATGTGACAGGACGGTGGCATTGTCCACAGTGATAGAGAAGGCAGGAAGGTTGCTTGGAGATCAGGGCTGGGACTCCTCAAATGGAAAGAAAGCAAAGTTGAGACTGTTGAATACACAGAAAAAGGCAAGAAAAGGGTAGAGAATTAGAATGATGAATCAAAGAATCACAGAATATTTGAGGTTGTCAGGGACCACTGGATATTGTCTAGTCCAATCACCTGCTCAAAGCAGGCTCTCCTAGAGAAGGTTGCTCAGGGCTGTGTCCAGCTGAGTTTTTAATAACTCAGTGAGCGAGGACGCCACAACCTCTCTGGGGAACTTGTTCCAATGTTTGACCACCCTTAGTGCAAATAAGGTTTTCCTAATGTTCAAATGGAATTTCCCGTATTTTAGTTTGTGCCCATTGTCTCCTGTCCTGTCACTGTGCACCACTGAGAAACATCTGGCTCCATCTTCTTTACCCCACCCATCAGGTTTTAGGCACATTAATAAAACTCCCAGCTCTCTCATCCTCTGCAATATTAGAGATGCTTCAATCCCTTAAGCATCATCATAGCCCTTCACACAACTTGCTCCAGTACATCCATGTCTCTTTTGTACTGGGGAGCCCAGAAAGGGACCCAGAACCTGGATGTGTCCCACCAGAGGTCAGCAGGGGTAAGAAACATCTCCCTCAACCTTCTGGCAATGCTCTGCCCAATGCAGCCCAGGGGGCTGTTTCCCTTCTTTGCCTCGAGCACATCGTTGGCTCATGGTCAACCTGGCGTCTACCAGGACCCCTACCAGGTCCTTTCCTACCAAGCTGCTTTCCAGCCAGTTGTCCCCAGCCTGTGGTGGTGCCTGGGGTTACTCCTTCCCAAGGGCAGGATTTGCCATTTTCCTTTGTTGAACTTTGAGAGGTTTCTGTGGGCTCATTTCTCCAGCCTGTCCAGGTCTCTCTGAATAGCAGTGCAACCGTCTGGTGTATCAGCCACTGCTTCCAGTTTTGTATATTATTATATTTAAAAATACTCCAACCACCCCTTTTAAGGTTTTATTTCTTAGTGAACTGCCAAACCGCCATATCTCATACCTCTGAGAAAGCAAATCTCACTCTTTGCTCTGAATTCAGCCAAGTTTAATCGTATTACTTTCTATTAACCCCTGCTAGACTTACCCTGCCTCATAAAGACTTTGCTAGAGACCAGTATTCTTACTTACTCCCTTCTTCCTTCCTTTCAACCAACCTACTCTGTCACCTAGCCCGGCACCAATGACATAAAGCTTTCCATTTTTAACTCCTCCCTTGCAGCCTGATATTTTTCTCGGATGTTATCCTGACATCTGGTAGTGGTAATCTGTTCTCTCCTGGCACATAGGATGTTTCACATCCCATGACAGCGGGGTACCCAGGTAGTAGCTCAGAGCTACTATGGAGAAAGGCACTGCTTACTTTCCCCTTCTGTTTCCCTAGCAGGAATCAAACTTCTAGATAATGACGCAAGCCTTGGTCTGTTCAGCACAGGACAGAGAGGCAGTAATTTTATGGCTGCAGTATTAGTAAGTTCCTTGGATATCTTTTGGGAAGACATCCCAAAATTTTCCAAAAGAAGCAGAATCTAGATTTTCTGAAGATATCCATCTCTGTTAGAAATTAATATGAATGATCTACCATATGTTTGTAAGTACTAGCTGAGTATAAATAGTTGTATGTGTTTGGTGCTTTACGGTCAAATAATAGGAGCTTGCTGCCATCTGTGTTGTATTTGTAGCCTTAGCATCTTTTAATCCCAAAAGAGAACTAAGCATTACCGAGTAAGTAAACAAGCATTAAAAGAAATAGAAGAAAGAGAGAAATTACAGCTATCCTAACAATCACAAAACAAAAAGTGACATGCCAGAAATGTCAGTTATCATAATGTCCTTATGCAACTGTCCTAAACAGACAAGTAGGATTTTTTTATCAGGCTGCTATCTCAGATAAAGCATTGGCAAGATCTGAAAGGCTGGTTTATGTGTCTCTGCTTTTTAGTTTCAATACATATGTTTTTCGACTCTGTACACTTTGTCATTCCTTGAAGCATCCATATTCTAAATGTAAACAATGAGTAATGAGTGGGAGGTTTACTCCAACACTTCCCATAGCTGTGAATTGGATCTCTCTGCAAAATTTGTTGCTCAAGCGCCTAAATATAATACTCTGGCTCAAGTGCAAATCAAGTACACCAGTGCTATAAACCAGGCAAGAGCATTACCAAAGCCCAGGGCTCAAACACGAGTGAGCTCCTGCAGTGTAATGAGTTACTTACTGAGCATCAGTGGGGCCAGATGCTCTTGGCCTGTCACATATTTGAGGAAATATGTGTTCATTTAAATGTCAGCAAAAAAAAGATTTAAGATAATGCATTTTTGCTGTGTGTTTGTGAGGGTCTAGAAATACGCATGTGGTCGAACAGCCAGCCTCAACGAACACGCAGTAACACTCCAAGCAACAGTAACTTGATTATCTCTCCCAACCCTGGACTGAACCGCAGCAGTCGCTTCAGATTAGAATTGAGCGAGAGGCACAAGGCTGTCAGAGAGGGTGTAAATCTAACTTCTTAAATTGCAAGTGAGATCAAGTGAGATACAATATTTTACTGAGGATTTACTTTATGGAGTCACAGCGTCAGCACTTTACTAAAGAAAAGCCTATTGTCTCGGAGGGAGAGCTGAGCATTTCCTAGCACACATTTAGTCAGTAAAAAATATTCTGTGCCTGGCTCACGCTAGGCTGTTCCCCTGACCGCACGCTGGGCTGGTCAGTATTTTTCTAATGCACCAAGAAAGAGAAGCAAGGTGTTCTCCAAGTTCCCTAAATCATACAAACCAGCTGATTCACTTGTCAGTGGCCTGCTGCATATTGCCCATCAGGAGCTAAGTCACTCTTCAGCCCTGGATCAGCAAGAAGTGAAGCAGAGTGGCTGCAGTCCAAGACAGTGCTCCTGTGTCTGCTTGCTCAAGGTCAGAGAGCTATTTGGACACTTGAAGTATGTGTCTCGCTGTATTTAGCACATTGTGGGTTGGAACACCATGATAACATGATAAGAAAAGAAAAAATCATGATGTGGAAAAAAATCACTCATGATGTGGGATTGCCAGGTTGGACTTGGGCTACTTAAATCTAGTGGACATTTCCAAATCTCTGGAAACAGTGCTATGAAAGTTTAAATCGGTGTCAGCACTAGGAAACTCTGTACGCATTTCATACATTCATACCCATTTCCTTTAAAAAAAAACATTATTAGCAGTTCCCTCACCAATCACATAGAAACCACAACATCTGTATGACTCTGGGCAGTGCAGAAGCCCCTTTGTTCAGACAGCATTGCCAGAAGATGTTTAGAAAGACAAACAGATAAATATAAACCATCTGAGAGTTATAGAGCCCTGTGAAAAAGCTGATAAAACAAGCTGCCAACCTGCATAGGCAACCCAAGTTAATCCATAAGACCTCTAACTTTAACTCACTTCAAAACACCTTGTTGAATGAATTAAGCTTCTTCCAAAGGCCAGCCCCAATGGAAGGGAATATATTTCATTGTGTGGGTCAGAGCGGAGCAATAGCTCCAAGACAAGTAGTTCTTGCACTAGCCCTCGAAAAGTTGATCTGGGTGGATATGGTGTTTTTCTTCATTCCCTGGGCTTATAAAACCTATATACATTGTTTTGCACACAGAACACTTTTAGGATACATGTAAATCCAGTCCATGCTGTTACAGCCTAAAATTACTATAGCTGTCTTAGTTTGTGGCCACTGGATGTCACTACTGATCCATTTCAGAGGACCAGCAGATTTTTGAGAGCAAACCAAAACCCCTCCTAATTTGGAGAAAATGAAATATTATTTTACTTATTATTATTGTTTATGAGAACTTGTCAGCTCATTTTCCTAAGTCACCATAGCATGCCTGTCACCTTGTCTGTAACTGCGAAGGAGCACACGCAGACTGTTTTCTTGCATTGCCAGACAACTTCTTCTCACAAGGGAAGAGACCTTGGCCGGGATCCAGGGGAAGAAACTGCAGTTTTTAGAGTGCTGACACCATGTCAAGGCCACTGTGGAGCAGGAGCACCTCCGTGCAGCCTGGGCTCATAGGCTGGGGGACCCCAGGAGGCAGGCAGGCATGGGTGCTGGGACCCTGCTCCATGCTTTCTGGGGCTGGTGCTAACTGCCAGCTCATCACCACCCTCTTTCCCTGCCTCTTCTATGGAAACAGTGCAGAGATCTGCTTATTTTCTTTGGGATAAAAGACTGATCCCATCTATTCTAAATTTTAAGATGCAATAGAGACAAAGGTCACTAAGGTGACAGGTCACTAAAGATGAGTTCTCTATAGATCCATCCCACTGCGTTGGACACTTGCATAGATGTCAGGTGAGAGGTGGATCTGCTTCTAAAGCCTTGCACTGAAAGAGACAGCAGAGATGAGAGGACAGAAAGATTCTTTTCTGTGATATTTTTGCCCTGCTCTGCTGGCATCCCTGCAGAAAAGAGGGGAGGCAATCTGATAGGAACAGCTGAAATGGGGCACTGGGGAGGGAAAAGAGAAGGTAACATCAGGATTTGGATGAGAGACTGGGGTTTTATGGCAAGGAAAGGGAAGTTAAGGAGATTCTGGAATAATCACATAGAGAACATCATGAAACCAGGAGGCAGCCTCGCTTCCCTGAGACCTCTGGGTAGGTCATATACATTTGCACACTTGCTCCAGTGCTGTGGAGGGTGTGACAGCACTCACCAGCCCGACTGGTGGAGTCCTCTGCTGAACACTCTGACAGTCCACCCTGCGCTGCCCGAGTCCTGCCTCATGCCAAGGTTGCTCAGCACTTCCCAGGAGAAGGTCCTATTTCCCATTCTGTATAGCTTCACTAAACTTTTCATCATTCAGGCTGAAAAAGTCTGTTAGATTTTCTGCCTCAAGCTGAAAAACAAGGGAATAAAACTATTAATCTATTTTTAAGAAAGAAAATTGAAAGAGGAATCATATATACTCAGTAGAGACATCTAGAGATTAGTAATTGGACTCTTCCAAGATTTATCCCCTTTTAGGCAGGCAGGGGTCCCCAGGCCATTTAAAGACTGGGTGACAGCTTGGGAGGAGAAAGGAGAATAGGACCAGACAGCTTGAGGGTTGGAGAGTTGATTTTATGCACAAGGTGGAATTAAGTTATTACGGGCAACCCGAAATTACTGCCTCTGAGCTCCTCCTTGCCACCTTCAGGTGTTTCAAATGTAATTTTTGGAGTGAGCATTTCCCCCTTGCAAACCAGTTTGTGGTGGGGTGTTGTTCAGGGTGGTTCAGGTATTTTCAAAAGCGGAGGACTTCCGAGCTCCCGAGCTCCATTACAGGCTCTCAGGGAGCAGAGCATGGCCTTAGAGCCTCACCCACCCCAGGAGCTTGGTCCAGTGTGGATTACATCAGCTTGATGAATTCCTTGCAGTGACATAGCCAGATAAAGATAGCAGTGACTAACACCCAGTTATCTAACGGAGCTGTGGATCTAACGGGACTGAGCTGGGGCTCTCCCAGTCACCAGGCTTTGCAGCAGCCTACCAGCCCACTGAGCTCATCGGAAACCAGAGAAACCCATCTGATTTCTGCCGGGAGGTTCATTTTGACTTAATCAGTCTGGCATTTTGCCAGCGTAAAAATTTCCCCTCTGAAATTTCCAACCCATTTCAGTGAGAGCTAAAGGATAACCCAAGGAGGTCTTCTGCACAGCTCTTCTTTGCCTTCTCTTTCCTTACATGCAGAGCCATATTAATGCCACGGGGAAATGGCATTACGTGCAGAGCTGTATTAATGTCATGGGAAATGAAAGAAGTACTTACATATAACAGCAGAAAGGGTACTTCACTTAACCAGCTGACTTTGGTCAGAAAAAGAAGCAGAAATACCATGCACATGGGAGCCGTCTTTTTCCTCTGCTAATGGAAAAGCTACTTTTTTTTTTAAGACAGGATGTCCAGTGAAGTACAGCTCACTTTGCCAGTGTGGCTGGGAGTTTGGCTGGAGGGAGGAAGAAAAGCAAAAAAAAAAAAAAAACACCACCAAAAAACCAAACCAGAAGAAACAAAATGCCATTTTGGCCAAAATTTCTCCATCCTTCCAGACCCTGGATTTCTTTACATACCCTGGGAGAGCCAAGCAGGCAGCAAAGCTCAGCCGTTGCACCTCAGTCCCAATACACTGCAGTGCCTGTAGGTTTAAAAGCTTTTGACTACAGAAATAAACAAACAAGGTAAATGGATATTTGGAACCAAAGTCAGCGACCTTTACACCATGCCAGTACATCTTTCAACTCCACGAGTAGTCCCATTGGTTTCAGTAGGATTACTCGCAGAGTAAGGATCCGCTCAGCCTGAGGGAGGGAACCTGATCCCTTGTTTTCAGCTGAAGATGTAAACTTTGGGGCAAGGATCATTTCGATTTTGCAGAGGCCCAGTTTGGCTCTCACTAGAGCTAGGGGAAAAGGTGACCTTTCTGTAAAGCAGCATACTGCAGGAAAGCCATTTATCAGTCCAAACCAGGAGACTGAATATCAGATTTAAATCGTCTTTTCATCAGCTTCATTTCACAATCACACTGTATATTAGGCTAGTAAAGTTGAATTTTCCTAATAAGAAGGCAAAGAGGGAAGGAGCTGGCCAGAGCTTTCCGAGACACATTGGCAGGATCATTCTTTCCCCACTCCATCGCCTGGCAGATGACTCCTCGAACGCTTTAGCACCAACTGCATGCTTTCTCCCTCCTTTCCTGGAAGTGTTGCTTTGTCCTGTGGAAACTCAAATGTGTATGATAATATGCAAGGAGTTCTCATCATCTCTTTTTATGAGCGTTATGAAAGATGTCAGATGAATATCTGAGGCCTTCCCACCAAACCCACAGCTTCAGAGGGATGCATGGAGGCTGGCAAGATAGGGAAATCCTGTGGCCAAAAGCTTTTGGAGCAAGCATTTTCTCCTCCCACTTGCAGAGACCACACTTAAATATTTGTGGTATCATAAATATGCTCTTTAGTGTGTGCACTAATAGATCTCTGGAACACATCTGGGTTTGGTGGCTCTGGACCCTCAGGCTTGTGCAGGGCAAGGTAAGAAATGTCCAGTGTGTGTATGTGTGTGCTGGGGGTCTTGGGTGGGTGTCTACTAGGCTCAGTGACGTTCTGTTTGACCCCATCCTGGTACTAATGCAACCTGCCACCTTTACAGCTGTGGGAATGTGAAAATAGCAGTTTTCTATCACTAACCTGGATGACTATACCTTAAATATTACATAAAGAGAGGAAAAGTTACTACCATAGGGAGAAAACTTAGCAAAACAGACCTCTAGTGCCTTATAGGTTTTGTAGCCACTTACGCATGCATGAAATGTATATAAGACATTCTCAAATTTGATTATACAAACATAGCTGATAATGCCCTGCTTTCCCTCAATACAGTGATTTTATGTTAAAAGGTGTCACTTATACAACATGGTGCTAAAGCCTCGATCCGAAGTCTTAATTCCCTTCTTCACGCATATTAAAACTCCTCTTTGGGGAGGAGAACTCCTCTTTTCCCCCATGCCCTTGCTCTCCCATGCTGCTCATGGCTTCAGAGAAGTCTCTTCAGTCTCAAAAGCTGAGGTCCTTCCTAAGAAAAGCAAAGTTAAATACATGCTATAGGCTTTACTTGTAGAGGTTCGGTGTAACAAGACAGCATTCCCTCAGGGGGAGAGGGATTGAGGTTGATTTTAATGATTTCCTTCATGTCGAAAGGAAAGTTTAAATAGATTTCTGTGCCCTGAATGTGAGAGCAGAAGAAGTGATTTCTATTTAAGTAGGTGTTAGGAGGTAGGAAAGAGCGTTGTAATAACAACCTGTCTCATAAGCCGAGGAAGCGAGAAGTTGAATCTATACCCAAACAAAGAGTGAACCTGAGTCACAAGAACACTTTGTATTTATAGGGCAGCTTTCATCAGAGAATTTCAGAGCCAGGGGTAAACACGCGAACTTACACCGAGCCCGGCTTTCCTCGGTGATGTCACGGAGCCAAACAGTTAAGGAGCACAGAGCCAGGGGCTGTTTCAGTATGAGTAAGAGGACAGAATCTGGCCCCACATGCTTACCTTTCACATCTCTTTTCCCTCATAAAGTAAGCTTTCGTTCCACTTTATAGATGGTTAACTGATGCACAGAGATCCCAGAGAGTTTGTCCAAAGTCACAAGTTAAGGAAGTTAATGAAAAAGGACCCAAGAGTTTTGACTTTGTGCTCTAACCCCAAGAAAAACTTAATTTGGCACTAGCAGCTGCTTGATCTTTAGGGCTTCTGCATGAACAGGGAGTAGTTTGCCTAATGAAATAATATCCCAGGTAACATTATTGACCCTAGAAATTTTTCCTCTCAGCCAGTTTCCTTCAGCTATAGTTTTAGTCTCTGCCAATACATGGAAAAATGAATATATCACATGGACTGATGGAGTGACAGACCTCACCAGAATAATTTGATATTTCCCTAAGAGATGCTGCCTTTGGGATGGCAGCAGCATTCTCTATGTTTTCTTCTTAGCAAACATCTCATTTTATTAGCAGGGTTGTTTTAAGTATAGTATGTGATAAAGCTGGCTCCTTGTATTTAAAATATTACTTAAACGATATTTGAGTAACCTCTCCGTAGATCAGATAATTACATCCATTCTGTCTTTAAATTTGCTTCTTTCTTACAAGTTCTGTCAAGACTGCAAGTCATTGCCATATTGGATAGAAAGCAAAATCTAACACAGGTCCATTACAAGCAGAGAAGCAAATTTATTTTCTTAACCAAGCAAATGAAGACAAGCGTTTGACCTTTGTTTTACTTTTCCTTTCTCATTCTTGTTTCTGTCTCTGTCCTTTTTTCATTGCACATAAGTTTTCTTTGGTATGTATAGATACAGCACACCACTCACATTTATATTTCCTTCAAAAAATTGTGATATTTACATTGGGCAGGGTACCTCTCATTATTTTTGATCCATCTTTCACAACTTGCCATATTTGAGAAGCTCCTCCCACTCTCATCTGTCTCTCCATTTCCCACAGTTTCTGACTTTTTTATTTTCCCTATTATTTAATTCATGAGTAGCAAGTATAAATATTTCATGAAGTTATCAGGTCCCATGTTTCCTTCTTATGTTCTAGACAAAACAGAAGTATGAGTAAAGCCCCCCTTTTTTAACAGTCTCTCCAGAGGGAATTGGAACTGAGGCTTTCTGGGATCACAGTCCTCACCTTTATTTCACTGCCTATATGTGAGGCTCTGTGGAAGAATGTACCAGAAATATTCTCTCAGCTGTATTGCAGAACTCTTATGTCAACAGATGTAGCAAATCAACCTGCTGCCATTTACTTAAGTCCAGGAGATGATCAAGTATGTTTGAAAAGTTGGTCCTTAGTTTGATTTCAAGAAGTCTTACCTTTGCCAGAGCTCAATTCAGATGTGAATGCTGGTGCTAACTCACTGCAGGTGAGGTTCTGACATTTTGCTAGACGCCTCCACCTCGAACTTTC
>JANZLP010000080.1:39074772-39084832 GCA_026930925.1 Chelictinia riocourii
ACTGGCACACAAGATCACCTTAAGAACTAAATATTGGAAATAAAACAAAAGTGAACACATCCTGAATTAGCATAGTGATATCAAGATGTGTTATTGTGCCTTTGTTTAATACTGTAAATTAAACAGGAGATGTAGTTTAATTTTGTGTATGCTTGTAAATAAACAATATGTTGTAGATTTCATCCTGCTCATTTTATGCAAAATTACTCCGCTTATTGTTTTGATTTCTTTTTTGGTCACAAGAGCTTATAAAACCAAATATTCTGTTTATCTCAGTGATTTTTTTCTGTGTGTAAAAAAAATACATATTGTGCAGCCTAACATCCATATCTCTGATTCTGTGAGCATCCCTTTTGTTTGCTGCATACAACATAGTTGTAACAAAGACATTTGTGCTTTTGGAATCTGAAGCATGAAGTTGTTCTAAATCTGTGCCCACAGGTAACAATTACTTCACTCATTAATAGATCTCCCTAGTCTATCATAAAACAACTTTGAAAAAGTCTCTTGGGACAGAGTCGGGAAGTGTGTTTTATGATCATTAATATCGTACTAGCTTGGAAATACCTAGCCTAGCTGGTTTAGCCCCAAAGCTAAATTATTTGCACAAACCCAGCAGGTTGCAATGACAGGGAGTGGACTAAAGCCAGCCCCAGTGGGCTCTCTTCATGCACCGGAGGGCTGAATAGCATTTTATTCTTTGGCAGCAGCAGCTCATAACTAAGAGAAAGGGACACAGCAAGGCTAGAAATGCATAATTTATGTAGGGCATTCAACAGGATATGAGGAATAAAAGATCAAAATGTAAAACCTTGTGGCAATTTTGCGTGTGCGTGTAGTCAGGAAATTTGCAAATTATTGTTTTAGCTAAAAACGATCATTAAGATAGTTTATTAATAACAGTTCAGCATATTCAAGGCTGGCAGTCAAATGCAGTAGCAGGAGGCAGGTCTTCACTGAAGTACGTACAGCTTGGCTTACTTTCATGAGTGAGGAATTTTGGTCTCCGGATCTGTTGTATTACCGTTAAGTACTCTTTTCATAAATAATTGATAAATTTGTATAAAGATCTTTGGATTGCTAAAGACAATGCTGCAGAATGAAAAATGCCCCACAGGGAGATTTAGATGATTAACCAAACTATATGACTACTTCACACAGTATTCAGTTTATAAAAAATGCAGAAGTGTCGATTGGTCTGCTATGGGTTATGATAAAAACATTAAACACAAATGTCTGAGGTTTGTAAACCTGGAGCCTGTCCTTTGGATCCCATGAGTACCAAAGTTTACCACAAGCTGGTTAAAACTTACCATTCCTTCCTATGAAAAAACAACCTTGATATTCTCAAAATGTTGCTAAAAGGGTGTTTCTTACACAACCTAGAGTGCTGTGGAAGGTCTACTGTCCTTTCAAGGCAGAGAGGAAAAATACTGGGTGTGCAGACTGGGATTTTCTCAAGGTGCCTAGACTTTTGCTGAGACTTGGCCATGGAAAGTCCTGAGGAAACTTGTATGTCATCAAGGAATGTGAGGGAAAGTTCAAGGTAAAGGCGGCAGCTGTCTGCTATTGAAGGCAGGAAGGGATGGCTTGCCCCAAAGTGTTTGCAGCACATGTCAAAGTTGTCTACCTCAGGTACTGTGCTTACTTGGTATATCAAAAAGATCTGTCACTGTGTTATATCATCACTCAGAGATGCCACTCAGGCCTCTTTTTAGGAAAACAGGCTTCATTTCAGACACCTCAATCAATTTCCCTGCTGTGACTTTCCCCCTTCAGGCCAAAGCATCCCAATTTCAGTACTAATTATTCCTATTACAAATGTCCCTCAGGTCCTACTCAGACTGCTCTGCTTGGGAGTGTGTTAAAGCAGAACTGGAAACACTCCCAGTGCCCAAGAACTTACAATTGATTTAAGGCGGGATGCAACAAGTGGCTATGTGAGACAATAATTAAGGTGAGGGGATTGGAAAGGAAACCAGTAGTAGCAACGTGTGGTCCCATTGATTAGCTCCACACAGCCTAGTGGTTTAGAGTTAGCTGCAATTGTTTTTTTTTAATGCTGAGACATAAAAAAATAAAATAGATACAATCATGACTTAGAGCTTAGGCTTTCACGTGCTTTAAAAAATCTGAAAGAAGTGGCTTGCAAAACTCATCGGTTATGTTTACTCAAGTGTCAGCTGAATTCTCGATCTTAGGAAGGCAGGTGGCTGGCACTGGGAAAGCTCAAAGGGCTCTAGTACCATCTGATAAACGGTCAGCAGGGCAGCACTGTTCAGGCTAATAAGATACTTTTTGTATTTGTAAACTCTGTAAGATCCTCTTTTCCCGTGGAGGCTTGGGGAAAAGTTTGGAGCTGTGGAAATACAGCCTAGGAGGATAAAAATCTTAAAAACAGTAAAGCTGAGTGAGGAACATTACTATAGATCACATTGTTGGGGCCCTATGCAAAATTAAGTATTTGATTTTCTCCCTTTGGCACTGGGGCCAAAACTTCTACTGTCTTGCATGGTGTGGGGCCAAGATCTTTGTCTGCTCAAGTGATGTCACACATATATCCTTTCTCGGTGGTAATTTAAGTCACGTCAGGCAAGGAATAGACCTTTGGCCAATGTAAACTGGCATGGAGCAGGATAGTTGAGACCATCTATGGATTTGCCAAGGAAGAAATTTGTTCATTGATTTCATGAGAACTGGGATGGATAATACCACAGAAAGAGAAGATGAAGGATGGTGAAGGCACTTGTTTGCAATATCCCAACTGCAAGGGAAATGACACATTAGGTTTTAATTTTCAGAAAGAAGGTATCTTATCCTGTGGCCATTAAGACAGGTTATTTAGACATGATGGAAAAGTGAAACAAGCTCTGAGACAATATGGCCCCATGGACTCTACTAAAACTAAGAAAAGTGATCTGCAAGAAACTGGAAGATGAAAACCATATTTATGTCTGCCACCCAATATAATTTAATGTAGCAAATAGCAAATACTCAGACTGAATATATGAGAGTAGAAACAGTGCAGGTATTAATATATCTGCTCTTCCCACAGATTGGCAAGCAGCCTAAATCCACTGCTACCTGAAATTATGCCAACCTGTTCAGCACATCTGAATTTAAAACTAATCTCTTATTTACAATCAAAGCATCTACAAAGCTGGTGCTTGTAATGGGTTTTATTATACTGCATTAAAGATTGTTGTTGAAATTTGCATTTCCAATGACCAATTAGTATATTTATTTATTAGAATTTAGTCATGCTATTTCTAGTAAATGAAATGTAGTGCATAAGAACATAAATAGGATTATTAGTTACATTCCTCTCTTTCCTCTTTTATGGGCTTCATTATTTTTGCACAAATGCCAGGATTTTTTTTCTGTGAAAAATTAAGTTTGCATGAAGACTTGCCCACTCTCAAAAGCTGTGATGACATTCAGTGTGATTGCAAGTTATACCACATTAAAAAAGACATTTCTCTGAGAGCAGTGGTTAAAACCCAGACGCCTACATTTATTTACATTTGCAATGCTTGTGCCATGTGTATAGTGATACAGTGAACTGCTAACTTTTGGAATGAAAATAACTTGTGTCTGTGTTAAATGTCACAGGAAATTGTAGCACTGATTAATAAGTAAAGAATACATAATTAGAAAAAAAAGTTGCTCCTTGTAGAACTGCTGTGTGTGTTTAAATTCTCATT
The DNA here is from genome assembly GCA_026930925.1 of Chelictinia riocourii. Lineage (NCBI taxonomy): Eukaryota > Metazoa > Chordata > Aves > Accipitriformes > Accipitridae > Chelictinia > Chelictinia riocourii. Next base: position 39,078,477 of record JANZLP010000080.1, read on the forward strand.
CATTTTTTTCAAAGAATGAGCAGATTAAAATAAATAGATGGATCATGTAATGAAATTCACTCTCCCCTTTAATGTGAGTGTTCAAGTTTCAGGATAACATTGTTCCTTAAAAATTTATTTAAAACAGGAGACAGAATATTTCCATTGTTACCTGGTTTTTTAAGCTTCCAAACATGAAGAAAAAATGTTTTGCCTCAAAATTACAGTTAGGATGAATTAAATGACAGCCTAAGTAACTACGGAGTAGAAGTTTTTAATTAAAGCTTTGGAAAGTATTTCTTCATATTTTTATTGGTTGGGAGTCTGCAAATAACAAAAACTGGGATAGCAAATGAAAGGGATGAGAATCATGAGAACCCGCTCCAGACTGGAAAATCCTCGAAGTTTAGGACTTTTGTTTCAGCTCCCTGTTTCTCTTGCCTCTTGCAGCATCTTTTTCCCTGGCACTTTACACATGAAGGTGTTGGTGTGCTTTTCAAACCTGAATAAAATGTAACAATATGTAGAGGTGAGACTAACTAGATCCTTTTCTTGGATATACTAAGGCCAATGTCTAAATCTCCAAAAGCTAGAAAAACAAGTGTTATCATGGAAGCTCTGTGACCCTTGATGCTGATCAGAAGTCCTTCTCTTAATAAAGCCTTCAAAACAAGTGGACCTATTCCAGGATAAGTTCTACATCTGAAAAAAAGCATTTTTGAACCTGTAGTGTTTTGTCATTCCTTAGACATATGGAATCTGGAGAAGTATTATTTAGGTAAAATGGTTTGTAATGTACCTGTAGTGAACCGTTTTAGCTAGAAATGGTTAAACTGGTTGTTAAAACAAAGGAGAAACTGTGTACTTATAATTTTAGATGGTTAAGACTGCTTTTTGGCAGAAAGTGAAGGTTTGGTAGGATGTGTAGTTTTAAACAGAGACCTCTTTTTCTATATTTTATAATGAAAGTATATTTTCACTAACACTATACTGAAAACCAGCTTCACAAAAGTCTACAGCTGTGAACAGCATTAAAAATATAATGTACTCTCTGCATGTTAGGGTTCTCTTTCTTCCTTTTTTACTGTAATCGGGTAAGAGGGTCTTGCTTGAATTCAAGCACCAGGTTACCTTTGCTAGGTAATTCAAGTGGTGTGTTGTCTCTCTATAGCAGCCAGGTTGCAACCAGAGTAGCACTGCCATTTCTTATCTAATCATGCTCTTTGCTCACTTCAAGGAAGTATTAGAGAGAATGACATTTGAACACTGAGAAGTGCTCCTCTGCTTTGCTTCCTCTGTCACTGCCAGCCAAAAAATGGTGAAGGGCAACTCTTCTTTACATTCAAAACCGAATTTTTTTAATGAGATGTCAGTTTTAGCATGCATATTCCAAGCCATTAGTCTCCTCACTTGCAAATGTGAGTTGAAATAGTTTAGTCATGAAAACAACCAGAGAGAAAACAATCCAGCAAAGCCATGCTTAGATTTCAAGATGATGTTCAAACGGATCATCATTTAAGAAATTTTTGGAGTTCAAAGCACTAAGCAAGTATTTTGCTCTTGACAACCATTACTCATGTTTGCCAATCATTTCATTTCATGGATCTGAAAACAGACGTGTGACTACTGGTAAATCTCTAATAAAATCATCCATGATGCTTTTCATGTTGGTTGCCAGATCTTCCAAGTGACTACTATGATGTTTCCAGTGGTCATTATGAGCTGCTTTGGAGAAGCGTCCTATCAAGTAAACAAACTTCCTGTCATTGCATGTGCACCAACTATGTAAACCTTGATGTACTTTCCACACTTCACGTAATTTCCTTGCAATTTCAAGTGTATTGACATGTGCTCTGACCACTGCCAGCTTGGTAAGCAGGAACAAATCAAAACATCCTCCAGCACCTCACTTTGAAATGCTTATCACACGTACAGGCCAGTGGGTAACAGCAACAGTGAGAGTAGACTTGTCTCACTGCAAGGTAGAAGCTTATTTTGAACATCTTGTTCTATTTTCTGAATCCAGGGAGAGCGGCATTGTCTGAGCGAGATAGTCCATCAGGTTTCTTGTCTGACTTTCCATTCAGTTTTGCTGACAGTCTGTTTTTCCTTGCAGGTACAAGTAAGTCTTCTGTGACAAAGCAAAGTTTTCTGGCTTCAGCAATACAGTAACACAAATGAGAAGACACTTCAAAGATTACAGCATTCACTTAGGTGGCCAAATAGATACTTTCCTTTTTCATTGTCGGTGTGCTGACTTAATGCTCTTTTCTCTTTGAAATGATTCAAGATAGTAAAGATGATCATCAGATTATAGGAAGACTTTGTAACACAAGACACAAAATCTTTAACAACTTAATCTGAATTAATTTCACCTGAACTTGGGCTGTATCTACCCTGTCTGTTTTCCAGGTCTGCTACAGGTTTGCTTTTAGTTTCCTTCTGGGAAAGCGAGTTGTACAGCCATCACCTGCCTATCTATATTCAGTATGTGGTGGAAAGTTTTCATTGTTGCATGATACTAAAGCATTTTTTTGCCTTGCAATTGTGATTGAGCTCAGCCTTCACACTTTCCGTCTAAAGTTCCAGACCCACTGCCATGCCTGAAACAGCAGCCAGTCTGGAAGAGGAAACATGACTGGTGGCAGACTGCTAACAGTACTGTAAAATATTATTATGCAATGGCCAACACAACAGTGCAGAGGGAATATCCTGTTCTTCCCCACGCCACACGGGTGCCAGCCTGAAAACAGTGCGAGTGGCCAGAATTAATAGAATTTAAGTGTTATAAGCACCCAGATGCTCCATGTGCATCTGAGCCTGGAAACGAGAGGACAACGACAGAAGCAGGAAGCTGCTAATGCACCCGCATCTGGCCTTGCTTTGCTTGGCTCCCCACCCAGCTGAGAATTTGATGCAGCTTTTGGAAATATTTGGGAGCTTTCAGGCAAAGACTTCTGAGTAGTTTAGGAGCTTGCCAGTGCCATAGGGTTTCTTTAGATATGGAATCTTTTGGACTATTCGATACTGAGCTCTCTATGGAAAACCTATTTCTTAGTCACCTTTCCCAAACCCCTCATCAGTAGTCCCTTCGGATCTCAGGACCACAGATGAAAAGCCATGGAGTGCAGATCCTTGTTATGCATGTGTTTTTAGATACATCCCTTTGGATCTAATTGTGAGACTTTCTTGTTTAGCAGGGCTGAAGGAGCTGGAGTTGTGAAGAATGGAAAAATGGTCTAGGACATCTCTGCTGCTACTGACCCACCAATCCCTCCCATGCCTCTGTCTCTAGACCATGGTCCTTTCCTCCCTGCAATTTCCTGACAGCTCCTCCATTCGCAGGGAGCTGGTGGAGCAGGGACTGATGATTATCCCGGTGGTGAGCACAGGAATACTTACGTGCATCCTGTGCGGTTGCTTCCCTTACAGCATTCACATAGTATTAAATCTGCTTCTGGGCTTTCTGTGGGCAAGGTGATCACCCAGAGATTTCATTTCCGTTGACTGGTATTACTGGTATTACTGACATGGCTCATGGTATTGGCAAGAATCAGAGCAGAGAGAAGACACTGACTGGATTTAGCTACTTGACAATTTTTCCTGGCCTTTGCCTAGAACCACCTGCCTGCTCCTGGCTGTGTTTTCCTTTCTTACCTTCAGAGCTTTGCCTAATACATTTCTGGTCAGGGTAGTGTCAATTTAGAAAGAAGCTAAGGGTTTATACATTTAGGGAGATTGGGGTAAAAGGGTGCATTAGTGAGGAGAAAGGTAACTCTTCTGACATGGAGTGCTTTAGGGCTTGGGGACAGGAGAATTGAAAAACTTTGGATTTGGGCCTGAGAGAAGTTTTGGGATCTCAGTGCTGCGTCAGCCTGTTGGGGAGCTAGAGAAGGCTCAGGATGTGGGGGATTCAGAGTCAGCAGAAGTTGTGATTACCTCTGGCATCCCTCCCTTTTGGGCATTTTTAGCTCAGACTCCAGGTCCAGAACGCATGCACACACACGCACATGCACACACACGCACAACTGCTCTTCATTTTCTTTGCTGCTGTCAGAAGCATGGTCCTACCCCTAATTACTTCTTGGCCAACTTGTAACATTGTTCCCATCCCTAAAGATACAGTCAAGTTTCCCCTTATTTCAGTCCATCTGTCAATGAACATTTGCATTCATTTAACACACTCATGTATCCGGTTTGGACAGGAATGTTGGCCCAAAGGTGGGAGAGATTTAATTTTGCCAGAAACTATCCTACTTTAGTTCATGTTAGCAAGATCCCATAAGAGGTTTTTTTAAGTGGCAGCTATTTACCCGACAGTAATTTCATAAAATTCAAAAGAACTGTATTAAAACCAGATAATTTTCCAGTTCAGGGTAGGTCCTTCAGATGCAGCTGTCAATTTTACTGTAGGCAGAAGCCAGTAGAAAACTAAAGGAAACAGACATGATTCTCAAACTCTTCTATACCTCCCTTCGGGCAGTTATGCACATTCCTTGTGGAAATTACTCTGTTGCAAAAAAAGAGGGAGAAAAGCTACTTTTTTTCCCCAGTGTCATTTAAAAAATACTATGAGTATTATTGTATACTCTCATATAAAGCAAACCTGCACAGAGTACTTATGTAGAATATTAAGACAAAACTTCTAGTACTATAGATTTTGAAGCTAAGCTGAAGTTTATTCAGTGCATGAACTTTTTCATGCCCTACACACAAGTATTATTGAAGTACAGCTCCAAATCTGAAGAGATTAAATAGTCACAGGCATAACTTCATTATCTTTCTCCCTCGTTTTTGTCTAGTTCCTTCTATATGATTGTTAAAGAGAATACATTCAGTTATGTGTCTCAACATATTTTAGGTGGTATAGAGGTTTTCAGAGTTATGAACAATGATTTTACAAGAGGAGCAGGCTAGTGAGCCCTCTGCTTGCAGACACCCCAGGGCCTCAAGAATCTATTTATTGCCAAAACCATAATCTGTGAATAAACAGAGGAGCTGTGCAGATAATAAAGCCTTGATGTTTCAACCTGTCATATACACGCAAGTGGAACACTAAAGCAAAACTACATGCAAAGCTGCCCAGAGTAAGTATTCAAGCAGAAAAAGCATTCGGGAAACCTGCAAATGGGACCTGGGCATGTTTTTCTTATCATTAATTCAAAGCTCACTGCAGCAGGTTGATGCTATCTGCACAGAGTGGTGCATGCCAGGACACTGACCTCGTCTCTACTGCAAAGCAAAGGAAAGGAGCTGTAGTCCCCATACACAGCTGCCCGTCGCAGCGGCTGTCTCTCTGGTTTCGGAGGCTGATCCTTGCTGCTGCGCTGCACCCCATACTGATGGGGAATTAGCTGGTTCTGAAATCAGCAGGGGTCTTGCTGTTGCCTTTCAGAGAAACTGTATTGGAAGCTCAACAAGGCAGAAAGCATATGTTGCAATTAAAAAGCAAAAGCATCATGGCAAAAGTTGTAGTTTACACTGGAGGGGAAAATTTACAGTTCTGCTGTCTTTCTTTCCTAGGAGGACTGGGCTATCCTACATGTCTCTTCGTGCAGTTTCACAGTCAGAAAACTGATGCAGCTGAAAACTAAACTTTATTTTCTACTGGATGAGGTCCCTGACTGCAAGGGCACAAAAACACCAGTGTCAACACCGGGAGAGTGTAGGACCACCCTTTCTGATCACAGCCCATTAGGAAACTGTGGCCTGCACATAGAGCTTGAAACTGCAAACGCACAAGAGCAGCATGCAGTACTCGGCTTTTCCATCCCATGGAGCAAAGGTGTGGTTTTTGTCAGCATCTGTGACCTGAACCAGGCTGATTCATCTGTGAGCCACTCCAGTGTGAAACAAAGGTCACGCAGTGCTGAAACCTGCCCTGCAAGCTCGCTACTTCTGTGTAGGGTATATAAATAGTTACTGAGCCCTAAAATGTTTACAATTTTTTCTATGCCTAAAAAGAAACTAGGTTAGGCAGTAAAAAAGCACATTGTTTTGTCCTTTTTTCCCCTACGGAGAGAGCAAGGTGAACTTTCTGCTTATAGACAATAGATGTAAAGAGTTTTCATCAGTGAGTTTCTCTCATCTTCGTGTTGCGTTGTTACTTGACAGTAAACAATGTGCTGATGAGATCTCCTAACATTTGCCATAAGATTCTGGTTTTAGTAGCATGCTGCTGTAACCATGATGAGCTGGAGACAGAAGCCAAGCAAGGTTTGCAGGGAGATACCAATACGTTGTATCAGACCAAGTTTAGATCATAAATCTTGGGCACAGCATTTCTCAGTGCATTTTCATATCATTAATTCTTTTTTACCCTATGAATTGACAGAAACATTATCTGTGACTGTTCAGTACCTATACTGGAAAGTACT
>JANZLP010000080.1:39922513-39933010 GCA_026930925.1 Chelictinia riocourii
TTTATCATGCGGTATGCCAGATTACTTCTCCCTCAGCTCTGCTCTTGCTACTCTCTTTCAGTAATATCCATTTTGTGGATGCAGAACAATTCAGTAAGGCTTCAGTGAACTCTCCTTTTATAGCTGGTTTCTTAATCAGTGACTTTTTTAATTTCCTTCCCTATTAGCAGATCTTGTTACAGCTTTCAGACTCTAAAACCCAACTCCTCGTTTGAACAAAATAAGGGCCTCTTACTTAATTTCTTTAATATTTCAGTTCTGGTGGGGAAAAAAAACAAACCCAAAACACAACATGCCAGAATTCACCTCTTGGCAGTTTCAACTTCCTCAAGCCACTGAAGGTGATGGCAAACACAGTTACTCCGTTTCAAAGCACTGAAGTGCCAGGGTTGTGTTCCTAAACTAGAGCTACACATCTACAATGTAATATGTAAGTATCAATGGTTCACAGCAGCAGAAATACCTTTTTGAATAAAGATGTTCACATTTCAGTCACCACAAATACGTAAGGTCTATGTCTTCTTTTTCTTTCTCTCAGTATTTACCTCTGCTAATCACACTTGGCAACAATACCTTAACTGGTATTACATTTTGGTGTTGTATATGTTTATATAAATATATAAATTCTATACCTATTGTATCACACTGTGAAGTGAAAAAAAAGAAAACACAAAAATACTAACTCCTGTCTAAGTTTTCTCCAAGGAGGACTGCCCTAATTTACTCTTTAGCACTTCTAAATGTGACTGGGATTTTCAGTACTTTAAAATCTTGCTGAGAATCAATTTAATCTACTTTCACAGCCACTCTATGCAAGCTGCATACAAACTCAATTCAAATACTAGGTGTTTTAATGAAAGATTCATGAATATTTTCTCTAAATTCTGGAATCTGACTCTAATTAATACAAATTTTATACGATCAAGACACTGTGCTTTCAGATACACCCACTTTTGTTTATAAAAGTGCAAGAAAGGGTGGGTTTTGGAACTGCTTTGTTGAAGCACACATAGTTAAGTGAGATGTAATGTTATTTGTTTTCCTTAAGTCACTGTTGCATCCAAAACCAAGAATTGCTGCTGCAAGTGGAATATAGCAGTAATTTTGCTGATGAACCACTGCAAGTGACAATGAGCCCTGGCATGATAGATATATAAAATGATAGTAAGCAATCCACATGGATCTGCAGCTGTTACAAAGTAGATGATGACAAGCCTGCAGCTCAAATTTGCTACTGTATTTTTCTAAAGAGCAGGGCCCTGGGAGCCCGCTTCTCTGCAATGTGAAATCTCGTCTGAGGCAGGACCTGACCCTGACGGGTGCCCTTTTCCTCCCTGAGCTCCTGGAGTGACTCATTTTCTACTGCTTCACCAGTAACTCTTCCTTTGTGTTTCCCTCTCTGCTGGATCCTGGAGAGCATGCTCTGTCTCCTGGTTTACATGAAGAATCCCTGGGTTAAAGTTGCTTTGGGATTCAAGCCACTGTATTCTTTATGTTTGAGAGCAGCAAGCACAATACTGTATGAAGATGAACACTTTTTAATCAGCAACACCAATACCTAAACCAGTTCAAAGTCTTCCTATATAAACTGAACCTAAAAGAACCAAAATCAACCAGCAAAAAGTCACTGGACTGAGAAGTAAACAGGAGAAAACTTCTTTCCTAAAAACAATGTTCATAAAATTGAAAACAGACTAATGTGGAGACATCTCCTGTAATACAGTATCACTAATCAAATGGTACAACACGTTTGCTCTGAAGAGAAGGCGCGTGTCTTGCCACATGCATCCGGTCCCTTCTAAACTTCATTAAAGTCTAGTAAAAAATAAATAAGATAAATATCATTTGCATTTATTACATGAATTAGAAGAGCTTGCCAGATGGGGAGCTCTCCTCCAGCAGGGCTGTTGTTTTCAGGGAGAAAAGCACTAGCACTACCCAGCTGTTTGGGGCCTGTGATGTTCCCACTCTAAGAAAACCATCGCCCCTGGCTTCTCCCTGTAATTAGTTAGTGCTAATACCCTTGGTTAGTCTGTGGAAAAGTCACATTCTGAAAGATCACCCTTGCGAACAGCTGTACTCATGAGACAAAACGTCACCACTCCAAGCTGTCAGCCAATTCATCTCCACCGAAAGTCAACCGGGCCATAAATTGGGAGTTCTTTATCTCAGGACAGCAGACTGAGCGGGGTTTAATTGCTGAGCTATGCTAATGAGCTTTGTTTGCGATACAAGGTGCTTCATGGTGGCTCTGTTTGAAAACATGGTATTGTAACCCCCCTGAGGGCGCATACAATCAGCTTAAAAACACCGCCGTCTGGATACAGAAAAGAAATCATGTAACGGTCCTTTCAGCATGGCACATTATCAAAGGCATCATTAACAGCTGCTTCATGGAGGCAGGAGGCTCTCCTGGGTCAGCTTAGTTCAGTTCACTCCTATTCTTTCCTCCTTTCTCGTTTTTTCTAAATCATGAGTTCTGTAAAAATCACTGTCAAATCATCTGCAGGGGAACAAAAAGATACCAAGAATTAAGTCTTTCCTAGCAGATAAGGGCTGTGTCTGTTTTTAAAAGGAATTTAAAAACAAAACAAAACAAAACAAAACAAAACATACCCAGGGAAAAGCAAACAGAAAAAAGAATATCGGCAAAATTCTTTCTTGCTGACTTGTTGAGACGAAATCTATTGCAGCTCAGATTTCAGTTTGTTCCTTTTGGATTAGGGGCTGCAGTAGCGAAGACAGTTTTTTAACATTCATATTTAGGAATAGTCTAGGTGGACACAAGGCTACAGTTTTCCTTGTCCAGATATCATATGCTGTTTCTTTCACGCCATTAACGATGAGCCACATTTCTGTGGTGAAGACCAGTGCTCAGCATCTTTAAAAATCAATAGTACTTAAATATGGCATTATTATTCTTACCATACTACCCAGAGACACGTGACAGGCATTGCAGACCTCATGTGCTAGACACTCTACAAATATCTATTTCCCCAGTCTCTGCGATCTTTTAACCTGGGGGCCCGACCTTGCATATGCTTACACACTCGAGTGACTACCAGCATCACATTGCCCTACTGAAATCAACAAAACTGATGAATGAAATGAAATCAGTAATTACCCATGTGCTTAATTATTTGCAGAACTGGGGGCTAAGTGCTTCATTTTTAGCTTTTTGCTTGAAAATATTAGTTCTAATCTAGCATGCCTCACTTTGCGCTCAATCCCACAAGGAACAGCACGGTCTGGCCTAATTAAGCAAAAGCACTTAACAAAGTGTTTAACTTTAAGCCTGTGAACAAACCCATTGACTAAACACTGCATTGCCTGGGTTAACATGTTAGGCCCCTTGCAGGATGGGACCCTTCAACCCAGGTATTAGGGGTAACATAACTGCGGGTAGGGACCAGGACTCGAATCCCAGAGCTGCCCGAGGCTGTGTGCGCAGGGTGCTGGGCACCCCGGGCTTCCCTGGCTGTTGCTCAGCAGTGCACTGGGTGAGCCAGGAGCCCTGGCAGAGCTGGGGATCCACCAAAGGGTCCCCTGTTCGCTTCCTGGATGGCATCCGAGTTTGCCTGTGGAAAAGGGTGCAGAGAGGCAGTGGTGGGATTTGAAGAGGAGCTGCAAATGTTCTCTGTAATTAACTAGCTGAAAGTCTTCACGCTCAAAAGCACATCCCTCTTTTAACACGGGCCTAACTCCCACTCTGCGGCCTCAGCCTGGTTCAGGGAAAGCGAAGAAACGGCTGAGGCCTGCTGCGGCGTGGATGCCCCTGGGGACCGGAGGGGAGCGGACCTCCTGCGCTGCCAGACTGGGAGAAGCACAGGACACGGATGGGGGCTGCAGACAGGGACTGGCAGCCAGCACCTCTCTGCACCTCTGTTTCTGTCTCCTTTTTTGCCAGGCTGAGGAGTTCCTTGGACGGGGCATGTGCATGAGACCCAGCTCTGCCCAGGCTTGGGCTGCAGCCTCCAATAGTGGTTTGCTTCCCACAAGCACTAATTTTAGGCCCTTTAGGACACAAAATAATGATAACACACTCCCTGGAAAAAAAGAAAAATCCCCCTGGGCCTCTGTAAAATTAGCAGTGTGCTGACTGTCCCACTTTTGCTCCTGTTATGTGGGGCAGCCTGGCTTATTAATACACTGGACTCATTTCAAGATCCTTTGCTTTCCCCCTTGCAAAGGGAGCCCGGGGGCAGCTAGCCTGCTTCTCCCAGCAGTGCTGAGGATGCCCCTGCTCACCCTGATGGCCAACGCCTCCTGCACACCACTCTGGGAAGGTAGTAGGAGAGAACAGGGCAAGGAAGGCAGAGGTGGAGAAGCTGCAGGTGGCCCCGGGCTGCTGCAGGGGAGGAAGAGGAGAGACGCACCCTTTGTTGGCACAAGACACCCTCCCAGCAATGAGGGCTGTGGGGCAGGGGACAGCTTGGACTCTCCAAGGGGGAGAAGATAAACCAGAGGTGTGCTGCACCCTTCAGAGCCCCTGGGAGCTGCCTGGCAAGGCAGCTGGGACTTCAGTGCCACTCACTGGTGCTCAGGAAGGGACTGTCCCTCTGTCTCACACACGCACAGAGGCCTGGAAACAAAGCACAGCTGAACAGGAAAACTCCTAGAAAGTGGCATCATTACCATAATCCAATATTAGTATAAAAGACAACCTCTACCCAGGAGCTCAGAGCAGATCAGTCCCTTGAGACCTGTTACCTGCCCAGGTGAAAACCTCTTGGAATGACTCCCCAGGGTGAGGGAATTTCAGAGCTGCTGTGAGATTTCTTCCAGTGTGGGAGAAAAATCCTGGCACGTCCAAGGAGCAACCTGGGGAGAAGAGAAAAGGGGAGGTGACCCCCAAACACATCTACAAGTGATGTGACTGCATACATTAGAGCCATTCAGGGAGAGGAAACCTCACCTAAAAGAACAAAGACCTCAGAAATAAGCTTTTTCATGTCACATAGCCTGTTCTTTCACTCGAAACTACAATCTGCTCCAACATTATTTTATCTCCCACTGTTCACAAGGAGTATTGTAAGACTCTGATCCTGACCCAGCTTCCCTGTTAAATACTGATTTATCCTCAGCTCAAACAAAACCTCAGAAACTTAGTACTAGATTCAACTCCCATATGAAACATAATGGTGTATGAAGGGAGCAAGAAAAGGAAAGATCTGGGGAAAAAGATGTGTACCTTAAAGAAGAGGAGCAGTTAAACTGCCCTTGCCCCACACAGCAATGCCCCAAGAGCAACAAATTTATTTCAGTAAACAAAAATTTACTAAAATGCACTGTTTTCCTCTGTGCAGTTTTTTTCCCCCATAGGGGCATCAAGTTGTGTTGATTTTTTAATTTTTTTCCACAAGGCACATTATTCCATTTAAGTGCTTGTGCATGTTTATTAATAGAGCAAAAATGAGTGAACAATGAGCTACTCTGGGGAGGCTGAAAGCCTGCACTGGAGCAATGAATCAGAGGAGCAAATCCATTTAGCAAAATGCTCATTTTAAGACATGTTCCTTTCACACTTGAGTTATTTTCTCTACACCCCAAACATAATTAGACTCCTAGCGGCATTCCAGTCCTGCACCTATGGCACCATGTACATTTGAGCTACCCCAGCCCATCCTCTCCACCAGCCCCAGGCACACCAACAAACAGGCAGGACCCCCAAGCTACATCTCCTGATGTTGTGCTGCAAGACAAGCAGTGAGCAACCAGCATCAGCTCTAACATGTTGGGAAGCAATGGACGGTCACTAGAAACCTTCAGAAAAACGTCCCTCATTGCAGAGAGGCCTGAGTCGGACTGTAAATGAACTGATGTATAACAAGCACCATTCAAAGTTATTGCTGCTATGTAGGGGATGGAACACATGAGATGTGGAGATGATTCTGGCCCTCTGTCATGTACCTTGTAACGACAGGTGAACCCAAGGGCTGTGAAGACCTCCTGGGCTGATGGGAGATCATTTATACCTTCTTGCAACTACTCTACAGAGGCATAAGTCACTATCACGTTATCAGTGCTCTCTGGAGCAGGGAGGAGGCCCCATTGTGCTCAGTGCTGCTGATAAACACAGTGGAAGGACAGTTGCTGACATGAGGAAATACACACACAAATATAGAAACAAATGTAGGCAGGCACAATTCCCAAAGCAGTGGAAAATCAGGTCCCCACAGCTGGCCTTGAAAAGGGAGTCAGAAGAAAGCAAGGCACATCGTGAAGATGTGCTAGCTCGGGGCACCAGAGAGTGAAAACACACATTGCTCACTTGCTCTTGAAAGGAATTTTAGTAACGTGAGAAGAAATATTTCAAGACTAGCTCATCGCTTACCATAACCCCCCTGCTTTGGCAGTGACACCTGAAATCCTGCTACCTGTGGACCACAAAGCTCCCTGAAGATAGCAAAGGTCAAATGTATTTTGTTCATTTACTGTTTCCAAATGGGATTGTTATTTACCAGCTGTCAGTAGCTGTGTGCTCGGCAGCTTCAGCTCTCTCTTGGCTTTGCTTAAATAGTTTCCCAGCCAGTCGGAGGCTGCTGTTGGCTTCAGCAGAGCCGGAACTGTCTGTGATGTGGCCGTATCCCCCAGTGTACCCCAAGCACCAAACCCCTCTGTTTACAATATCTCAGTTTCTATACTCACTCAAACGAGATTAGCTGATTTCAGACAGTGCCTAATGAAAGCTGAGTTTTTCCATGCCAGCATTCGCCTTTCCAGCCTGCAAACACAAGGCTGGAAGATCAGCCTGGCATTCAGTCTGCAACATGTGACCATTTAATGAGGGAGGTCTATGAACTGCAGGACTAAAGCACACAGGCACAAAAGCAGCTACCTGACATGACTTGCTTCATAGAGTGGAAGGGGGTTCTTTGTGATTAAGGCCCACCCAAATCATAATTTAACAACACAAGAGAAATCGATATTCTGGACCCTTGGCAAGAGGATACTTTCTCATTCTAGGTAATAGTTCACTTAACGCCACTAAATCTAAGGTCTTGCCCAACTACAAAATCCAGCTAATCAGAAAGTTTAAATTAAATTTCTTGCATCTCCTGGGTAAACCCTGTCTACACACCTGCCAGAACACACTACTCTCCTCCTCTGCGATCCCAAACAGCCCTTCACTGTAGGTATTTCCTCTGCAGCTCCTCACAGTGCCATGCACATAGTTTGTTCCACAGCCACACCAAATGATTGGAGGCAGAATTAAATGCATAAAAGTGTCAGTTGCTGTCTCCTGGGAATTTGGAGAAAACTGTTAGCATGCCTCAGCACTTCTGCTCCCCCTTCTCTCCCCCTTGACCCTAACATTAGACCAAAAAGAAAGAAATATTTCCAGGGTCCAACTTGAGCTTCTGCCACTGGGGCCTGATGCGTCTCTGCCCAGTCAGCCCCTAATTACACTCGTTATTCACATTCATATCAGGGACATGCTGCAATGCCTGGAGCACTATCCTACAATGGACACAGCAAACCAAAGCTGCTGAGGGAATTTAGCAGCTGCCCAGAGGACAGTTAACAACAGGATGTCATTTATCCTTGTCAGCAGGGTTGGAGGTCTTGCAGAGGCAGTTAGAGGCCAAAATTAGTTACCAGGCGATGGCTGCTTAGCAGTTCATCCAAAATTAGTTGTGGCCTCAGCCAAAGTGACTGTGGAGAAGTGTTCACGTGGCACTAAGGCACTAATTAGTACTGCCGCTGGATGACTCCATGCAGGTCACTGCCAGGTCTGGATCACATGGTGAATTATCCCATCCTGCTAATGACACCAGTGTTAATGAAGTGAAAGTTTGTTCCCATGGAAATGTTAAGCCAGAAATTACTGCCTTATCTGATGCAAATACAACAGGGAATGGAGGCTCTGCCCCCTCCATTAGTGTCAGCCAGTGCATGCTCAGAGGGGGAAAGCAGGATTCATCCCAGAATGGGATCCTCTGCTCCCTGGGCCCCTATCCTGATTGTTTTTGAAATGAGTCCTTCCTGGTGTGTGTCTTAGTCCCCAAAAGGCATGATTTTTACCCTGGAGTATGGGAACAAGTAGATATCAAGCAGCTTGTGGGAGTAGTAGTGACCACATAACAAAGGTATAAGATTTGGTGCTACTGTCAAAACACACACACACACATACTGAGCTTCCTCACTTGCTTACCACAGTGTGGCTGAGTGCAGACAGGAGCAAGGCTGTGTCTGTTTTTCACCATGTTAGAAGGGCTCCAGGGAAAGTTTCTCTTTTGACAAGACAATTTCCTTAAAAACAAATTAGGTTCTTCTTGTGTTGGATGTATATAAGCACATTATAGGAAAAAAACCCACACCACTGCTTCCATTCTACATTAAGTTTAGTCACAATCTCAGTTATAGGTCTTCAAATATTTAGGCTTATTTAATTTCTAAAGAAACCAAATTCCCCATCCACCCCCAACTATTTCAGAACATTAAAGCTCATGGGTGCCCAAAGGGACCCACAGTAGCAATGTGGATCTTCTTGTTTGATGGCCTGGGAGGAAGGCAGAAAAGAGAAGAGAAACTCTTGAGGACTTCCCAGTTTTGGAGAAAGTGCAGATCTATAGCAGCTAGGCAGATAACCAGAGCAGATGAAGTCCAAGTCTAGATTAGGCAGTGGGAGCTGTGGCGATACCATGGGGTGAGGCAGCACTCCTGCTGGTGGGCAGGTGGGATGCTAACAAATCCTGGCCAGAAGGCAGCTGTACACTACACCCTGCTCAGGACGCTCATGTCCATTTCATTTCAGTAGAAGCTTTGGCTTTCTTCAGATTCTTTTTTTGTTTATTAAATAACTTAAGATTTTACTTGGCAGAGGGAAAAAGAGAATGCAACATTTCCCAGTAGGGTAACTTTAAGCCAGCCAGTGAAATCTGATATGAGTTCTTAATCTTCAATATTTCTGTTGACATCACAAACTGGGAAAGTGGAGCCAAAGATCAGGGAAGCTGAAGTTTGGATTACATGAAGTACACTCTTTTTGTTTTTCTATCTAAGCTATTACTGCTTTTAGTGCAAAACTAAATAATGAAAAGAATTTTAAGGGGATGGGGAGTTGCATCTCTAAATAACGACAGCAGGATGTGATGGTCTGGATTTCAAGTCAGTCCAAAAGCAAAGACAGAATTAACAAGGAAGCCAGAGGTACAGAGCTGGACCATGAAGAGTACAAGCCTCATGTAAAAGAAGTACCTGGGCCAAATAAGAGGCATGAGATCCTGCAAGGCTTAAGACAACCTAAGCAAAGCCATTCCTTCTCCATGACTCCAGAGGAGCAGGGAATACACAAGACGGGGCAGAACAGCCCTGCTTGTTTGCAGGAGTGCTCGTACAATACAGCACTACTGCTAATGGTGGCTCCAGCTCCAGTAGCACAGCAGCCTTGACAGTCACAACCTCTACCCTCCTGCATGGTCTGGAGAGCCCCAGGCCCACCAGCTCCATGCAAGAAGGAGAGGGGCTGGAGGTGACCTCCCTGCCCTGGGCCAGGCCCCAGCTGTTGCCCCAGAGAGGCGTACAGCCCTGTGGCCATTGCCCTGGACTGCAGGTCTGGGGATTAGCCTTTGCCTAAGCTAAGGCTCTGGGACTCCAGTTACTGGGCTGAGGCAGGGGGTCCCCAAGTCCATCATCTCTGGGGATTTATCCTAGCTGGACCAACTTCTTAAAAAGCCAAGAAGCATGCTGTGCACTGCAAGCAAGCAACAGAGCACTGGAAGTCCAGTCCTGCTCTTACTGATGCCAAATGAGGGTTCATTGACTGCAATGGGGCCTGGATCACATACTCACAGCTGAGCAGAGGAAACAAGACAAAAAAAGGCAAACCTTGCAATCCTATAAAACAGCAGATGTCAGATCACACATTTCCAAACGAAAGACATGGAAATCAAGGGTTTGAAATGTTAATTGACAATTTTGGATGCAGCTCTTTAGAACACTCTGCTTTGATGCATCAATTTCCAGTGACATTATAGATTTCTGAATCCTTTTAAATAGGGGTAAGTTAGCACCTTCACATTACTTGTTCTCAAAGAGGTTAGATAACATACCTCTAACCTGGAGGGCGGAGGTGGGGAAAAACTTAACAGCAAGAATAGCTTCCCATAATTTCACATTGTTTACCACCAACCTTAAACACACAGAAGTTATGTTTCCTGGAAGCTCTCTGAGCAAAAACATGATACTGTAGCCTGAAACACTCCTTCTGTTCACAGTCAAAGTGCATTCTGCTCATTCACAGAAACAGATGTCCTCACTGCCTTGCCAGGCTTGAGGGAGATGTGGACAGAACCTGGAAACCAGTAAATGCCACAAAAAAACCAAAGCTCAGTTTTATAGGCCTAATTTCAATTTATTGTGTCCCGGTTTCAGCTGGGATAGAGTTAAGTGTCTTCCTAGTAGCTGGTACAGTGCCATGTTTTGAGTTCAGTATGAGAAGAATGTTGATAACACTCTGATGTTTTCAGTTGCTGCTAAGTAATGTTTATACTA
>JANZLP010000080.1:40193672-40205799 GCA_026930925.1 Chelictinia riocourii
AAGATTACCAGGTTTCCTTGGAACAATGACACATCCTCTGCCAGGAAAAGCATCAGCCTTTCCACTGACTTAAAACTCCTGGCAAAAGACACTTCTTCAGCATTCTTGCCATCCCGTCTCTCCTCAGGATTTCTACAGACGTGCGCTGTGTTTGAGGGGAAACCTGTCGGAGCTTCTGCTTGCCCGGGAGGCTGCTTCCTCGCTATCTGCCCCATCGCATCCCTCCGCGCTGGGGAGCTCGGGTCGCCCGTGACCTCTCCGTCCGGATGCTGCCGGTCGCTTCTGCGGGGTCACGGATGGCCCAGTCGTGGCTCTGCGAACGAGGCCTGCCTCGGTTATGCTTTATAGCAAACTTCTAACGATTTTAATATTACGAAGCGTTGTAGTTTCTCTTAATCCGTAGAGAGAGCAGCTGTCTTCATTTTCCGTACTCAATTCCTTCGATCGGCCATGAAATGCTTTTTTCACCCGATGCGAGCGTGCGTTTGCCTTGCGTTACGCACAGGCGGGTGCCGTTTGGTCGCTGCTTCACAGCAGGGTATACGGCGATAACGCACGGGGCGCGCTCCGTGCCTGCGGAGCAAACCGGATCAGAGGCAGGACCGTATGCTCAGGTAGCTGCACCTGCCGCTCAGGGTCAAGGGCAGGCGTGTTTCTGTCCGCGCCGTGGTATGAGGAGCCAGGAATATTTCTGACAGCTCAGGCTTGGTAACGGATATGTGAGGTTGTGCCTACATTTTGCTGGAAAAGCCAGTAATGGCTCCCTGTGGCTTAATACTGTCTCAATTACGTACTAATAGCGTCACTAAAAGTTTTTGCAGGAGCCAGTCACCAGAGTGCAAATACAGTAACGCGTAAGCTACAGGCTTTTTGGCTTCCTACTGGCTCCCAACCAGTGCGTCAGTTTCAGGGGAATTTGGGTAAGAACTTGGGAGATGCTGTGTGGAATATTGCCATCGACCCCCGGGAGGTCACAAGAGTTATTCTACCGGCTGTAGCTGTTCTCTGGAGTGGTCTCCCCTGGGGGTGTCTCGGGTCAGCGTAGGCTCCACACCTCCGACACGAGGTGGTTTCTGGGTGGACTAGTTTAATTAAAGCACAGGTAATGCCAGCAGGTGTGGAGTTTGGGAGGAATGATTGTGCTCCTTCCATTTGGAAACGGCTTGGGAGAAGATTTGAAGGGAGAGGGAATCAAGCACATTTTATTAGCCTACAGTTTTCATTCTCTAATTAATTACCGTCTCATTATTTAATGCCTTCCACATTAAATTCTAACCGTAACTCTGATTCCATTGTGGAGGGGGACTTGGGTTTTTGTTGGGGTTTTTTGCCTCCCTATTATTTTCTGTTTGGTTCTTTTCTTTTTTTCAATTCTTCAATTTTTTTTGGCTGCAGGTAAGATTTTAAGCTTTGGGCAACAATACTGTGCAAAATGAGTTATGTCACTGGAAGCAAGGCGAGTTCATGGTGTTAGTTATCAAAGACATAGGATAGTTTTGCCAAAGCTCTTGTAACCGTTTCCGTAAGTATGTGCTGTTCCGCACGCTGGCCGTCCGCCAGCCCTCGGCCTTGCTCGCTCGCTGAGATACGTGTGCGTGAGCGAGATCGACGCGTTCGTGGCTTTCTGAAGCAGAAGTTGAAATAAATACGTTTCATAGACAAATCCAATCTACGCTTCCCAAGCTTTTCACCAATTATCATCAGGAGAGCTGGGTGATGGAGTTAACATCACTCGGCAAACAAGGAAATTAAAGCTATTTAAATGAGCTTGCTTTGACATCTGGGGGTCAGAGGCACAGCTAGGAGGAGCGGACACAGCCCCATTGACCTTGCAGAGCCAAGCCAGCTCTTACCTGGTAAGGATTTGGCACTTTAATTTAGTAGCCAACAATCCTGGTCTTGGCAACAGATTCATGGAGCGCTTTGACATGATTTTTCAAAGAGCAGCACGCGAGAGTGTGACTCCGTGGTTTAAAGCAAAAAAAAATGTTTGCATGAATCTCAAAAGTTGTATTTTAATTGTTTTTCTGCCTGTGGTCACACCGATGAGCGAAACATGCTCGTAAAGAGGGCCGCTTAGAAGCTGCCTCTGCTCTAATTAAAGTCCCCTCTGCAGTCGCTAGCTCTTGCCTTGTGGATCTCTGCGGAGAACGTGGCCGGTCCCACGCGCCTTCCAGACAGGTTCACAGTAGCCTTGAAATTGTGAAGCTCCAGACAAACAAATGAGTCTTTAAAAACGCCTGCTGCTTTGCTCCAAGCCCAGGTCTGCCAGAGTTTGGTGCAAGGAGCATTCTTGGAGGGAGAGCAGAAGGGAGCTTCCAAAGCCACTTGGGAGAGGAGAGATGGGAGAGTTTTTGTTCTTGTTAACCCCTGTTGTGGAAGGTGAACGCACACGCAGAGTTGTACCCTGTAAAACTACTGAGCTTTCGGGTGAGGCTTCTGAATGAGCCGTATCCGAACTTACCCTCCCGTTTCCTTTGTTGCTGTTTGTCTCTACAAGAGGAATAACCAATAAATTATCCTCCGTTGGAGACTCCTGTAATCACTGTCTTCATCTGCCAGCTTTCTGGAGATGAGCTGCTTTTTCTTAGCCAGTGGGAAGACCACAGGAACGAGAAGCATTTTTCAGCTGGTCCTGCTTGTGTATGTGATCGATAAAGTCTTGGCTAGCGAGCGCTGCGCTTTTTGGCAAAATTGTATGTGAGCAAGGTACGTGACTTAATTTTGCCTTGTCAAGATACCAAGGTGAAACCGTTACTGTTGATACAAGGAGATCCTGATTGCTTCTTCGGCTGGCCTCCTGCTCTTGGAAGTCTTTGCTGCTATTCGGTTTATTATTATATTATATTTATTAACGGTACTTTGACATAATACAAGACTCAGCATTATCCATACACCTGATGCATTCATAGGACCATCTTTAAGGCTTTCTTTGTGTATCAGAAAATGCTACCACTGAGAAGTTGAGGATACCTTCAACCTAATTTATGAAGTCAGCCATATCTACTTGTGCTAGCCGAGCGTACGTATTCCAATAATGAATGAACCTAACAGAACCTAATACATCCTAGTGTTTATCAGGTGCAGGAAGTTTGACAGCCATTTTGAATGTGAAAAATGAACATTTCAGATTATACATCAAGCCATACGTATGAAGTATGCTGTTTAACGCTTTGATCAGTTACCATAAATGCTATTTACAGATTATTTTGGCTGTCTCAGGTGATACACATTGAAACTGTTGCAGGAGTAGTATCCTCAAGACTCGGCTGTCTTTGGTCTGTTCTTCAAGAAGATGAAAATCAGTTTGGAGTCAACCAAAATCTGCCTGTGAGTCGCGTTCGGAGTCCACTAAGGTCGAGAGAGGCCTTTGCTTTGTGCTCCCTGGATTTCAGATATAAAATGCACTTTGTTGTTGCCAAAGAGGGGAACTAAAAAGCAAACAACTGCTGAAAGGCAGCTATTGTTCTTTAAAATACGTGCAGCTTTTAATTAACTAGATGGAATAGGCTAGCGTTGGACACCACTTAATTCAGGCTCGTATTCACCGACAGCCATTCCTTCATCTCAACTGAAACAGATAAATGAGCCAGGTTTGAGACCTTGTTAATAAATATGCTGATCATTTCACATGGACTGAAATGGGGTCAAAAGGAAGTTTTAAAAGCTTGCTGTTGGTATTTACTAAATGTACTGAATAATGTTAATTTTGGAAGAGTTCACAGTCAGACCAAAAAACGGAGGCATACATACAAATATGAAGCTTGCTATCCTGTAGGAGCAGGAATGGGAATGAGTTTCAGACACATCTTCATAGATAAGATCAGTCTGCGGGCAAAGTG
Source organism: Chelictinia riocourii (assembly GCA_026930925.1). Classification (NCBI taxonomy): domain Eukaryota; kingdom Metazoa; phylum Chordata; class Aves; order Accipitriformes; family Accipitridae; genus Chelictinia; species Chelictinia riocourii. The sequence goes on from JANZLP010000080.1 coordinate 40,197,515, forward strand.
CATGTATAATTCTAACTTCTGCTTTGACCTTTAATATTTTGAGTGTCTGCTCCTGCCCCCCTCCAACTTCCCCTATAATTTTGGCTTTGAATTTGGACACTTGTTAAAGCTCATTAAGACTTACTTTTTATTTTATTTTGTAAGCTTGAATCCCCATAGGGGAAACTATATGATGTCTGTCCAATCAAAGCTAATGAAGACAACAACAATTTGACTTCTGAATACTGAGTGTGTGCAATTACCTGCCTGTTCCAAATTCATGGTGCAAGAATTACCAAAAAAACCTCAAACAGCTGAGAAATTCCAAAAACTTATGAATAGTAGCTCATGAACGGGGAGGAGCTAAACTGAGGAGGCACATTATTCATGGTGAATTGTTTGCTCGGGTCTAGAACTGCCCCAGGATAAAACATAGATTATCCATTCCTAAACTAGAGTAGTCCTTCAGAGAGGATTTCCTTCTCCAGCAAAATCTGGAATTGTGTCTATATACCCTTAGATACAGACACAAAAGTGTCTGTATACCCCAAGACAGAAACACTCATTTCTTGTGAGCATGTTTCACCCAAAACCAAGTTTTGTCCCCACCAGTGCTGCCAGCAGAGGTGGATGCAGTAGCCCCAGTAAACAAGTCAAGAAACAAACCCAAGCAAGTCAGCAACCCTCTGTTAAAGGATGTGACCAACTTCATCTCCGGCAGCTCTCTCAGTTCAGCCTATCTTTTCTTTGCTCTGAACCCTTGGCCTTTCTTACGCTATGTCTGTTGGTCTCTCGCTGCTTGTTACCTGTCACAAGCAACTTACTTCTCACATTTGCAGACTGGTCTTTTTATTCCTGTATTCCTCTGGTTATGCAGAAGACTTTGCATCCACTGCGTGAGCCCAGAATTCTTTTCTTGATCCAGAAACAAATCCACATCCCTGTTCAGACTTTCTTTCTTCTGTTTTACTCTACAAAGCACATAGCTGTTAGGAAAAGCCCTTTGACTTTAATCACAGTTACTACTTCTGTATAGCAGGAATTGAAATCGATTTTTTTGCTGAAAGTAACACCTCTGATGGTCCCTCTTTGACAGAAATGGGCTTTAGCCAGAAATTTTTAATCCAGATGTAAACATCCCCCAAAGTTTAGGATCTCAATTCCTGAGGGTGTTGTGTTAATTTACTAACAGAAGCAAAGACATTTATTGTATAGTGACTAACAGCCTTTGTAAAAATCCATTGAAGCCAGTGGGAGATGCCCTGTTAATTTTCAGCAAGCATAACCGGTACATACTACTATTCAGCTTGTATAAGGCCTCCTGTTATGAAATACATCAAACATATCACTTTGTTCCTAGACTGAAACTGTGAGTAAAATAAAGTGCAAAATAAAGTAGAAGTATGATCATACCATACAAAAAGTCTGGATTTTCTCCTCTTGTTTTGTTTCTCTTTTGCTCCAAGTTCAGGATTATAAAATGCTTATATATCCTTTTCATCTGAGATAGATCTGTCCTTGACCACCTCAGTGGGGAACCATTCCAAGAATACCTAAACAGCATGTACTTCGACAGGTTTCTCCAGTGGAAGTGGTTGGAAAGGTAAGTGTCACAATTTTTTAATTTTTTTTAATTAAAAACACATACAAAAGGTTTATTTTCACTTTTCATGCAAAGTCTGTAGTATACGCTCGAAATCTGACAGCTGAGATAGTGTGTTTGCTCCACTTGCCTTCAAGATAAAGACAGTTTGGCCTTTCTGCAGCCTTACCAATGCCTCATCCTAATGTTTGCCATTTATGGCCTTCTCTGTGCAGCAATTCTCTCCCTTTTTTCACTGTTCTCCTTCATGAAGGTCCATCAAGACTCATTCCCCATGTCCCTGAGCTGTACTCAAGGGAAGCTCTCCCAGAGAGCTCCAGGAAGGTTTTCCTAATTTTAGCATTTAAGTGTTCATTGTTAGAAGGCTCAAGAAGAGGTAATGGCTTTAGCCACAGGAAGATGCCATATAGAAAAATGGTGTTTATGTTGGCATAAGACTCAGTTTAACCATGAGCTGAGTCTCCAGCTGTAACCATCCAATGAGTGCGATTGGTGTCTGGGGTATGGATAGTGCTCCTTCATCCTCCATGAGAGTGCTTACACCCATAAATACTCCTCAGCCGCTCCCTTCTCTCTTTAAGGACATCACACTTCTGAAGGTGACATGCTCTAGCAAGCAGCTTGGGCAACTTTTTTTCCCAGTAGGCTTATGCAGGGCAAGTAAATAGGAAAAGACGTAAAGCCTATAAAAAAAAAAGGAATCCAAATCTTCTGTGATCTGGGAAACATCTGTGGCAAATTTCTCTGTAGTCCCTGTCACCACGAGCTACTCATGGCACAGCTTGAAGGACACATTGCACTTCTTTCATAACCTACCCTTGTGCATCTGTAATGCTAAACGTAAGATACACATCCAGTGTACACCGTGCCCAAGCAAGACTGAAACAGACGCTGCTCTCTAGGGAAGTAAAGAATAAAACAGAAATCCACCCCAAAACACCAGGGAGCCAGTTTTGGCTTCTAAAGTGTTGGCTCAAGTGTTTGGCCATTTAATGGTATTAGGTACATTAGGCATGATTAAAGTACTTTCAGCAACTTCAGTTGTCTTTCTGTTTAGCTATGCTCTAAATACAGTGACTTTTCATCTGGACCAGTTATCACTATTATTAAATCACTGTAAACAGACAAAAACACAGTATATAGGTCCTCGCACCGTATTTATTGGCTAGACATTTCTGACCACATTAATAACCAGACAGCCTTAGTGGGTATTAATTTGCAAGGAAAGGGGCCTTTGCCGTCTCCTTGTCAGTGAGGGCTGTAGCAGATGTACACTGCTGGGTAACAGTGACCTTGAGTTGAGCGAAGCCCTGGGTTCCACAAATGGAATTAATTACGGCAGATGAGTTAGGGCCAGATCCATGAGCGGTGCATATCAGCATGATGCCTTGGACATCAAAGGAGCTGTGCCAGTTCCTCTCCCTGGAAAGCTACAAAGCTGCTGCACAAGAGGGAAGGGAAGTGGTGGGCAGAGGGGAGAGCCATTTCATGCCAAGACATGCTCCACATGCCGTCTTTACTGAATCCAGCATTTACTCTTCCATTTCAATTAAAAAAACATCAGCTGATTCATCTCTAGCCAGGCTATTTCCTATCTATTTTCTCATTTGGGATAAGGAATTTTCTGAAATAGTTTGAGGATTTTTTTTTCCACTCCCCCAACGAATGTGACAAGCTATTGGATATGCCTGGCTTAAGAAGCTGGGAAAACTGTTTTTAGGATTAGCAGAGAGATGTTACCAGCACAGAGTGATCAACAGCTCCTTCTGACAGCCTGCTGGCTCCAGCGGAGGAGTCACACAGTCCATTTATTCCAGGGACATTGCTGAGCATGTAGTTATCACTGCTAATTGTTCCTTTTAACCCCAATAGCATTTGCACTATCCTCACAGAAGCCTGAAAATAACATCTTTTCCTCTTCTAGTTTTGGCCTTCTGTGTATTTTTCTTCCCCCACTTTTAAAAACAATAATGAACATAAATGAAACGATTCACTTGCACATTTATTCCTTATTGTCATCAACCTCATCATCCCTGTTGTGGGAACAGCCACGTTACTGCTCTCCCTCTGCCGGCTGGCTGCCCGCCAGAGGAAAACAAAGCTGGTAGGAATATTTGTATCGACTGCTAATATGATTGTAAAACTTTGGTGGAGTCGTGGATACAAAGTCAGATCTCTCTGAATCTAGAGTTCTTCTTCTGCCACGTCATAAAACTTATGGTAACAAGGTGTAAGTGAGAGTTAGAGCTGGAGCCATTTGGTAGAGCAGAATTTTGTGGGAATCCTGTGAGATTGGATAGTGATCATGTCTAGTGATGATTAGGGAGCACTCTGCCCTCAGAAAGACAGATTTATTTAACCCTTAATTTGGCCCTTAAAAGGAAAAGAGATGCTTTTCTCCCTTCTTGCCCGTGATGCTCTCCCAGAAGGCAGGGACCCCAGGCAGGGCCGGACTGGCTTGGAGCTCGGCTCCTTGCTCTCCCCTCCTGCAAACGGCACCTAAACCCACCTCTCTGGTTCCCAGGATTGTTTCTTTCCTTGTTTCACATCAGTTTCCTGTTTTGTTTAAATATTTTCTGGTGGCTTGAATTTTGGATCCCTTTTTCTCATCTCGAAGAGCAAACAAAGCAATAAAGTGTTAGCCCAGCACTACCCTTAAAGAATTTGTATATATCATGAGAATTAATATCTTGTTGGAAGCTCTCAGGCCTCCTCTTTGCTTCACAAAGGCCAAAGCTATATAAGGGAGATTCAGAACCCTCCTTGGTCCTAAGAAGCTAGCAGGAATTATACTGATGACTCACTAATGTGTTGTATTTTATTACAGCTTAATATGTTGGAATTGAAAAGTTCAAGCCATACATAGTATTGAAGTAATGTAATTACATCATTATATATTATATTATATTATATGATTACCTTGAAGTAATGTGATTATATAATATTTATCTATTTTGCTTTTCAAAAGTATACTCTGAAATAAATAAATCACAGAGAATGCATTAAATGTAGTGTGTCATTTTTAAAAAATATTTTTTCCTCTTCTTGCAGGCAACCAGTAACAAAAAACACATTTCGGCAGTACAGGGTACTAGGGAAAGGTGGCTTTGGGGAGGTGAGTAATTCTGAAAGTTTCTGTTAAGTGTTTCTTACTTCTCAGGCACTGTAGGTTACAGGAGCCTGATGTGACAGAGGCTGATTTTCATTAATTGCTGACAGTTTTACTTAACCTCTCATGACACTGTAATCTCAAAAGAACACTTTTGAGAATTATATTGTATTCAGCTCTTGCATTCATGGTGGAATTAGGGTCACACCCTTATTTGTATTTTACTGATGGCTCGAGGTCACTGCCTAGGCAGCAGGGTCAGAGGAGGTGCGGACAGGCTTTAGCTGAGCACATTACAATCTGCACAGACAAAAGGAGGTGGGATAGGAAGCAGGCGGAGGAAAGTGAAATAATTAAACCAATATTACACAGCAGGTTTGGAAACAGTAGTCTGTTCCCCAGCTGCCCCCGCCTATGTCTTATTCGCTACGCTGCCGTCTCTAACCTTAAAAGGACTAAATCAGATCAGATCATGAGGAGTGAGGAGCAACCCAGACATAGTGTTTGCTTCAATTTACCCAGCAATTGTTCTCTTTAATTCGCAGGTCTGCGCTTGCCAAGTCCGAGCGACAGGGAAGATGTACGCCTGCAAGAGATTAGAGAAGAAGAGAATAAAAAAGAGGAAAGGCGAATCCATGGCACTAAATGAAAAGCAGATCTTAGAAAAAGTCAATAGTCAGTTCGTAGTGAGTATTGAACTCCCTAGCGCTCAGCTCCCGGCTCACCTGCTGAGCACTGTTCCTGTTGAACCTGATGTCTCTTCCAACTCCCGCTACGGGAAAGGTGCCAGAAGCTGACTCCCTTCACTTCGCACCTTAGTCCTGCTCCGCACACCTTTGCTGAGTCTCATTTTAGTCTCTGATCGGTGAGAAATCTGTGAGAACAGCCAAGGTACCTGTTCCTACCATGGGAACACGATGCATTTTACAGCCTTGACTTGCATCAGGGCTGCATCAGGCTGAGATATTTTTATCCAGCGTGATTACCTGAATTCCCAGTGCCTGGGAGAGAGGAGCTTGGAGGAGACTGAAGGAGATTCAGCCCAAATAGATCGGAAGAGATTGGCCAGCAGAAGCATCTAGCCAGTGACGCGGAGCTGGTCTGCCTGATGAAGGGCTTTCCTGAGTTGTGCCAGCTCTTGTGTCTCTTTAAAAACTTGCCTTAGGTTTTACAAAAAAAAAGGTGGTGTTATCTCAGCATCTGTTATGTTCTTTATACTTATTTTAGGAAACACTGTGAATACAACAGATGCAAGATGTTTACTTACCTCTGGCAGAAGCAAAGACGTTGGCACATATTTAAAAGTGATGGGTAGCTTTTGGCTTGTCTGCTCGCTGCTGGGGCGCCCACCAGAGCCTTGCAGGGGTGTTGCTGACCTTCGTGCCTCAGCGATGGTCCGTTTGACCACCACAGGACTGGGCAATCTGGGCCTTCTTGGGAACCTGCTGAGATGATAGGTTTTTGACAGCTATCCAGCAAAACAGTGCAGCGGGTGGTGTAGATTCCCTTGATTATTAAGATTTCTCTTACATGGAAAAGTATGCCTGTGATTACTATGTTTGTCCAGCCTGTGAAGCTATCTGAGCATTCAACAAATTAACCTATAAAATCCTAACATCTGATTTTTCTGTACTTTTAAAATGTGTGTTTGCTATTGTAATAAGCCCCATATCAAATTCAGTCAATGTATTTTTTTCCTTTTCTAGAGAAAATCTTTAATGGAAAGGTAGTGCTTTCTTCTTAGCAGCTAACTGAACTGTCACAACTATGCCACAAATGTTTTCCTAGGTCAATTTAGCCTATGCCTATGAAACAAAGGATGCACTGTGTTTGGTTCTGACCATAATGAATGGAGGTGACCTGAAGTTTCATATCTACAACATGGGAAACCCAGGCTTTGAGGAGGAAAGAGCTTTGTTTTATGCTGCAGAGATTCTTTGTGGCTTAGAAGACCTACACAGAGAAAATACTGTGTACAGGTAAGCACTCTCTAGAGTCTTAGGACATCTTTTTTGGATGGAAAAGAATTGCCTGCATCCTCCCTGCTCATTGTGGTGCTGTAGAGCTGAGATGCTTCGGTGCTGTGGCTGAAATTTTGCAGAGCCCTGTGCAAATTCAGTATGATTCAGTAATCATGGAAGGAAGCAGTTGCTTCACTAAATACATCCTGTCTAAATTATACAGAACTAATACAAAGCTCCCCAAACCCTACCTCAGCGTGCGCTGGGTGACATAAAAAAATTATGAAAGTTCCTTTAAAGGGATTTCATTAAGGAATCTCGTTCCTAGTTGGTATGAAATGGAGATCATCCTATTCAAGCCTCTATTTTAATTATTTAGATTACATTGCATTAGGGGCTGCAGGACATCAGATGTAGAAAAACCATCTCTCCTATCCCAGAGGGAGTGCAGTTAGCGCAAGAGGGTGTTTGAGACACAGGGCGTGGATTTAGACTCTAGGACACGAACTAGTTTGTTAGCTAGATTGGATCATGAGGGTGGCTGTAGCATGCCAGCTGTGGAAGGAGGCACATTCACAGCCGTGCAATGGGTGCAGCCAGCGGGCAGAGCCCTGCCCAGCAGGGTGACAGGCAGCCAGCTTCAAGAAGGACAGATTTCAAGTTCTCAGCTTCCAGTCTGGGTTACAGCTCTATAAAAGCGCTTTTCCAGGGGCAAACCTAATTCAGGCCTTGGCAGAAATTTTAAATATGCACGTATAAATATCACTATTCTTCTTTCCTTGAGCCAGTGTATTTGCAGAATATTTTAGTCTATACAGGCATTTCAGTCTCTAAATACAGGACCACTTGCTGTGTCAGAAAGAGGGTAGAAGCTACTTTTGTTACAGGGAAGTTATTTAATCTCTTCAATATTTTGATGCTTCCATCTATGAAATTAATTCGCAGAGGTAACCACTTAGATTAGGCAGGTCCTAATGGAAACTGAAGTTTTGCTTCAAATAATTTCAAATATATTTCTACAAGTTTTTATCTCTAATTTTTATCAGTTTGATCTTTATCAAAGAACACATCTCATCTTAATTTTTGAAGAGATGGTCTCTTTTTTTTTTAACTTGCCAATAGTTACTCATTGCAAGATAATAGAAATATTGAATCACTTCATAGAACTTCTGTAACTAATGACAGTATTAAACAACCTGGCAAATTAAAATATGAAAGCACTATGAAAAGTGGTTGTAGTGTTAAGAGCCTTGAGATGCAGAATATACTGTATATCTCAATTTTGTGCCTTTTTACATGGATAAGGAATAATCAGAATATAATCAAAGTCTTTTGCCAGTGAACTAAAACAGGGTGCACATAATTTGCTTATGTACTTTGAGAAGTATCACTTTTTGTTGTCAGAATCAAAACTTTAACACCTTTGAAAGAATTGGTTTAGTGTGTGGTAATTTATACTGCAATTTCTTATGTTGAGAATGATAATGGAAGAAAGGCTATTCCTATGAACTCCTTTTTTCTGATAATAAATTTGTAATGCTTTCAGGTTTTGATCTTCCACGGAACTACAGTGCCATCCCTTAGGATGTTTCCAAATTACAGAATCTTACAGAGTTTGGATATTTCTTATAAG
>JANZLP010000080.1:40348725-40359597 GCA_026930925.1 Chelictinia riocourii
CTCCCCCATCCCACTGGGTGTGGGGGGAGTGAGTGAGCGGCTGTGTGGTGCTTAGTTGCTGGCTGGGGTTAAACCACCATGACACCAGCCCTGGAAAAATTTACAGTTGCACCTGCTTTATATCTGGATATGAAGATACTAGATCTCTCTATAGGTGCTAGATAACTGCCCTTCAAAGCCACTCTGAAGTGCCAGCTTTTCTCAACATCTGATGAGTTTCTGAGCTTTTTCCATGCATTTTTCCTCCTAATAGGAAATGTAGAAAGGGAGGCGGAGGCTGCAGTTGTGCATTTGTAGCAGTTTTGTCTGTCATGTCTTACAGACACAGGACGCAGGGCTACAACAGCTTACACCTTCAGCCCTTCAGCTGACCATGGACTGGGGATGGAGGGCCAAGCATCATAGAGGTGTCAAAATATCTGGCTATGTGTTGCCACGTATTAGAGAGATGTGTTTGGAAGGGTTGTTTTGAAGGTGGAAGTCTTGAATTTTTAGTAATAGCCTGTGTTTCTGCTTTTTATTTCAGAAAGGAGAGACCGTGAAGAAGATGCGTGAGGAGGTGAGCAACCCTGCTCTGTAGCAGGATTTGTAGGAGGAGGGGAGAGGAGTGGCAAGGGACGTCAGGCTGTCCTGCCCAGCAGTGTGCAGCACGGTGGCCAGAGCTGCACATTGCCCTGTGTGATACATGCAGTAACTGACAGTCGGGACACACAAGCCAGCTGTGCCAAGAGCTCTTTGGGCCAGTTTTCTCACTCCATACTCAGACAAACTCCTATCACATTTAATGGGAATTTTCAGAGCCAAGAATTTGCTCATAATGAAACGTTGAAATTAAGTCACTCGTAAAATGCTTAAGTTTGTCCAAGGTCTCTGTGCCTGCAGCTACCAAGGAGTTATCAGATCAGTAAACAAAACTCTTCTTTTTACAAGCAATGATTCCATGAGGCCGGCGGAGGCTTCTCAGCCAGATAAACAATGTGGACAGACAACGGCAGCTGCAGCAGCCCAAGCGCCGGCCACACACGGACCCGAGGTAACTTGTCAGTATTGCTGGGGTGTGTTTGCATTGGTCTTTGCAGCATTTATGACCTGAATGTCACACGGGTAGTTTATCCTTCAGAAAGCCGAACTTGCCACAGGATTACATTTTCCCAATACTTCCAGAGTATTAAAATGCAGAAGTGCACAGTCACGGCAGCATAAATACGTAATGTTTTTAGCATTGCCTGCTTTCATCCTGGAATGATTCTGCAGAAACAAATGCCTGTAAATGGCTTCTGCAGAAAGGGAGCCTCTGAGCTGTGCGGGTCCTGCAGCAGGGGAAGGTTGTTTTAGGGTTTATACCAGTTCCACCAGAAGCAGAGGATACAGGCAAGTCTCTTGTTCTGCACCACGAGTCAGAAACTGAAGTGAACAAAGTGGGAGAGAAAAAAAATGAAGTGGCCAGTTAGCTAACAGCCCAGGCCATTTTAGAAGTTGTACTGCTGTGATCTTTGCTTTTTAGTTCAATACTTCAGTTGTATTAACTGTATAGATTTACATATATACAGCTTTAAAAGTGAATTGTAAAGTATTTTTGTCATTCAGTGGCATGTTAAAATAGTTTCGAACTATGAACTTGTTTTTTAAAAAAAAAAGTCACCCTGCTTGCTGTGTGTTTCAGAAGATGGGGTTTTGGTTTGCCTGTTCTCTCTAGAGAATTAGAAGAATTGGTATTCTGGTAATATATGGAATTATCAACCTCATTTTTATTCAAATGAGCAGGAAATTCAGCCTTCACCAAGCTGAAAATATATCATCAGGTCTGTAATTCAGCAGTGGTGGCTTTCTCTGAAACCTGTTCAGAGTCTGAACAACATAATTAAAATTCTGTTAGCAGGTTTCTCAGCTGTCTTGGCTAATAATGCCTTGTCCATGCAGTACTAGGACAAGGGGCTCGGCTTTTCCGTCTCCCAACACTGTACAGCTTTACACAGAGTGGCTTCAGGAACATGTCTTCTGTGCCTCTTACTGAATGCAGTCCTCTGAGATAACTACTGAGGACCTCAGAACTTGCTGTTACAAACTTAGGCAGTGCAGTGTGGGTATCAACTGACCAGAGCCTGTGATTGTGCCTTTAAACCCCCTGTCAAGGACACTGGTAGTGGCAGTGATGGGTACCATGATACAAACTAGCATTTACTTATTTATTTAAGGCTGCTTGCTCTTGGGCAGCTGAGTAGTTCACCAGCACGAAAAGAGGGGTCTTGGTCCCCTTTTTCTCCTGCCTTGCCTGCCCTTCTCTTGTCTTCTGGCTGTGTTGTCCTGCCCTCTCCTCTGCCAGCTCCAGTCTGACCTGGCCTTTCACTGAGCTGTGTAACAAACCCATCAGGAAATAATTTTTTTGGGTCTTACTTAGTGAGTGAAATTGGTCAGAGAATAGCCTGACAGCTGCTAGAGTTGGTGCAAGGTAGGTGAGGTGATGGATTGGCATAGCAGGAGGTGGGAAGGAGCTGTGAGCAAACAAACTGCCTTTCCCCAAAGTACAGCCCTACAACACGCCAGGAACTGGGTTCTGCAGCGAGCCCGGTGCTTGCTTCTGCTAACAGCAGGTCTAAGCTAGTGCAGCTCTCACTGCTGGTGCCAAGGGGCTAAGGTGCTAGAAGGTCTTAGGAGGGAAAAGGGGGCATTAGCCATATGTGCATTGCCATAGCCTGCTACTGAATTAATTACATGATTTAAGAACCAAACAAAATCTATTAGTGTGACCAGGATCAGAAGTCTGAATGTGTGCCTCTGTTAGGGGTTTGGTTTTTGTCTCCAGCATATAATTTGTTTGCTTAACTTTATTTTACCTCAAATTTAACAGGTTTAGACAGGAACAGCTATGCAAAAGCAGCAAACATTCTGACTGAACATCCACTCCCTGCTCATTTGAGGGCTGGGAATGCTGTAGCTCAGGTTTCTACTTGCTATAATGATGCTCTCTCAACTTCTGTGGTTTGTCTAGTGAGGCCCCTTGGCCAAAAAAACAAGGAAGTGGATCCCATGCATGACGGAAATATGAGTTCAGTTTCTATGACCATCTCCTTGTTTTCTCTTTGGAAATGAAAAGTACTGTGAGTACAAAATGGTTAAAATTTAATAATGGGGCTCTTTTTTCGTGGCAGCCTCAATCTCCTGGAGCTTCTGATTCTCCAACCGTTTCCCCTCAGTCCTCTGGCAGACCCAACACAGGAGGCCATCAGCTTCCTCGTGGTTATATTCCAATTCCTGTGATCCATGAAAATATCCAACGGCAACCAACGCAAGTCTACCATCAGGCACAGAAGACACACTACCCTGCCCAGCAGAGTGAATACCAAGCCCACCAACCAGTGTTTCACAGGATTCAACCAGATGAGAGGGAGCCTAAGACAACACGAGCACAGTCTCCCTTCAGAGTGTCTCAGAGAGGCTCGTCGAGCCGTGAAAATTCACCGGCCAGAGTTACCACCCAGATGCAGCCCCCAGCTCCCATCAGAGTGCAGACAGTCGTAGACAGACCCCAGGTATGTAGAAGAGCGAAGGGAATTACCTGCCAGGTATTTTGTTCAGTGTGGCTAGAGCTGAAAAATTAGCATGTACTAACAGGTACACGAAAGCACGTAAAGCAGTCTCCATTTCCAGATTCAAACAAACTGGGAGATACTGAGATAATACTAGCAGCAAGTTGCCTTACCACCTATCAGGGCTGTGGAGTCTTTGGATCACTGAAATATGATTTAACACACGATTTGATTTTCCTCTTGTCAGAGTATAATTTGGTGTAATTATACTGAGGTCACTGATGTTGCATTATGTTTGTGAGAAGAAAATCAGGTCCGTGGGATTTGTGGCATCTATGTAAATACACCTCACTGATGTCTCAGAACCATTTAGGATAGCATCAGATGCACAAATTAGTTGTGAAGAAAGAGGATCAGCAAAATCTAGTCTTAGAGCTTGTTATTCTTCCTACACGAAGCATGTTATTGCTCACAGGACATGTTGCTCATTGAACATTTTTTCCATGTTCAAATTCTTAGTAAAACTACAGTTAAAGACTGCTGGGAATTTGACAACTGTGAGTGTGTGGAAGGGGGTATGTATAAAACAAGCCTTGATTTCCACTCTGGAGAGACTTCCCATTGAAAATGACAGGAGCAGAATTAGGTTAATATCTTTGAAAACCCAGGTGCTAGTACAAAACAACAAAGACTTAAGATGCAATAGCATATTCTACCTTATAATGCTAACTTATTTTTATGGGTAAGAATTTGAGCTCCCTAATAAAATTTTATAGTTAATGTGTAAAGCAGTAACAGATTGTCAGTGCAGGCATTTACTTATATGGTTTAAATACAAAATTAGGTATTTTACTTCAGCCATCTAAATCCATGAGAGTTGATCTAGTACCTTTCCAAAATCACTGTGTATGTGCACAAATAAGGGGTTGGCAAGGGAAGGAAAATACAGATCTTATGAATTCCAAGATTTCAAAACTAATCTCAAATTTCAAGAGATTACTGATTTGAGGACTGTTAGATCTGTAGTAATCCTAGGCATTGTCTCTAATCGCTACAGGGTAATAAGATTGACATAGTAACCTCTGCATTTAAGTATGCTAAAGATAAAATCAGTAAAAATAAGCATTAGCAAAAAAAAGGAGTGTCCTGAAAACAGGAATGGGTTGAAAATAGCCTAAAATGTGATTAAAACCCAGCATGCAGTTAGCTTTTCAAGAAACACCAGCTCTCAGTTAGTGACACACTGAGGATGAAATGTTGACACTGCTGCAGCCAGCTGGCTGCAGCAAATCTTACAGGCTTATGTCAGGTGAGGGCTTTGTTCTAAGGTCCTATCTTACAAAACTGCTTGTAGGGCTGATCTTGGTGACCAGGGGAAGGGTTTGGTGGGTTGAAGTTTAATGTCTTTTGAGGGTCAATTGGTGCTTGTAATCTGCAATAGCTTGAAAACAATAGCTGAACTCTTCAGCACATTGCTTTTTTTCTATTTTAAAATGGTAAAATTCAGCAATGCACAGAAAAGATTGTCTGGTGTGTGCAAAAATTGCACTTCTAGAAGCACAGAAAATTGGATGTTTGGTTCTTTGTTCTTTAGAATGAAATAAGGAGCATTGTTCACTGTGTCTCAACACAAACTTGCCTTGTTTACCAGGTTTCTCAGCAACAAATCCCACCTCAGGAGCCACCAAGACCTTCCCCACCACCTGAGATCAAACCTGAAAACAAGGCAGTCCCACCACCTGAAACTGAAGTGCCATCACAATGTATCCCAATTCAGGTCACCCACCAGGAACCAGATCCTAAACTACCACCCCAGAAGCCTCCAGCCATGGCAGAGAAAGCTGATAAAAAGATTCCTTGCCCAGCTAAGATTGTTCCTCCACAGGAAAGGCCTCCTCCTGAAGAATTGGTGACACCGAAGACAATGGAAACAGGAGAACCTCAAAAGCATCCTGGTGTTTTGAAAGTGGAGGCAATTCTGGAGAAAGTACAAATGCTTGAGCAGGCAGTCGACTCCTTTGAAGGCAAGAAAACTGACAAAAAATATTTGATGATTGAAGAGTATTTGACCAAAGAGTTGCTAGCCCTAGACTCAGTGGACCCTGAGGGTCGTGCGGATGTGCGTCAGGCCAGGAGAGATGGTGTAAGGAAGGTCCAGAACATTTTGGAAAGACTTGAACAGAAAGCAGAAGATGTCCCAGAACCTGTTCAAGTTGATGGACTTCAGCCAAATTTGCCAGAGCCTAAGCCACCACAGGAAATCATGGAGATTGAACCTGTGGTAGTCAAGAGCAAGGGAGATACCAGTAATAAAGATGCTAAAGAGGAAACCAAAATGGAAAGACATCAGCCTGAAACGAAGGAAGAAGTGTTTACCAATCTCGCCACCACGACAAACACATCTAATAATCCAACTGAACCATAGCCACGTGCTGAAATTAAAATCTCTCAGACTTTATAACTTAAAGTGTGTTTAAGTGAATTTTAAGTTGCATGCATTTCCAGAGCTCTTTTCAACTGGTTTTTAATCAACATAGCAGCTTGGGACACAGTAAACACTTTGTGGGGGAAGGAGGGAGTTAGAAAGTAATGCTTTTATCCTTTATTCTTACACTATGTAAAAGACATGTTTCAAAAATAAACCCTGTACCGTAATAACCTTTAGATCAACTGAGTGGGGAAAAAAAACCCCAAAACAAATATTTCAGGGTTAATATTGATGCGTGTTGTTTAGGGTGTATTCTTTTGCAGGTGATTTTTGTAAAATCAGTGGCCTGCATTGTCAGAATACCAGTCCTTCTATAAGTATAGCCACTCTTAACAGTAATGTTTTTATTTTTAATGTTCACAGTTGGGCACTTTAAGTAATGATGGATAGAAAGTGTGTAAGAAACTGTAGGGATATTTATATGTGTGCAGGACTTCGATGCTATATTTTAAGAGGGAAATAAAATAATATAGAAGCCTAATTTAGTCTTGTGGTTTTATAAGCTGGAAATGTAAGGGCAGTAATTGGGTTTCAAATACTCTCCTAAACATGGAGATTTCTTTTAGTACACCATCGTAGTTAAAGTGTCTGACAGCTGCTTTCTCACCAAGACCAAAATGTGCCATTCTCCATTCACTTGCTTCCTTTTAATGTCATTTGCTGTATCATGTATGTGGATTGAGGAAAGATTTTGGCTTAGCACTTCCTCCACCCACCACCCCCGCTGTGGGAGTCACCATTTGAGAGAAGTGTTTATAACATTAAGAAATCTGTATCTACTGCTGTTGTCTTACAGAAATTCACTTTACAGCATCTTAACTTGTTCTGCAAAGTCATTAGTCTTTTATTAACAACTACTGAATTTCCAGCCTAACACACCTTGTATTCATAGAGCCAATATGATGAAGAGGTAGTCCTGTCATTTTATGAACAATTTAAGCAATCCTTAGTGGTTGTTCTAAGTGATTAGGAACTTATACTTAAGCAAGGGACACAAACCATACTTCAGCTACATCTATCTAAAATGAAAGCAGCAGTCAGAGCAGTGCAGAATGAGTGCAAGGGAGGAGGGAGTCCTAAACAAACTCCAGAAGTTACCTTTGAGTTGTATTTGTAAAATGAACAGATCTCTTTTACGTGATAGCATATGTTTAGAGCATAGGAGGAAAACTTTAATATAGTTGCTCAAGACAATTCATTATTTATTGAATTATGCTCTGAATCTTGATTGGAAATTATGTTTAAACCCATCTGCAAACCTGGTTTTAAAAGGCAGGTTGAGAGTGGTCATCTAGAACTGCCACTCTTCATTTTAAAATAACAATAGAGCATGTAAATTGTAATGCAGCAAGTGTTTTGAAGTACCAGTTGGACAGTGGACTGTCTGCTTAGTTGTAGGTAGAAGGTTGATGCTTCTTTTAGTTTCATGTGGGTAGTCAACACCACCATATAAGATAAGAATACACAATGTCTTGTAATCATTTGACTACTCTAGCTTTTGGAACAGCATTGTAGGCATTCTAGCAGGAGAGGTGTGAAACTTCATCTGCCTGCATAATTCTTGTATGAACTCACTTTGGTGACACAATACTCCTCCAGGATTACATTTCAGTTGAGGACATGCGTCTCTGACGTCATGTAACAAAAATACCAATATCGAGGAAAATCAGCTATGGATTCTTGCAATTAAGCTATAAGCAAGGTCTGTGGGAGGTGTGAGGCCCTATCTTCTAGTTCCTCTTAGTAGTATACTAAAGTAATTTATATCAAAACCATCTCATTAGCTGAGATGGCAATGTGGAAATTCAGATTAGAGTCATAAAAACATACCATTTACAGGAAGTTAAACAGGTGCTATCCTTTTAAAACATGTCATCTACTGCTAATGGAGCCTGATTCATGTTATACTAGTCAATGTTGATCAGAGTAGATGGGGTCAAATTTAATTACAACTGTTGTGTTTTTCTGAAAGAGGCAAAGCTAGAGGTAGAGTTACACTCTGCTAAGCAGTACTTTAAAAGTTGATTATTAAAGTCAGTGATACTACTGCAGAATTAGGTATGGCAGCTTTAATTCTGCCCCTACTCCTGTATCTGATAGTCTACTGGGATGACACAGGGCTACAGGAGAGAGTGGAAATGCTCTAAGAAACCACGCAAGTGAAGAAATGGAAGGAAATGCTCTATATTAAGCACATCTTTGTTTACCTGCAGAGCAAGATTTAGCACTTCAAGGCTACTTAAATAATTACAAAAATCAAAAATGTCTTTGCAGGGGAGGGAGAAAAAAAAAAAAAAAGGCAAGAAAAATTAACTCCTTACCCCCAAGCATCTGGGTCTCACTTATTTCCAGATTTCTGTAGAGGGTCATTAAAAGAAGTATTAAGATTTAGGGCACAAGGCTGCAGCTCCCATTCTGTGTAAGTCTGTACTGTATATTTGTACTGCGAATGGACATATTTATCAGAAAACGAAGAAGAAACACAAATCAGCATACTTGGTATCCCACAGTTTCATACTGGTGCCGAGACACGGCCTCACCTAGTTTACATGGCATAAAAAGAAACAGGGCAATACAGAAAGTTCACCTTATAAAACAGATCCTCCTCCTCATTTACAGATTAGCAAATTTTCTCCGCTTAGCCACTATGTTCACAGTTTACATAATTAAGCTATTTCATTAAAAGAAGGACTGCTTTTCTTAGGAGAAATAGAAATGCAGGTGCTGTAAGTTATGAAGATTTGCTCAGAAAATCCTATTTTTAAATCCTGTTCAGGCACACTTCCAAAACTAAAACCAGTAATATTACTGATTGAAACAAAATGACAAGGTGGGAAGAGGAGTGAAAAATACTAACTGAGAACCAAGGACATCACAAAATGAATAATGTTTAATCCGTCTTAATGCTACCAGGAAAATTAAGTTTAAGCTGCACACTTAATTAGTCTGCTAATGCTGTTTGATGGGCCTCCTCGTAATGCCAAGACCACTGGGATCTTCTGTGTGTCCCCAAGAAACCTGAGATTTTTCGTTATGTCTGCATCTATAGCAGAGATACGACTTAGTCATCCCTTCTCTTGGGCTTCAAGCCTATCAGTGTTTACACATAATTCATGTCCCTTTTGCTTATGCATTCACAGGAAGATGGCGCATGCTGTTCACAAAGAGTTTTCGTAGTTACAGCTGTGCATGTGAAAATCTCACCTACTGCTGGGGCTAGTCAAGTACTTTTAGGCTTCAAATGGCTGAATGTGTTTGTCAGGTCTAGCAGTGCCTACAAGCAGAACTGCGTATTGCTGTAGTCTTAAAAATTATGTCTGGGAGAACAGCATCCTAGCAAGATGCATGAAACACAGCTCAGAGGGTTATCAGCCTTTATGTTAATAATAGGAGAAAATCATTCCCCTTACAGTGTTGGATTAAAAGCACTAAAGAGTAGGTAGATGTAAAGACCTCAAAGCTATTCTGTTTCATTGATTAGCTTAGAGAATTTGTTTGTTAGAGGTTGGGTAAGGTCAAGAAGTCCAAAGACTCCTTAAGACTCTGTTTGGTTAATGGATTTTGAAAAGCATCACAGCACTTTAACCTTTTATCCCAGAGCTGGAGGCCAAAAGAAGCTCTCCAGCACTAATTATTGAGGGTCAGATTTACTCCCAGCAACAGGATCCACTAACCAGCAGGTTAAATGCCATCTTTCTGACTTAAATGAACGCACATTACCAGTCTGATCCTTCTGGGCCCATTGGGCATTAGCTCCAGGGACATTAATTAGTCCTATAAGGAAACACGTGGGAATATTCAGCCAGACCTCGTTGCAGTACTGTCTCTCTTTCAAATGCAAAACAGCAACCGATAGTAACAGGTTTATATTCCATCCGCATGGTACCCACTCAGTCCATGCACTGATTCTAGTCTGATCTCCAAGAAAATGTTTTAATACAGTTTAACAAAACCTGACAGCCTATATTTCAAGTTGAATAAAGAAAAGCACTTGGGGATTACATATACATTGAGCCAAGTTAGTCTGATCACTCCTTCCTGGATTTTTGACTGAGAATGGTGACTTTTGAATTTCAGCTTGATGGCAAATTTTTTTCCAATAGTGGGATATGTAATAATTGAGGAGAGACACCTGGTATAAAGGATTCTCTTCCTTGCGTTGTGCAAAGACACACTTATGCATGCATGCACGAAAGTTATATGTAAAAATAAATACATATCTGTGACCAGGCTTACCAATAGGGACAAGGTTATTTTTATCAACTGCCCTGTACGCCATGAGTACTTCAATATACAGTCTGCAACTACTTGTGGCTTCTACAGCACCTTTTGCTCTTTGACACATCACATAAATACTCTTTGCATCCAGCAACAGTAAATATTTTAGTACACGTGTTCTTGATTTATATATTTAATTAGAAACTTCTATGCTTTATAATGAAATACCTTGAGAACAGTTTGAGTTGTCTGAGCATAAACAACAAAATTAGCATTCTAAATGCGTCTTCCCTGTATCTTCATGCAGTTGCCCATGATTTCTTGTGCAACCTTCAAAGAGAGTATTGCAAGGCACAGAATAAAAAATTGGCATCACATCCACTGTTCTTACCTTCCAATTCAACTAGATATTTCAGCGTGTGCCAAACACTACACAAAAGAAGAACTTCTCTGAAGGCAACAGGAGAAGTGTGTAAGAACTGTTTTAGGGCAGGACCTTACCACAACTCCTGTAGGCTTTCATAGATGGCATGGACTTGAACCTGCAAATGTAATGCTTTAACATGCAAATAAACCATTGATTTTAACAGTGCCAAGTAACAAGCACAGGTCTTGGCCCTGAGTCTTCAGCAGGCAAAA
>JANZLP010000080.1:40502875-40514209 GCA_026930925.1 Chelictinia riocourii
CAACCATCTGTGCAAAACCATTCTATGCACCCAGGTGTTTTATTACTGAAAAACTGGAAGATGAAAACATGAAGTGCCAAATACCCATGCAGACTGTGGGTTGCTTCTTCAGCCTTTCGTCCTTTATTTTGATAATAGATCCCAAGTGTAACCTTTCCTCCAAGAGGAATTATACAAGATATAAACCCTTTAAGATGAATTGACCTGAAATAGTTATTTTAACATGTCATGGTGCCTTTCTTTTAAATGCTGTTAAGTTCAAAATGCAGGTGCAGCAGAGCACTTAGCATAATTCAAGGTGGGGGTGGAAACACATTTGTGCTGTGTTCAAAGGGCTATGTATCAGGACTGGTTTTACTCTAGTGTGAGTTTTACATAACGCAATGGACTTAATTTATTAATTAATTCTGCAACAACTCAGATGGTGTTTTGACAGATTTTAAGTAGTAAGATTACCCTTACGAGCATCTTCCCCTATTTTGACCACTAAACTGCCAGTTGGAGGTGTCTGTGCAGCTGTTTGTGAGGCCTCTTGGTGAACTGGACTTGTGTTAAATGTAGCCCAGAAGAAGAAAAAAAAGCTTTTTCATCTGCTTCAGCTCCTGATTCTGGTGAATCGAACAACTTTTAGCCGCAACAGACGAGACAGCATGGGGATGGGGTACTTATGCCAGCAACGCTGCCAAAAAAAAATGCTTGCCAAGCTGTTCCTTGGGAGGTTTATCTGGCAAAGACTCTGCAAAATATCCATTCTATCCTTCTATGTTTACCAAAACATGCCATGTCTGTTAGTGTACATCCAACACTGCAAAAATATGGGAACTTCATTGACAAGGTGGGAATAACACGTAGGGGCACTGGTAACCATCACTGAAGGTTTCGGCTGTGAAATGGCAGGATGCTCCCCCTGCGCTGGGAACCAGCTGCTGCTTTCCAGCACCAGCAGCCCGAAACCCCAACCTGAGCGTGAGGAGCGGGAACCGCCTCGTGCTCCTCCTCACCCGGGCACGGGAGGCTCCTCCAGACTCGTGTCCCATATGAAGGCAGAGCATAGCTCCCCACACCTGCCTCTGCAGCACCACAAACCTCTTTGCCCTTAAGCAGGAGCAAATAATCATCCCTTGCACATGCCTAGCTCTTTTATCCCGAACATGTCCTTTAAATGCTTCAGGTATATCCAGTCCAAGGCTGGACAAGCTGTATTCTTGCCCAAGATAGCGAACGTTGCTGTGCAGCTGAAAGGTCCATCTTCCTCTGTGGCAGAGGTGTTTTGCAGGTATTTGTTCCCATTGCTCATTGCTGTGCTCCGCAGGGTTACCTGCCAGTAACTGGGACAGGGGAACACACACCTGGATGGACCGGGTGGTACGTGGCTCCGGGCTGCTGCCGCCGTTCCAAGCAAATCACTGGGTGAGCATACGTCAGCCTGGGGTGCTTGGAAGGAGGGGAAGGCAGTGCTTGCAATGGTCAGTTGTCTCAGTCCATCTTAGACAGGGATATATTTTTTTCCTGCATGAAAATGGGGACAACCTAACTGGGATCCAGTTTACAGACCTGTCGTCTCTCCCTCCAGGTGCTCCTGTGTCTCCTCTCCGGAGAGCCTGGCAAAGGGACATGATGGCTTTCAGAGCCACGTGCAAATCACTTGGGTTATTTTGGCTTTGCAACAGAAAGCGGGATGGTTTTGGGGGGTATGTTCTGGAAAACATGTGCCTGTTCTATTCAAATTTCCTTAATAGCAATTGTAGGTAAGAGTTGAACTCAGTAGCTATGGGCAAAACCAGAGGACACTGTCAAAAACACACTCTGAAGGTACAGTAGCATCTATGTGGGGAAAAAGCCAAAATAAAGAGTTACTACACCTCCATTGATGCTGATAATGTTTGAAAACAAGAAAAGAGGGTTGGGTAGTAAAAAGTTATGTCAAGCTGTAGAAAATATATATGGAACATACATGTTGATGGTGACAATGAAAATTGAAATGAACCAAATGAAACTTGCTAAAAATACTTACGGACTGCAACATTATATTGTTGAACTTCCTTAAGGGAAAGGGATAACAGGGCACATCTGATGCAAGGGTAAAAAGGAACCAAACACTTCAGAAAACACTACAAACAAAAAGGTTGCATGTCTGTATCTGTAACTACATGGAAACCTGTTGCTGTGAAAACTGTCCCTTGCAGTGTTTAGATCCAAATGTCACAGCATTTTAGAACCAAAATTCAGGCCCAGAAGTATTTCTTTTTTACTGTCTGTGCTAAGAAACATTCAGGAGAGAAATAGAGTGTATGATAATAAGTGATAAATGTGAAAATTCTGAGTAGACTTTTTTTGGGGTATTATTCTAGGTAAAAACAAGTAACAATTATTATCTGTAATAACAGCTAGTCAGGTATCATTTGACCAGTATCTGCTGACTGGACTACTTACCAAATACCTTTTGCATTCTTTAATCTGACTTGTTATAATGTATAAAGGATTTCTGTACACGGGAGGTTTTAGCCAGACAGTATCCTGTTGACTACACACGTATATCCTTAGCCAAATAACAGGTACCATTAGCACACCAGTAAAAACCCTTTAGACTGCAAGCGTGTGCTGAACTCACATTGTACCTAATTTGCTGATTAATGCATCTTGTTAGGTACTATTTTCTCTAGATATGCATTGACCTTTCCTTGGATTTCAGCAGGAGGTTCATAGTTAAAGTACAAAATAATTAATGGCGTAGCTAATCATATCAGATGTTGTACTGGAAGCACTGAGGGTAAAGCAATTAGGGCTCAGCTGAGTACAAGTTAAAATAGTCTGTAGGCTGACAGCATTGCAGGGATTGTGCTTGGCCACCAGTGAAACTTTGAAAGTTGGTAGGAAGGACAGAAGTCTTTTAAAAAGGCATAAATTCAATGAGCTCAACAGCAGTGCTGTATCGGCCGCAGCCCTGAGGAGAAGCTTGAAGAATCCTA
The DNA here is from genome assembly GCA_026930925.1 of Chelictinia riocourii. Taxonomy (NCBI): domain Eukaryota; kingdom Metazoa; phylum Chordata; class Aves; order Accipitriformes; family Accipitridae; genus Chelictinia; species Chelictinia riocourii. The sequence goes on from JANZLP010000080.1 coordinate 40,505,845, forward strand.
TGCTTTTGCCTGCCAGGGCGTCAGCATCATGAAGTTCACCAAATTCATTTAAAATTGAAGCTGATGGCAGGAGGGGGAAGGAAAGGAAAAGCGCATACAACCTTAACCTATGAAAACTGTTGAGTAAAACAGAATGAAGAATGGATTTGGGAGCAAAATTTCAAAACCCTTTGCAGAAAACTGTTCTCTGCAGGCAGCAGGACCCTCACCACCCTCCTGTGGCTGAGCCGCTCCTGGTCTTTGCCCGGCACAGTGGCTGGGTCACCACCGATGGGAACGTCTTTGGGCCTCTGTTGGAGGACACCTTTGGTGGGAGAGCTGGGGTGCCACCAGCCAGCACCACGTTGTCCCTCCTCCTGCTGCACCCTGAAAGGTGACAGTGGCTCCAGAGGGGTCCGCCTGCGAGGAGCCCATCTCCAGGGCTGTTTCTGCCATCACTAAGTGCATTAAATCCACTGAGGCTGCCAGAAGTGAAGACTCAAGATGATGCCTTTTGCTCTCTTCCCCTCTTGCTGCCAAGAGTGCCCAACGCTTCCCGTACGCGCTGGGCTTCTTACCCCCTTGTCCTGCCAATGCCAAATGCCATATTTCAAAAAGCCTGCCTTGCCTGGCACTGAGCTACAGCATCTTGTCTAAACTCATCTCTTCTTGGTCACAGAGTCAGGTATCTTGTCTGCAGGATCGGCTCAGCTCTGCCCACGCACAATGTGTCTGCAGAGAAACGAAACTGTATTTTCCTTTTACTGCTATTCCTTCCAGGTGTCCACATATGTAACACAGACTGTCCAATGCATTCTTGCAGCACTTTGCTAATCAAAGCAATATTTTGCAACATTTTGTTTACACTGCCCACAGTTATTTTAATAGAAATTTCACTGGGACAGAGCAGCCAATGTAGCAGAATGGTCACTGTAAATGATGATGGATCTAGGTGAAAGAAGCAAGAGTCCAGAACGTGGACTTGGTGATGATATACTATACCGTACTAAATTCAAATACTGGGGCAGTAACATGCAAGTCATTAGTGTTACAAAGAAGGAATTCCTATCAGCAAATGGTGATGGAAAAATCTTCGCTGTCTGGCTTAAACTAGATTTGATCTTCACAAATCTGCAATTTACAGACCAGATTAGGTTTTTGAATTGAAAACATTATTTCTACCAAGAAGAAATCTTATCTAAAATTTTATTCACATATTAGAAAGCATAGATTTTTAAAAAATACACTTTTTTAAAAAAATACAAAGTAATGGGACATGTTATCTGTTCCACAGCTAACAAAAAGCTACTCAATTAAAATAGGTGTGAAGATTGTAAGAGGAAAATGATAGTTAACTAGCAAATGAGACTAATAAACAATCCACTGAAATTGCCCATTTCTGCACAAGCTGTTTTCCTTTAGTTTTTGTTATTTTAAGACACACACTTATCTCTGATGAAAGGAGTGAAAAATATGCAGCTGGCTGTTTCATTTGGCTTTGGTTTCCTGTGTGGATTGTAACCTATTAGGTTACAAGGTCTGAGTTAAGACTTACATGTGTGAGTGTGTCAGAGAAAAGATATCAGCTGCTTTTACATGTAGCCTCAGGACAGGTCCTATCCCAACTACTTCTTGAGATGTGTTGTGTTTGGAAAGTACTTTTTTTTTGTGGACACTAGTTAAAGCATAGTTACTTAGAGATCTAACTGGTAAACTTGGAAACAACATCTAAACCCTGTTCCACATTTTCTGTGGATTTAGGTAGTCTCACACCTTTCTCAAACATGTTTTCTTTCATTTCCTCTGAAGTTTGTTCCTCTTTTCTGCCACTCCTTTGTTGTTTTCTTCTCTCTGGCATACAGTTCCCTTCTCATTAAGCATAATGAGCCTCAAGTTTTCTTCATCAAGTTGCAGTCTTCACTATCACTTTCCGGGACTCATCCACTTTTCCAGTTCTTTCAACCACTCCCAAACTTTCCTTTTAATCTCTATTCTCTCCCACCATGGGTACTTCAGTAATTTGTGACTATTCCTGCACTCTGATTCTTTGCTGCCTTTTAGCCTAATCAAATAATGTCTTTCCTTCTTTCATGCTACACAGGTTTGTGCCCAAGGTTTTTCTTAGATCTTGATTTGAGCTTCTAATGGAGAAATCATATTAACTCACACATTGTCTGTGATTAAGCTTACCTGGTACTTATATCGGATGATTGTGTTTATCCATAAAGGGTGAACTGTGTATGGGAGAAAGTCAATTTAACAAGTTGCCTCTATTCACTTCCACTCTGTCTCCTGCTACATCTCTGCTCCATATTGATACTTTGCTCACAGGTCAATTCCTTTACGCGCATCTTACTCTGTAGTAGTTTTATGCCACTTCTCTCTACCCAGAGGTCTTACTGCCTCTCAGCCATGCTTTCAAAGATTAAAACCTTTACAAAAAAACCAAGAGGAAAGAATGGATAAACTAGGCACAATAAGATCTGTAAGAACAGGATATCGTAAGCAGGTTAGTGAACTTATAAATGCCGTTCTAGCTGATGATTTAATTTTGGATTCTTCCTTCCTTGTTTTGATTTGTACCGGCTTGCTGATACTCCCATCACAGCAGTACAGACAAGAACAGCAAGCATTTCTGACATGAAATTGATAGGACATTTTTTTTCTGGAAGGAAGCAGTATTAACAGCTTTTGAAACAGATCATGAATTCTGCTTAGAGGCTTAATAGTTGGCCTCTGAATGCCTATGTGTTAACATTGCTACTGTGATTTTAGGAACCATAGACTAATGTTGCTGTGTCCCACATGGCTATTTCTCTCAGCCAGCTCAAAGGCAAATTGAGAATTTCTTACATGGCACAACAATGTGCTACATAAAAATGTTTATAGAGTCCCAGCACTCTGTTGAAAGAGCTGCTTTCACAGCTAGTTGTCTTCTTGCTGCCTGGTAAAAAGTAGCTCTGGTTCCTGAACATGGTCTCTGGAAGTTACTGCAGTAGTAATTTACCTGAAGTATTGAGTGGAAAATGACTGGGCATGACTGAAAACTGAATAATTAAGATACTTGTGATTAGGTGGCAGTTAAAGCTTATTTTCTTCTTCTCCTGTTCTTTTTTTAATGAAATGGTCTTAACAGAAGTGAGGAACTTCAGTGGTATAAGGACTTTGCACTATCCCTCTGCCTGAGAATGACATGCATGCAGAAAATGCCAAGTGGAGTGGCCCCCACCCTCTCCACTGGAGAGGAAGCCGTGTTAGGCTGACATCTTACATGCAATCAGATGGCAGGATACGAGCAGAAGATTACGGGTTCTTAGAATTGAATGACAGGTTTTAGTCCCCATGTCACAGTAGTTAAAGAGAGTTTTCAAAGTTCAATAAGCAGAAGTCACATAACTTGTGACCTCATCTTGCCAATTAGCAGAGAAAACCTATAAGGGTAATAAGCTTGGCCAGCTAAGTATAGACTTTCAGGGCTAATGAGGATCATATTGTATAAATTGACAGCATTCCCTTCTTTTAATTAAAAAGGAATAAACATATGGTATGTTTTGACCCCATTTTTTGTTATGAGGTATTTCAGCATTATAACATACAGCCTTATGATAACAGATGAAGGAAAAAGCAATGTTCTTCATTAGGCATATAGACTTTCTGGTGTCTGTCAGTGCTCTATAGCTGCAAAGTCACACACCAAACCATATTTGTATCATGCAAAACATTCTTTCTATAATAAGTAAAATAAAAATAATCAGAAGTGGCTACATTATTTATAAGAATGACAATGAAAATCAGGTGTATGCTGTTTTAATGACAAGTTAATAGCTTGTTAAAGGCTGGTAGGGAATCTTCGTATATGGAAATGTATATGCTTAGTGATAAAAGTAATACTCAGAATAACTATTAAGGCATACATAATGTTTAGCAGTTTGCTTTACAGATCTATAATGTGTATTTTAATTAGAATTTTGTTAAATATGAATGATTCTTTAATAGAAAACAGAATTTCATGTATGTTCATACAAGATATTCCAGTATATGTTGTCTCCAGAATTTGCACTGTTAACTATAAAGAAAAGATTTGTAGAATAAAGTAAGACATAATCAAAGCAACATGAGCCCCTGATCTATTTTTTATAAGTTGTCTCCTTCCTCCTCTATGTAACTTTCAGAATTTGCTCTGTAGCATTAGTGTCGGGTCAGTGTTTATCTTAATGGAAAGTATACTTATCAATGCTGAATAATAACATCATCTTCTTCAGTCTTTTTTCTTCACTTTTAGTGATCATTAGCACTTCAAATTTATCAAGATTTAGAAATAAATATATAATACAAATCTCAAGAACAGGTGATTTATGTATGCTTAGTTGAATATAATGAGTGAAACACTCTGCAAAGAGATGTTATTAAAAATCATATTAGTAAACAATATCTTTAAAGTAAGCTAAAGGTTAAGACAAACAATTTTAAATGTTTTAAAACTCAAAGCTATCTGTATTATACATATGACACTTAAACCAATTTGCAGTAAATGTAATGTATTCTCTGCCTCTTGGGGTCTTGAGATCAATATGAGATAGGGTCTTTTTTAAGAAGGTATGTTTTAGGAAGACCATAAATTTCAGGCTCTTTACAATGTGAAATTGCCTGAGTTTTCTCTACACAAATATTTGCGTAGAAATCTGTGTGTCTTTCTGATCTTGTATGTACCAGTCTAGAAGAAGTGATAGAAACTTCTTTATGGAAGATCTCTGCACTGAAGAGATAATTTACTTTTACACATATGCTATGGGTTTCAGTATGGGCTCGCTGGTCCTGAGCAGGTTTTCCAGGGCCCACGGCCCTTCTGTTGTCTTCAGGGGCCCCTCAGGCACCCCGGGCGCAGGTCCCGGTGCTCCGGCAAGATCAACATAGCCTTTTTCCTTTTTTGGGTTGAATAGTATGTAGAGGTATTTAAAAATGTATATTGACTTGGAATATTTTAGGGACTTTTAAAAGTTTTCCTACTTGTAACCCAAAACCTTTTTGAGAACTTGTCACCTAGAGATACAGGACCATCACTGGAGCTATGTTTAGATCTGAAATACAAGCATGTACAAAAATCCAGTGGTGGGAATGCAGGCAGTATTTCTGGTGTTTCTTCTTGTCTCGTGTCTTTTTTTTTTTCCCTCTTCCCTTTCTTTTTTTGGTAGTAATACCTTTTAATATGCTGTGAATATTTTTAAACTTTTGTAAGAATTCACAAATTGCATGGGTTTTTTGCATATGAGATTCTTGTAACTAGAAAATAACCAAGCTGTTGTCTTTTGGAGGGTGTTGGTCAATACCATATTGCACTTGACCAAAACTGTCAGGAATGATTTCAACACTATTTCTGCTTGTTCCTTTGTATGCTTTCATATATTTAATAACTTTATTATCTGTCTCCTCTGTTTTAGGATGCAATTCGAAGCCATAGTGAATCAGGTATGGTTTCAAAAAATAAAATAATTTATATTATTACTTTGTATTTATTTTCTGGTTCATAAATTATTTTTTTTCTATTTTTATATTTAAGCCTCACCCTCGGCTCTGTCTGGAAGTCCTAACAATATGAGTCCAACTGGCTGGTCTCAGCCCAAAACCCCAGTCCCAGCCCAAAGAGAGCGAGCACCTGGATCTAATACACAAGAAAAAAACAAAATTGTAAGTATGGTAATAAATGATTATTTTTTAATATGTTAAACTAGGCTGGGAGTGGTGGTGTGTTGGGATAAATTTCTGTACTTTAAAGGCAAGAAAAACTGATCGTAATCTTGGATTGCTCTGCACTGTGCATATATAATAGCAATATAATTTTAACTAACTTGGGAAAGATAGCACTATTGCCTTGCCTTATAAATACCCAGAACAAAGTGTTCTTGATTGAAAATTCGTTTCAGACAGTATTGTGAAATTATTTTTCAGTACAGATTCAAGGATTACCTTTCTAAGTCTTCAGGGGCTGCATCTTTTTTGCTCCTTTTAAAATATGTTTAAAGTTAGCCTTATCAATATTTGAACTGTATAGCCATAGCTTCCATAGAAAGTGGATATTGATAATGCCACTGTTTTCATAGTAAAGTTAGTAAAAATATCTTAGGGAAAAATAGATTTAACAAAATGCAAGTTTTGCCTCAAAGGGTTGATGTAAACTTAGGGGTTGGGGGAAAGACAGCAAAGTTAGAATAATAATGAATACTATCTTGAATTTTTTGAAGGCTTATAAGATATAAAAATTACAGTACAGTTGCTTAGTGGTGCACACAGTTATTAATTGCTTAGATGTTTGAGAATTCTGCTCTCATCTCTTTGGTCTATTCCTTTTAAATATGTAAATGAGTTCCTGAATTTTAGTATTGCAATTTTTAAGAAGTCAGTAAGTTTCCTAAGTATTTTCAGTTGTCTTTAAATAGTTGATTATAAAATATCTGTTCCTCTTAAGATCTAAGATCAGGGTTCAAATTTCTAGTGCAGAACTTAATGATAGCTTCTTAAGCAGTTCAAGCCATCCAAGAAAATGTTTTGTCTTTTGGGGTGTGTGTGTGTGTGTGTGCGTGTTGTAAACAAACCCTCCACCCCTCACAAATTGAGACAACAAAAGTCTAAACTGCAGGACAAAACCCTCAAGGTTTCAGTGCATCTTAAACTTTTATGAAGGAAGTTATTTCATTTTTGGTGTGTATATATAAAATATTTGATTAAATACTTAGACTAAAAGCCATGTCAATTTTTGTTCCAGAGGCCTCGTGGACAGAGAGATTCCAGTTATTACTGGGAAATAGAAGCAAGTGAAGTCATGCTTTCTACCAGAATAGGGTCAGGTTCTTTTGGAACAGTTTACAAAGGCAAATGGCATGGTAAGTTCTTGACAAGTGTTACCATCTTCTCAAAATGTTGATATGGTAGGACAGCAATCCAGAAAAAGGTAAAATTGTTTTAATGGTACTGTGTGCTTGTCTACCACCAAAGGTACTAGGTGAGAAATATTAATTTCTTAATATTAACAGGGGGGAGATTGAGCAAAGAACAGACCTCAAAATCTGAATCTCACAGCTGCCGAACAGACCTCAAAATCTGAATCTCACAGCTGCTATCTACATGCTCACTATATTGGAGCCAAAATTGTTTTCTTTATTACCATGTTCTACAACATCTTGTTTTCTGAAAAGATTTTGCTTTCCATTAGCAGGGTTGAATTAGCAGAATTGGTTGGGAAATTTCTTAGCCTGGTGTTAAATTATGCTTACCTTTTCTTTTTAATACCTCTGTGGTTTAATTAGCATGCTTATATTCAAGGTGGCAGAGAAAGGTAATAAGGATAAATTGTCTTTACTGTGGAGTTTTTCTAAGGAAAAAAAGGTTGATGTGAGAGTTTATGATACAAAGTTAGCTGGAATACTTTGAAAAGAGGCACACTGCAGAACTACAGAATTAGTTTCCAAATTCAGGGCTTGTGATTTAAAAAGAAACACACACAAACCCCTCCAGGCCCTAATTTAAATACATTATTGTCATAAAATAAGCTGACAAGAAAAAAAAATGTGGAAACTTATCTTCCACCCTCTATTTTTAAAGAATAAATACTTGCATGTCTTAAAGCCCAAATACTGTCAGCATCAGTGGAAGGACTATTCTTATAGTAAGAGTAATACTCATGAACAGTTGAACTGATTTTCATTATATAAGTGAAATGGAACAGAGAAATCAAGAGAAAAAATAGGTTAAGTAAGATTTCGCTAAACAAAGTAATAAATGAGAATTTCTTGTTGATCTTTATTCTAATAAAACATTTGCAACTCTTCATGTATCAAGAACTTCAGTGTGTTAGACAGTAAATGCATGGAGCTGCATATTTACAAAGAACAAGATGGCTGTAGAGCTGTCTCCTAACTCAGTATCGATAAGATTCAGTGCCTCATTTCTGGTAAATGTTATAGTTTTCTTGATTTCTCAGGAAAGTCAAAGTTTAATTGCTATTTTTTTTCTTTTTGTAACCATCATTTGTGCTGTGGTCTTAAAAGATTTAAAGGTTTATATTTATTGCAAGTCTTTTTCTGTTTAGAATTGAAGGAACTGGGAGTTAACCGCAAAATAGTGAAACTGCAGACTTCTTTGTAGTAATCTATTCTAATAGTACGAATGCAGCAATAAAAATGTTTTGGTGAAGCTAAATGAAATTAATTGAAGTGGGAAGATTGCTGCAAACTTAAGTAAAAATTCTAGATTATTAGAGGTGTTGGGTTTCTTAACATGCCCAACTGTGAAAGGCTGTTTGCAATGAACCTTTGGAGAGCACCTGTGGAAGATTGTGTACAACTATATGCAAACGGTATTAGGTTTCCAATAAGCTTCCCTGACTTAGTCT
>JANZLP010000080.1:40667915-40678618 GCA_026930925.1 Chelictinia riocourii
CTCTGATCTGCAGAGTGGAGAGAGAAACTGCAACCAGTCTCTGGAGCTGAAAAACTTTTTGATGGGACAGTTTGGGGTTCAGATTCACAGCTAGACCCTCTTTTTAGGATTGAAGTAAGATGATAACTCATGATAATTTCTCCTATTTAAACATTCCTTGATCTTCTTGCCCTGCCTCTCATAAAGTTATGCACAGAAAATCAGAAGAAATGGAAGGAAACAGCTTTTCAAATGCGAAAGCATCAGCGATAGCAGAAGTCAAAATATACTATTAGCAAATTTCTGAAAACAAGCTCTACAATTTAAATCATGCTTGTTTGTCAGTGTGTTCTCAGTTTATTTTTCCCTTAGGTCCGATTAAGTCTGAGCTAATTAATCTAGAATTACGCCAGCCTTACCAGAATAAAGTGATTGTTTAGCATAACAAAGCTGGTAATTAGTATAATTCTAGAGATAATAGCACCAGCAGCAGCGAATACCTCTGTGGGATGTACAGCCAAATTGGGACTATCTGGAGACACCTCCCTTCAATGGCGTTATCTTGGCTAGCTCTGTTACCTGGAAGCTCTTCTGGTGGTAACTTCTCCCTGCGTCTTGAGCAACCACAAGTTCTCCAGATCCGTAACCGCAGCAGCTTTTCTTGAGCAAGCTTGGCCGGCTACAGATAATCAGTCTTTTGTGGTTCTCAGCAGTCAGACTGGTATCGAATAGGTAGCCAAAAGTTTCCATCAAAACAGCCTGATTCTCTCTGTTCTCAGTGAGTTTGCTGTTCCTTCTCTGTTATTGCTCCGGGTGCCCCGGCGGCTGTTTGCAGCCTCCCTTCTGCACCCTCTGAACTGCAGCAGCAGCACAATGGGTCTATGCTGGACATAACACTTGGAGTCAAGTGCTGAGGTCGCAGCCTTACTAGTCATTTAGGAGATTAAAACCAAATTTTCTAACTCACAGTGTCAGATAAGATGCAAGTCTAGAATGAACTATGCGAGGTAACCATCCGACTTGTTTCCAACAGCATGGCCAGACCTGCTTGTTGAGGTTGGAGCAAATAGATCTCTGCACATTCAGCAGCTGTTTCTTTGAGGCTGTTTTGGTCTTTTTTTTGCTCTTCAGCAGCTTCAAAGTGTCTTGATGGCAGTGGTACAATTTGGGCAGGATCAGTAGACATTAAATAGAGAGGCTAGATGTTTTCCTGGCAGTGGAGCTGGGATGTTCCAGGCAGTATTTGCATGTGTGAATTCCCTCAGATTTGACTCACATCTCAAAGAACAGTTAAGTACTCAAATATTAATTATTGAACACAGACTAACATTTCCTTTGAATCCACAACTTCAATCAAATTGTCCAGGAAGCATCAGCTGACAGTATCTCACTGGGGTTGCTACAAGAGTCCTTGAAGGTCACATACCTACTGACTACATTACATGTAAGAAAAGCACAGGGACCACAAAGTTTGGGCTTGCCAACACTTGGAATTTTTTTCTGGGTTCTCTGAATTGGCTGAGGTCTGTTTTGGAGGTAATTTTACTTTCTTTCACTAGCTGGTATTTGAGTGTCTGGCTTTTTCAGTTTAGCATAATTTTTAGTTAGCAAATATATGACAAATTTCCTTCTGGACTGGCTGAAACTTGGCTTGACCTTGGTTAACTGCTTGCTATTTCCCAAGACGTGAAATATAATTTAATCATGAATTTTATAACGAAAATTGCCAAGAGAATCTCATGTAATTAATTATTTACTAGTATAAATGTTTTCTGTGCAAATGAGAGAGGTCATTAAAAAAATTTAGTTTCTCTGACCCATGCATGAGATTACAGTATTTGAGGGACTGATATAAGCAAACTCTTTTTTGCCATCTTCTTTCTTAGCAGACTAAGGATGCGATTGTCTTCACCCCTTGCTGTAAGATTTCTGGGGTCTTACACTCACATCTCAGAGGTGAGATTAAAACTGCTGTTATAATTTCCATGCCATAGCTCGGTAGTCATAGTTAGATGTTAGGAAAATGTTCTAAGAGTAAGGCAAGTGAAATTCTGCAGTAGATTGCCCTGAGAAGTTTTGGAGTTTCCGCTAGCTGAGGTTTTTAAGAACAAGCTAGGCAAACATAGGCAAATTCTTTATTCAGTTTAGGTGATCTGGCATTATGCATAATTCCCAAATCTGCAACACTGTGTGGCAACATCCTCAGTTGGCATAAATCTGAGCACTCCATTATGTCCTCAAAATTTCAGATGTGCCTGTTCTTAAAAGTAATTTAACCCCCTACTCATTACAGTTATTTTCACATGCCTTAGTCCATCTACAGATCTCATGTTTTGTAGCGTATAGGTAGGGAAAAAGGCAGGACAAAGTTTCTGTAATTCATGCATCTGAAGTTAAGCTGGAAAAAAAGCAAAGTAACATGGTAGAAATTGTGGGTTTGGCACAAGGAGCATATTTTTGTCAGAGAACAAGAGTGAGAATCAGAAAACCTGTGACTTATTCACAAAAGTTCCTTTGACTTGCTGCATGATGTTGGATAAATCATTTTAATGCTTTTATTCTGTTCCTACTCCCACTATTTGTCTGTTTGTTTACAATGCTACCTGGGACTTTTTATCTTCTTTTTCTCTATGGTACTTTGTCCAGCACAGTCTTAGCCTGTAGCTGGAATTCCTGAGTTTCACTGGAAATGGTAAATATTAACTGCAGTGAGGATCATCTCTTGCTGTGCAAGTCCACAGTACCAAGGGAAAGGCATCCCATTAGGTTGAAACACCATTTACATTTAAGGCCAATAATAACTATGAGACATCCCAACCTCCAAAAGAACATTCTCTAAGCAATGTATCCAATCAGAGAAACATTCACACAAAACAGTGTCCCTGCCATGGTTTTTGCATTTATGCTTTAGCAAATGACTTGCTAAGGCTGAACTTCATAGGGGAAAATTATTTTCTTGCAAGTTGAAAGTATGACTGTCAGTGTACTGAATAAGAGGGTGCCAGGCAACTTGAGGCACAGCAATTTTCACCCTGAACTACAGTATGGATCAAGGTCTCATCAGGTAAATTGGAGAAATGGAGACTCTGGCTGACTACCATTAGAAGCTTCTCACTAGTAAAGGCTATTAATCTCTAAAGGAGAACCATAGCACTAGACATACTGAGCTAGGGGCTGGGCAAATTGAGAGAAAATGTACTGTAATGAGCAATTTTTTACTGGAAGAGAGACGGCCAGGACAGTTCCCATTCTCAGCATGTGGCCTGTTCTTCTATATATTTCTGTAAATAAAAGGGATGTTTTTATCTATAATTTATTTTTAACTTTAGCACATAAAAATGATTTGTGTCTACTTTGTAAGTACTGCAAGAATAATGTGCTCTTTTTCACTGCAGCTATTACATTATTGATATTTCTAGGGCAGATTGTGCCACCCAGCAACATTTACTTATAACATACTCAAACTAACCCAATAACATCAAACAAAACCTCACAAATAAGCCAACAACATCAAACAGAACCTCACAAATAACCAGAAAAGCAAGAGCTTTAAAGTTTCAATCAATAGCAGAACTGGGTCATTATCCAATTCTTCCTATATGTAGGCTTGTGGACATGGCTTTAATATGAGTAAGCGCTGTAGATATGGGAAGAACTGTGCTTTGTAAAGGACAGGATGAGTGCACAGTATTGAATATACTTTCAAAATAGATACACATTGCAGAGAATTTACCATTCTGCCTTTCAGTTTGATTGCAGAAATTTTACAGAAGAAAGTTCAGCTGGTTATTCTGGACCAGTAGCTGGATTCTGTTCTCTTAGGTTGGTATTGGTTTGATTTTTCCTGAATTTGTGGTGTTATCAATGGTTACAGGTTTACCAATATAATTAGCCGTAATAATAACCCAGTATAATAATAAAACAATAATAGCCTCAGATGCTAGCTGACAGACCCATTGAGCTGCCCTCCAGAATGAAGAACTGAAATTTCTATCATGGATTGTTGTACAAATTCTAGGATCTACAAACTTAGAATTGTGTCATTATTCCAACTTCTGCGGCAGGATGAGTTCAACAGGTGCAGTTGTGTAAAGAGTTACTTCATCTAGCACTGTATTTGTTAGGGTAAGGGTTAAAGATCATTATCACAAGGGTCTTTTAAGAAATCACAAATCTGAAGGAAGTTTTTGTTCTTGAATTTTGAAATGTCAACACCTTAAAAATAAGTTATGGGCCCATTTTTGCCATCTCTCTTGCCATTAGCACTGAAATTGTGGGCTAGATTGTTCTGATAATTTCTTTCAGTTTCTCAATTTTAAAGTATAACATTAAGTTAATAAGAACTGTTAGATTGCAAGACATGAGGCATTTTGGCTTTATTGGCCAGCAAACCAATAGACAGTAGCACAATACACAATAGCATCTAAAATAATGCCATTGCTAAATAGGTGCTAAATTATGTGAAATAAATTGCACAAGCAAATGGCAAGATGTTAGTATGAAGAAGCCCCATCCTTAGAGCTCCTTAAGGGTCTTTTTCTCATGTAAAAAAAGCTACTTGCAAAAGAGAAAAGGTCTGATTTCCCAAGAAACATCACTTTAAAATCACTGTTCATGAAAAATCACTTTTTTTTTTTTTTTCCCCACACGAAAGAGCCAAATTTTAAGGAAACTTTTGTGAATTCTGAGACAATTGTGAATGCCCCAGGGAACAGAGCCCCAAAAACAAAGCAGCCGTGAGCCAACTTCGTGTTGTTATCCTGAGAAATAGAGAAACACCACTTAGTCTGTGCCAGGGTTCAAGCTGCAGTATAGGAATCTGGAAGCTTTGACACATAATTTAGCAGGCAAAATGAAGCAGTTAGCATGGTTTCTCTTCCACAGATGCTCCGATTCGCAGCTCCACACTGTATTTCTGGGCAGTGCAGAGTCACTGCTTCCCAGTCGTTGTAGTCTTTAAGATGCTGATCCAGCCTGATGTACTGAATGGCAATACTAAATAGATTACATTTCTAGGAAAGGACATTCAAATATCGAACATGTTAGCTGCATGCAAAAGCAAGGTGAAGACAACAACCAGCACTCCAGGTAATTAGAAACTGTGCACGGGAGAGGGGATGGAGTGATCACCAGATGGCATTTTTCTTATTACTTCTTTCAGGCTGCGGCGCTGAGGTCAAAGTTCTGACCTCATGTTGGGTCCCTTTTGACTATAAAGCCAAGTCTGAATGACAATCATTGCCAAGAAACTTCCACAACGGGCAGTAAGGAAAAGACCAGGGAATAGAGAAATACACTTTTCCAGTAACACTGCTCTTGTTCTCAGAGCTAATCACCTTGCTAAGAGCTAGTAAATGTGACAAAAATATTCTGCAGTAGATTCCTCTAGTGCCCTGTGAATGTAGGTAGCTCCTATATTTTTAATCATGTCTCTTGGCATGCATAAAATGGAAAGCTCTATCCTTGAAAAGGACAATAATTTAAACTGAATACTGGATGTTGAAAACTGAATTATTCATATGCATGCTTTACATTCCTAAAATAAATTAACACAATTAAGGTATTTGTTTTGAAAAAAAGCCAGCGAAAACCCCACCCACAATGCTTTCTTGAAGCAGTGACTTTATGTTGTGTGAAAGTTACCAGTATATTCTTAATCTAGTGAAACTTTTAACCCTGGTTAATGTCAGTGAGATGTTATGATGATTGCTTAGTGACTTTTTCTGGTTTAGCTGTCTTAAAGCCTTTCTGCCAATATAACAGTTTGAAACAAATACGTTTAACTTCACATTAAATGTGTTTTCTTCAGAATAATGCTTTCTCTGGTTAACCCCCACCTACCAAATTGGTAATGTATATAACACATTCCTATTTATTCTTAATAAATCCATAGTCAAGACTAGAGGCTATGAAGGAAGAAAAGAATGTTATTGTTAACTAGTAGAATAGGTTTTGATATTGTGTGGGCTCATTTTTAGTCTGCGCTTTTGGGCCGTACACAGATGTGTTATGGGCCAAACAGCTTAGGGCTATAATGAGAACTACCAAATATCAAGCAGGGATAGGCCTTGTGAAGGGTATGGAAATATATTAGAATACTTTCTAAAATAAATAGGAAGCAAGGAGGAAGGAGTGGGGCTGCTGTGTGGCAGGGAAGGTATCTCTGTGAAGATCATGGCATTGAACATCGGGCAAATGGGCAAAGAGGAGACAGACAAAGAGGACAGGGAAGAGGAAATAGGCAGAAACTATCCTGGCAAAAAGTGCCAGGAATTCACTGCAATCACATTCAAGGTACTGCCCCCCCAAATTATGTGTAATACTAAGGAAGATCCCAGTCCATTCCAGTTTTCTAAATTTACAAATATATAGAGATATAGTACCAGATAAAATAAAACAGAGTAATGAAAAAATATAAACTACGGGTGGATGAACAGCTTTTTGTTCAACACCTCACTTACCAGCCCTCACTCACGAGAGAGGGACGTCCCTGTAACTTGCACTGTGGTTTTTCCGTATTCCTTTTGCTGGAATGTACCTTTTCATCAGATTTCTGCTTCTGAATGATAATACTATTAACAGAGTTAACTATGTTTAAATGTCTTGATGTCGAGGGAATAAGGTAAGAGTTGTTTCTTTTTATCACAGACTTATGAAGTTTTGTCTGTGATGCTTTGCCTCATTGCTGGCAGCATCAATCACATCTTCATTTGATATTTTTATGCAACTATTTACAGTATAATCAAGTGTCTGATCAAAAGAGACATCCAAAGGAAAGAAAGGATACAGTATGGGATGTTGATTTAAGGGCAGTTGAGACTATGTAAACAAAATTGTATTACTTTGACTACCCTCAGGCCCCAGAAATTTCTGTTTACTTGCAGAGAAGTGGGAGTTCTGGGTAATTTCTATCCTAATATTCTGAAAATAGAAGCCTGGAGCAGGACTCTGCATTAAGAACAAGAAATATTTTATTACAGTTCTGTTTAGGAGTGCGTGTTGGAGCAGGAAACTGAAAAATACAATACATACATTATTAAAGAAGTTGAGGGAGAAGTGATAAGACCCAAACCAGTCATTTGGTTTGAATTAGATGGAAGACAAAGCTTTGGAAACAGATTTGTAGAAGAGAACAGCTTAAACACAGAAGTAAAATAGGAAAAAGAGAAAAAATGTGAGTGTACAAAAAGTATATTGTTAGAATAATCTCATATTTTTATTTGATATTAACATCTATAATCCAAAAAAGGCAATTGCAGAAATTGTAGTAAATTGAACTTTTTTTGCTGTAGTAGTTGATGCAGTATCACCGGTTCCGCGGGCTCCCCTCCAGCCCACGCAGCCGCCCTGCGGAGCCTTCCCCCGAGGGCCCTCGCCTCGTCCGTCCCCCCGCCCCGGCGGCTGCAGCTGCCCAGGGCTGCCGAGGAGCTCCAGCCCCCCGGGACACCCCGCCGGGCTCGGGCCCGCCGTCCCCGCGCTCACCGGGCTGCGCCGCTTCAGCGTCACGTTCTTCCAGAGCAGGAGATGGAGCTGGTGCAGGAACCCCATGGCCGGGCCGGGCCCAGCCCCGCCGCAGGGGCTCCTCCTGCTCGACTCCGCAGATCACCCGCCGCCCACCGCCATACCCCACCGGGCCGCCGCCTTTGTCCGCAGCAGGCTGGGAGGGAAGGAGGGAGCGGGCCGAGCTCCGGCTCCGGCTCCGGCTCCGGCTAAATGGGTTTGTGCTCACATAGTACTTTGACCTATGACATCCTCACTAAAATAGCCAAATAAGTCAAGGTAATATTTTTTTGTGAGTCACAAGTCCTTTAGTGCCTTTTTTGTAACTATCAACATTTAGTTAATTTTCTGATCCTCAGCCAGGAGAAAGTATCCTGAGGACTGTTGCACAGTGCAGGTCCTGTTTTCTTCCTGCCCCAAGCAGAGACTGCTTTCTTTTATGGGTTCAGGAATACTTAGCTTTGGAAGTAGTTGTTGAATTTTCCCTGATGTGGGCTGATGAGGAAAGACCAGTCCAATGGAACTGTCTGCATCCTTTCTTGAGGCCAGGTAACCTTTGGACTCTAGAAACTCTTGCAATATTTTCTTTTTAGCTTTGTACAAAGACCTTTCACCTGACTAAGACAGCTGGCTACCAATCTAGCATCCCCAGGGCATTCCTGAGTTTTCTTAGCTGAGGATAAGATGGATATATCTTACTTTTATATTTACTGAGCTTTCAACAACTCCAGAATAGCAAACAAAGGCTTTCTTTACTATTACTATTAGTATCGTCATGAGTCTACTGGGAGGTTATCTCTCTAGTCTTATTTCATCTATGTATAAAGAACTATACAGAAACATTGCTCATTACGAATAAGCAAGTAATATGTCAAACCCCCAAATTTATGATGTAATCACTAATTACAAAGTATTCTGACTTCACAAGACAGATAGGTATGTTTGAGATTTTAGCAGGTGTTAAATTCAAAGTTATAGGACTGCAACTGGCTGCTTTGGATCTTTCTCTGACATTATTACTAATTCTGATATATGTGCTTCATTGATATTTCCATTAATTTCTGATATCCAGCATGAAGATGGGAGGATCTGCTCCTAACCAAGTGTAAGTGTTAGCCTTAAATTACATACTTAAATTCATATACAGGTCAAATTCTGTAAAATACACTGCACGCTGTAGGTTGTTCCTGCTCAGTCAATATTTTTACATTTTACATGCTTACATGTATAACACATTCCAAAAGAGGTGTTGACAATTTGTAGAGCAACAAGTGAGATGATTGTGATAAGCATAAGCTGATAAAAGCTTCATGAAATAAAGTTTTAAAACATGTTTGTTATCACTTGAGATCTCTTTAAAAAAACCCCAAACAAACAAATTTTCAGCCAAATGGAAAGAAAAAGAGAAAACTTTAAAACTGTACTTCACTGGTATTTTTTGTTATCTCTAGGGTAAATGTGGCCTAAATCACTGATGGACTGGGACAGCATTTTTTTATCATGTCCTCCTTTTCAGTCCCTCCTGAACTCTGCTAGCTACAAATCTCTAGGTGTAGCAGAAAGGAAAATGTTTGCCCTTTTATATGAATTGAAGAGACAAATATGTAAGACTAAATTTAGAATGAAGTGAAAGGATACAGTAAAGAACTGCAAACATGGTGTTTAGTAACTCACAGCCAGCTGTGCAAGGCATCACTTATGACAAAATCATGATGAATTTCATACAAGCTACATTGATATTTTTTACTGTTTAATTATGTAATTTAAAATTTTAGTCCCAGAGATCTACTAATGCACCTGTCTTATCTGAAAGACATCTGAAAATTCAGTTGTTTAGACAAGTAAGAAGAAGAAAATATCTTGTCAAGCAAATACATACTTCTCAGCTGTCTATAGGCAGGGAATAGAGTTAGCTGTTCTGAAAATCTAGTTGCCTCTTTATCAAAATTGCCTCTTCCCTTCCTTCTGAATTTAAAATGTCTCAGTCATATCGGTGTTTTTTTCCCTCCCCCACAGGTATTCATGTTCTGTGGAGCAATCTGAAATAGCTGCTTTTGCTACCTTGATCAGAAGGAACTGAAACGATGGATGGATAGAAGAGAGCTGTGTTCAGTAAAGGTTTGGAAACTCTCTGTTTAATTCTGATCCTCTGCTCTCAGTTGCAAAGAGAGATTATATTAGCTGGTGCTGTTAGTTGTGTAGAGTCTGATCTAAGTATGTTTTGAGCACCTCATTTTTCTGAAGTTGAGAAGCTTAAAGTTCTTAGCATTGTGTGTAATCTGGTCCCTAAATATCGGATGTAGATGGATTTCCAAGTGTGTTGCTATTGTTCTGGAATGCTGTGCAGTTTAGCTGATATTGTCCAATTGAAAATAAAAATAAATAAAAAAATCTGGATATGCTAGAAGGTAGAAACTCTCTGAACTCTAAGTTTCTAAGATGTAAAGGGAACAAATACTAAGATGAAACCAATGACTTCTAAAATGTGTGAAAGTCAATTCATTAGTCAAAGGCTTTATGTAGTGAATTTCTAGAATATATGTATTTCCAGCAGTCTGTATATACATGGTAGTGTGTATATATGTCCAGAGCCAGAAGTTCGTCAGCATTTTCATGAAACGAATTTCCGCATCTTTTGTGTCCATACTAGTAAACATGTTGGTTGAAGAATATCAACTGAGGTGACCTGAGGTTGGAAGTGAGGACCGTCTCTAAAACTATTCCCAGTATAGCATGTTGAATGCTTATAAAATCTGCCTATTGATTAAGGCATGGAACCATAAAAAGTAAATGTTGCCTGAATACGTTTTCATATTCTCACTTCAGTCATAACTGGAATTTTGAGGCAGATCATAACTTTAAAATTCTTATACCAAAGCTAGTTCTCCAAGTCTCGGTGATTTTTAACATGGTTACTCCAGACTAAAGTAATCTTCAGTGTATGGGTAGAAAGATCCGGTCCCTGATATTTAGGACATAGTCTATTGGAAATGTAACACGTTTGCAATTTTAATTTTTAAATTATTTAAAATGTGTAGCGTGGTTTATAGCTTACTATAAAACTGTAAACAACTTAGCAAACAAAGATGTGACATTATTTGCCTCTCTTTAATCCATTTTCTTTTTCCTCTCTGAGTAAACTTTCTATCCCTAAGGTGAAGCCTTGGTATTGTTTAATTATGACAAAGGTCTTGCTCTGATCTACCTGGGGCTCATCTTGTGTG
>JANZLP010000080.1:41244341-41257251 GCA_026930925.1 Chelictinia riocourii
TCCCGTCTCAGCCAAGGCCAGGATCCCCAGGGCTCTTGCGCCTGTGCGTAGGCCACTAATGGCAGGTGAGGACCAATTAAGTATCATTTTCCATTACCTTATTTATGATCCTGTGGCTACTAAGCATCAATAATTTCTGCTTTGCTACAATGTCACCAAGAAGATTGATTGCGCACGTCACCTTGATATGAGAAGATTTAAATGGAAAACATCTACTTGCAACACCACCAAATTCACTTTTGCAAAAAAGAGCAACTCAATTATATTTTTAAAAATACAAGTTTTAAGATGCATCACATCTCTGTTCAGATGAAAGCTCTGACTTTTCCTTCAACATTTTTATTGACGTTACTGTAATACTTGTAACTATGCGCACAGCAAGCATCATACTAAAAAAAAAGGTTATTGTTGTTAAAAATCAAGCACTCAGAAAATAGGAAGTGCCAAGATCAAGGTTGCACAGAACAATTTAAATGATCTGCCTGTGCGTATAAATTATGCTACGGTTAATTAGATGATCACTATAAGGTTACTTGAATACAGTAGGCCTTTGCTTTATTCAGTGGACAGAGAGGATGGTGGTTAGGGAACTTATCAACAATTCTTTTCCAGATTTTTTCCAAACTCTCCTCCGAAAGAAGCTGTCCCCTTTCTGATGAGAAATGTGCCTGCCTATTTCTGATGTATTTGTGTCTAATACTTTAGGCACTCAGTTTCCACATGTTTAGGGAGACACTTTAGCCCGCCGCTCAGCACTGGTATATTCTTGGGCTGGCATGTGCAGAACCGTTCAGGTTTTGGTGCTGCCAAGAGCCTCGTTCAAGCCTGAAATGGGATTCTCTGATTATTTAGGGGAACAGCTCTTTGTCCAGTGGAGTGCCATCTTTTGGGTATGCTCAAGGCATGTTGAGAAGAAAGGACTGACAGCCTTTTAGCAGGTCACCTGCTCTACTGACTTGTGATATAGAGGAGTAAATGTGAGTGCCTGCTTCAGGAAGAATGTGAGCCTCAGTTTCTAAGACAGTGTGCTATGGAAGCCGTTTGTTCCTCTTCTGGTCCAGTAAATATTTCTTTTATACAAAGATGAGCAGAAGAGACTAAAGAAGCCAGGGCTGAGGGATGTTCAAAGGAGGTAAGTTCACATCCCTGTCCCAAATTGATAAAAGCATAGAGAATTTGAAAATGCAGATCCTGCATCCCAACTGAGCACCTCAATCAGGATTATTTGGTATTCTGGCTTTGTGCCATCTCTGCAGTATAATTGCAGATGGAAGAGGCCTGAGCTGCTGAAGCAGCTGTCTGTCTCTTCAGTGCCTCACAAATGGCTGGCACCGATACTTCCCTAAGCAAATGCTTTCTGGAAATGACTTTGTTGGACTCTCACTCACCTGTGTGTATATGGGAAGAACAGATACCAAACGCAGGGCTGAGGATACCTTTGCAGAGAGTGTGCAAAAGCATCGTGTCTTGCAGGATCTCATTTATTATTCCCGTTTCAGATTCCTCAGTGTATCGTTATCTTCATGGGCTATCCTGCATTGTCTCATCTGTTGTGGGTGCTTCACAAATATGAGTGATCCCAGCGTCCAAGTGGTCTCACAGTGAAGAAATTGTTTCTAAAATCCAGGTAGAAATGCCCTGAAGCAACAGGTGCCTCTTGCCCCTTGTTCTGTCTCCACGCATCCTTGTGAAGAGAATGACTGCCTCCATCTTCTCTCTCCTTTAGGAGTTTTACGGCAAATCTGGTAAATAGGAGTTTTGCATAGGTAAAAGGGGATAAAAAAGATGACTTGCTTTACAAACTCTTATTGCATTTAAGCTACTGGTAACATTCAGGACTCATGGTGACAAAAGCTCGGAAGCACACAGATGTATTTACAGGCACAGAAGGATTCATGTTCTTTCCAAGCACAAATTGTTGGAGGTAACATGCTTCATCACAACAAACTTACTACATTTACTGTGGAAAAATCAATAAAATAATTTTATAATAATGAGATCAGATTATGCAGATACAGAACTTCCTGATTACAGAATGGACAGATGACCTTTTCAGAACAGGTGTTGGTTAGGTTTTTTTCCCATTCTATGAATAGCAACTGGTTTTCCTTTTTTTCCCCTTGAGTATGTTAGGCTACTTAAAAAAATCCAAATGAAACTAAAGCATATGAAGGTTTCTGGAAGGTTTGCTAAAGGACTTGTCTTCTAACAGCTCTTTACCTTTCCTTAACAATAAATCAGACACTGATTCGAGCAGCCACTCAGCACATACTTGAAACTTTCTGGACTACGGAAAGTCTCCAAAACTTGCTGTTCAGGATCTGCATGACACGAGCTTTCCCATCACAGGGACAGGAGGAAACATTATAACCGGCTCACCTGACTGCTGGATTTTGCTCACTGTCGAGCCACAGGAGATCACGTTCGCTCCAACGGAGGGAAGGTCAATGGCAGCCAGCAATGGGTACCCTGCTCCTACCACCGGCTACTTCCGCCCCCCAAAAGGCGTGCCTTTCCGCGCCTGGATGGGTCTTGCCCCACCTTTCAGGCACTGGATCTGGAGCTTTTGTGGAAGATGCCTTTATTGTTAAGAAGTACTTTACTCAACAGCAGTTTGTATACCCTGATCAAGACAAGTCTTAACCTTCTCTTGGTTTAATGAATTATGTTGAGATCACTGAATCTTTCACTAAAAAGATGGTCTCCAGACCTCAGGTGCTCTCTTCTCAAGGGCTGGACATGAGAATTACCAGATTTTGCACACAGCTTTGCTCACGTTACTTCCAAAAATAAAACAGTAAACTTACTTGCCCCTTGAAACTCAGAACACAGTTCAACTCTTACTTCTGTAAAAGCGTAAGAAAACAGATACTGAATGATACGAAATCAACAGAAAACGTGACAGAACAGAAGCTATATTCTTATCTGATGTACATATAGCCCATGCTACTTGCTATATAATAATTAAAAAGCGGAAAACAAAACAAAACAGGCAATATGAACTTGTTTGTGGACTTCAGCCATAACAAACCTGGTTTCTACATCCACATTTTCTCATGTTACGCAGAGTTGACTTGAATCAATACTTAAAACGGGGGGGAAAGAAACAATTAGGTGCTGCAGGAAACTGATGATACATGGAACATAATCCTCATTATCCGCATCAATAGAAATTCATTTCCTGACATAATGCTACTCTTCATTATTGCTCCTGTTATTAATGGCAACTTTAGTTTTAGATGAGATAGCAATCCAAACTCCTAACCCCATCTTCTCATGAAAGAGCCAAAGGTAGGCGTGGCAATAAAGAATATTTCCCCTTCGGACAAATTTCAATGCCAGATTTTATTTTCTGTTGATTAGTTTCCTCTTGCAATGCCCCTTCCCCCCACGATGTTCTGCTTCTCCCCCAGAAACTGAGTGTTTCTGTGCCCTGCTCTAGAGCCAGTGTTTTCATAGAAGGAAATTAGTCAGCAGGCGACGGAGAAGAAAGTCTTCAGATAGCAGGAAAGAATAAAAACTTAATCCAGGGATTACACCATAAAATAGGAAAACAGCATAATATACTTCAGCCAACTTTTGTGAAATTGTGGGCTATCTCCAAGGTGCAAATCTAAATCTTTGAGACCTAAACCAAAAATGGACAAAGGAAAAGCAAGTAAAGCGTTTAATACAAAATCAGGGTAACCAAATAAGTTTACATTGCTTAATAGCACCTTCCCATCATGTTTCTGAGTGATTACGTACTGTTATTTTAAAAATATATCAAAGTAGTAAAGATGCAGTTAAATTCATTTCAGTAGGAGCAGAGCAAGAGTCAAGATCTTATGATACCCTTTAAGAGAATGTTAAAACCAGACGTGTGTCATTAAGAACATTGTGGTTTCTGTCAGACAGTAGCTACCATTGCTGCTAATAGTAATAGAAGTCGTGGGGAAAGGGAATTGTTATTTTTTAGTGGAGCCAGTGGGAACTTTTCAATCAGATAATTCTTAGTTGGAAAACACCAGCTCTTAACAGGCACTTTTTTTAGAAAGTTTCTGGGGATTGGTATGGGTTTTCTGGTCAAAGTAGGAAGAGACAAAAAGAAACCAAAGAATAGTTTGGTGTCTGGAGCACTTTCACAGCATGTGGAGAAGACCAGGTTCAATAACCCTTTTCTGGCTAACCTGCAACAGTAATGTGACCGTAAAATTCCCATTTCTGTCTCAAGCACTAATTTTGGTGTGTCTGCCTTCTGTTTTCAAGTAAAAAAAACCCCAAACTTTCATACTCTTTCCATGATGACTCTCTCTCCATCTGTTAGGTTTTTTTAAATCTCCTATACAAATGGTCCTCCAGCCTCTCCAGTATGAATGAGAAACCTCACTAATTAAAGGATACAGCCTGACTAAACAAAGGGAATGTATTTTACATCTACACTATGAACACTTCAAACCATCTTCCAGCAAATAGCTTCCCACCCCACAAACCCCAAGGATTGTACATATGTTTACTCAAATAACCCATGTTATTCATGAGCAGCCATTTTATAAGACAGAGGCAAAAGTATTATTCCTGAAAGAATTGCTTTGTAATATAGGATCTACGATAAGGTCAAAAGGAAGCATTTCTGGACGCATTCCATCACTTGATGTTCAGGAAACCATTGTGTATGACACAAAGGATTAGGAAAAATAAGCTGCATGACATTTATTTTGTAATTTTAACATTAATATCTGTAGAAACATTTTATTGTCAGTACAAAAGTTAACAGATTTTAATACTTCTTTCACCCAATTAAAAAAAAAAAAAAAAAAAAAAAACAACAAAAAAAAACCCCCAAACCAAAAAACACCACCACATAAAACAGTGTAATTTGCATTCATATTGCATGGCCATATCAGTGTGAGTGTTCTGAAAGTAAAAACACAAGACTTCCGTAAAAAGATACAAACAACGGTGATATTTTAGCAGAGGCCAGTGCTATACCTACTGTTATGGAATGGATCAGAAGGAAATACTGGAGTCAGCATGAATTAATCCCTTAAAAAGATGCTGATATTCCTATGGCAAATTGTCATTATAAACAACTTCTCTCTTTTTAACTTAAGTTACAATAGAGGGATAGTCTAAAAGGCAAAAGATCCAGGCCAAAAGATCTGGAACCTATTATCCAACTCAGGGAAGAGAATTGTAGTTAATTTGATGCATGTGCAACTCAGGGTAGAAGCTCAGCTCCTTTTAGAGCAGTACGTTCTGCTATGGTTATAGACAAATTAATGTCTTTCCTTACTTTAGGAACCCTCTTTTATTATTTTATTTATTTATTTATTACGTGGAATGATTCTCCTTTTTGGCCATGGGAAACATTGCTAAAGAGTTAAATTGTTAAAGTGACAGGTATTGAGAATAAAAGACTTTCTTGTTAAAGGATTTGGTTTGATAAGAATAATCATCTGACACTGCAGTTTTTAACACAAATAAATCAAAAGTTTAATTCTCCCAAATTAGTTATATACTGTAAATATTTCTTTTTTTAAAGATCTGAAAACTAGTAAAGTCTGAGCAATATATCTACTAGTTCTCTGTGCTGCCTGCATAGAAATGCCATTTAAATTACAAAAACACAACAACCCTATAAACGATTAACTGTTTTGTACATTACCAATTAGTTAATAAATTAATGATATACCATTTTCCCTGAAAGCAAAGTATTTTCCACCTTTGGATGGTGAAAATTAAGAAATCTGTGTAAGAACAGCATTTAGCAAATAGCTGTTAAAAAAGAGACTAATTTGCTAGGTGGATTGGGACATCCATTTTTAAATCAATACAAAAAATAATTCATTGTAAATATATATAATATATATTTATACATATTTTGAATATATTTACATACATCCAGCACCTATATACTGCGTTTGTGCTCTGTAAGTGTGTGCCAACATATATTTTCTCCAAATATTACAAAATAAACAAGAAAGGCAGACCCAGAGTTTGCCTCAAGTCCAACTGGTCCATTGTACAAACAAAGTCTGTCGCAGCTTACAGGAAGCCAGAAAATTGATAGCAATGGGTATCTAGACACAGTTCATAAACATTCTTCTTTGTTGGGAATATTTAAAAGTTGCAAATTATGAGATTCTTTATGTAGGTTCTGACTGCTTTCCTCCAAGTTTTCTTTTTTTTTTTTTTTTCCTTCTTTTTCTTTCCCCCCCTCCCCCCCATATTTCATATGTACAAGAAGAAACATTAAGGTCCTGGAGAAAAGATTTCGGTTTGTATATGGTAGGTAGCTTGATGTTCTTTTTTCTTTAGTCCTCTGTATGATTTCTTCTCATGTTTTAACACTTCCATTCATGTGTTGGTACTTGGGAAGACAAGGTTCATAAGGCATTGGATCGGGAGAAAAAACAGAGTCATCACCTGAAGAACACGAACTCCTCGTGTCAGGGTAACTAGGTGAATACTGTTCAAGAGGTCCACTGAGGTCCAGATACTCCTATGACAAAGGAAATAGATTGCATTTTTAGACAGTGAGTAAAACTGACAATAACATGTTACCACTGCTCTGATTTGGCTTGATTATAGAGTGGGTAAAAGAACTGTTTAAAAATGACACTCATTTGTGTAACACAACTGCATTCAAAACTGCCTGTTGCTTAAATATCTCATAAAACAAGGAGCTTGAATAGAGAAAGAAAAAACAAACCAATAACACGGTACTTTTCTGAAGTCCAACATCACCAGCATTAGCCGCGTCAGTGGAAATAAACATGCCAACCACATCAAAAGAGGACTTTTCACTCACAATGATAAAAATGAAATTTCATCCTAAATAGAACCATTTTTCTTTAGCACATGGTAATGATTTGGAGAGGGAAAGATACTTCCAACTTTATATTCCTTTGGTCACTTTGAATATCTGGTTTATATTCTGTGATATTAAATTTGTGTTTAAACATGCAGTGGCATACGTGCAAAAAAGAACTGAAAAGAAAACAAAATTAAATTCGCTAGATTTGGGTTTTTTACACTACACATTTGTGTGTGCGTGTGTGTGTGTCCCCGAGTAGCCATGACCAAAGCAGTCATTAAAAAAGGAAATAATATCTGCTGAATCCAAGTTTTCGGTTAAGGCTCTTTTGCTAGAAACAACAGTTTTGGCAGGAGAATAAAGTTATTTTTCCCCTTGAAATGTTCCTTCTCTTTCAACTTCTAAAGGCAGCTGCATTCATTTAAATGCAATCTCTTCATTTGCTAAACCACAAGTTATGATCCTACTGACGAGACAAGTCTTCCACCTCAGTCAGTATTTTATGCTGCTGTGCTTAGGTTTGGGGTAATTTAGTTCTTGGTTAACATTTTTTTTAAGTCAGAAATTCAATCATTACCATATTATCATTAAAAAATGGTTATCATTTTAAAAGAGGGGAGGAATGCAAGTTTTCAAATGCCAACAAATACAGTAGGCAGCAAGAGAAGGGAGTTTGGAACAATGGAACTATTGGAACCATATGGATCTCTTAGAAGATCCATGAGGACAATCTTGACCCGTATTGATTCATTAGCAAACCAGTCCTTTGTGACCAGTAATAATCAAGCATTTTCTAGACAGATAGAAGAAGAAAGTATTCCAGTATTTTAAGAAACAGGGCTTTCTCATGGGGATATCAGGCATGGCTCATCATATCAAAAGGCTTGATGTAATTCAGTTATGAATTCAGTATGAAAGTGGGATCCTTATCCAATGTCAAGGGTCAGAGTCACATAAAGGGGCATAAGAAGTTTCCAGTATCAGGATGGTTCCTGGTATTGATTAACAATACAGCCACGAGGCTGACTCTTGGTGACTTCTGCTCATGCGGATCGGGGAAACATTGCACACTACTCTAGGAGACACGAGGATGCCTTTTGGGGGAAAAAACAACAACAAAACCCTGAAAACAAAACACCACCAAAATCCACCCCAACAGGTGATGATTCAGCATGGAGAAGAGCAAGACACTACCATTAAACAGAAATAATTACTTGCACAAATGCAGAAGAAGGTATTATTGGTTGCCCTAGCAATTTTTTGAGTAAAAAAGGTAAACCAGGCTGACCCTATATCAACAGCGTCATTCCAGGGAAAAAGGGAAAGTGCCAAGTGGAGAGGATAAGCAGAAGTACTGTCACACTGATGCACAAAGGACCTGCACTTCAGGAAAACTGTGATGATTCACTCCTGGCACCCACGTTGACCTGGACCAGCTCTGTCTGTGATACAAGGCTGAATAAGTGTATTTAAACATCATCGACTTCTTGACAGTTCTTTTAACTGTCAGTTACCTTGGATAGAGAGGAATGAACATTACCCAGCAATGGGGAAAGCTTCCCTGTTGATCTGCCTTGGGGGGTGTGCCGGGAGAGGTGCTGTTGCTTAGGCAATATTAATTCCACAGCCCACAGCCCTGAAGACTGGGGAGAAGTCATCCCTTTCAGTCCAGTGAACATAAACACTTTAGAAAACCCAAGGAAGGGGAACCCAGTGCAAGGTCTGCCAAAGTAAATGAAAGCGCTCAGGAGCTGGCACTGGCAGGCTGGATATTTTCTCAGGGAAATGCGTGCGACACTGGCACAATTTACCTGAAGGAGCAAGGCAAGTGGAACAAACAATCCTATGACACTAATACTTCTTACATAAGCTCAGATCCGCAAAAGTATTTAGAGACTTAATTCCCTTCAGTTTCATCTGTGAAGGCATCCAAGTACCTCCTTGCTACTTAGAGCCAATTTTAAACCTTGCATTGAAAGAAGTCTCTTTTCCACTTTTGCTTCTCTGCACTTTCTCACCCAGATGCATGTTTCATTGCCCACAAGGTCAGCGAGGTGCCCCAACGTGCCCCTGCGTCACCGATTTTTGCACGTAACGCTGCAGCGAAGCGCATGTAGGAATGAAATCCTTGAGGTCTGTTGATGACTTGCAACTGGTCGTGTGCCTTGCTTCCACTTGGTGTCTCTCTTTAGTCTCAAATCTGGGGCTGGATCTCCAGTAGTGGTCTCCTGGGGACGATTCTTTGTTATTTGCATTGCAGAAGTACCCCAAAGTTTCAGTGGGACACCGCGACTCCACAGTGATTAGCAACGTAGAGAACTCACAAAATGTGAGACTCCCCTCCCAGCTGTATAGATTTGCTGTATGCTCCCCATCAGTTTTAAATGTGTTTAGGAAATGAAAATGTTTATTTTTAGCTACTGGGTTTTTGTTCATGAAAGTAACATATTTGTTGTCCAACTTGATCTAATTCGTGTTACAGAGAGCTGGTTTGACTCACCCTCTAACAAGTGCTAAAGAACTTTACAGGCATGCAAGTGAAACACAATGTGTTACTATACTGAATTCACAAAACAGCATTTTTTAAAGCGATAAATTCAAAATAATATCAAATAAAAGCACAGTCTTTTCCCTTGTGCACAAACAGAAAAGTTGGGGGAGAATTAAAAAAATTCTCTGCAGTATTTCTAATCCTTCTTCACATTGTAGTGGAAAAATTGGGGGAGTGGGGTGGGTGGGTGGTGATTTAAGCCTTTTTGCACCAGAACCAAACTTCTTTCTGGTATATAAGACCGACTTGATAAGGAAATCCATGCGTTTGGCTTCCTTTTCAATTTCTGTATAGTGCAAGCCAGTTTTTCAATGACAAAAGCTACACTGGAACTCCCTGAAAAACTTCAGATATTTGCTGCTACACATGGAAAACACTGTGGCTTACAGCATAAATGCCCTAATGTGCTTGATTCGCTCCTGTTTCTGGGCCTTTTCTGTTTTGCCAGTTCCTCTGAGATTAAATCTCTGAGAGAAAGTGGTCCAAATCTAATATGCTTGGCAGTCCCCTCAAATAAAAGCTCCTTTCTCCAAAGACCTCTTCGTGTCTTGCTTAATTCTGATCTGGAGACCTAGAGACTAGACTCTCAGCTAGTATAAACGAGGGAAGTATACCACATAACAGCAGCTGAGGATCTGGAAAATAGTATCTACCAATAACTTCTTGCTTCATGTGGGTTCTACCCAAATAATTCACTAGCCCTCCTGTGGGAGAACAAAGCACTGTATATTTCCTTTTACGAGCTGTTTTGCACATAAATGCTCTTTGCAGCCCTAGTACATCTCCACTGAAACCAGTTGAGAGCAAGTTTGCAAAATCTGTGCGCAGCTTATTTTTAAATCCTTTCAAAATCACAGAGGAATGTTCATCAGATTGCAGATCCCCAATGCAAAATAACTGCAAAGTGTGCCAGCGTTTTCTTACAGCAGATGCTGAGATGATAACATTTCATCCTTTTGCTGCGCCAGCGTGGGATGAGCGGGGACATCCTGGACTGTCTATCCCACTGTGGCTGTGGGATACAGAGTTTGGACAAGGATGGACGTGCCATCTAGCGGCTGCTTGTCCTGATTGCTTGGACAATCTTATCCCAAATTCTTAAGAGGATCCTCATTTCTCTCTGGAAAGTGGAAAATTAAGCATCACAGTTTTATCTGAAAACCTTAAGTTGTCCATCTTTTCTCTACAGCACCAAGCTGGAAGGTCTCTCTATCAGGCTCCTCCATCTGGTGAGCAGGATTTGCCACAACCAGTCTTTCTGATAGCCGGTTGATTGAGGGTTTGTCCAGTGTCGCTTGCACTGAGCCAAGGGGCTTCTGCCACTTGCTCTGGGTGAAGGCTTCCCACTCCAGAAACTTTTCTTTCTCTTCCACTTGCAAGACTTCGCCCCCCTCCATGCCTCATTTCCCTCCTACCCTTCCGAGCCGTGCTCGGCAGCTCCTTTCAGTCCCTGGCGCAGGGGTGCTGCAGGGGTGGCAGCACTGCAGAGGAGGCTCCGGAGCAGCTATAAACAACTCTTTAATTCTCCTCCTCATGCCAAACACTGCCTAACGCGGCTATGAAAGGGATGTTAGATGTGGGAAAGCAATTTGCAACCCTCAGGATCCTGCTTGCCACCAGCAGAGTTTCCCCAGCGAGAAGAAGGCAGAGAGGCATACTCCACGCTGTCTCTAGACACCCTCCACTGAGCGATCCCATACATCAGGCCAATATCAAACGCAACCACAGAGGAGGCTTTCCCTTATCTTTCAGGACAATTACCAAGCTATACATCACTTGAGCAGTCTGGGAACTATGGGAGATTGTGGTTTCTGGTAAAACGGGGAAATCTTTTCATGGTTAGCACTGACAATGAAATTTGTATCCCACCTCCATCTGGGCTGAGCCACGGGTGATCGTTCTCTGAGAGATGAGCTTCTCTTGATGTCAAAGGGCAAATAAATAAATAACTATGTGTGAATGTGCATTTCAAGGAAAAATCATGCTTTTTTTTTCCTTCTCCCCTCCTGCCCTTCCTTTTGCCTTGGAGAAGTTACGGGTTTCCTCAGGTCCTCAGAGAGGTTGAAAACTGTCCAGAATGTGCTTCAGGAAAGTGATCGCTCAAAGTGAATCAGTTTCCAGAGTCTGCTCACCATCTGTGTGCCTTTAGGAGATTGTCACACTTTCGGCTGGCTTCATCCATCTCTCTAATTCCTTGGTTACAGTCAAAACAGTTTTGAAAGGGTTCGGTTCCCACAGTGGGAAAGTAACTGGGACGCTGCCTGCTAGCATCACTTCACCCAAGAGCAGCTGACTCCTCATGGAAAACTTTGAAAAGCAAATTTCTCTTCTGAGTCAGTTCTGCTGATGTAGCTTCCACTCGGAGTATTTCTCCGCTCCCTTCTGCTTCTGTATTTGTAAGGCCATTTGTATGAGAAGGGGATCCTGCTTTCCTGGAAGGATGCACTGCTTCTGGTGAAGTCACAAGCATCTGTGGCATTGGTTCACCCACCCTGAACAATCTGAACTGGTTGATTTTCAGGCAGAAGGATTCTGATACGATGAGCCACGGCTTTCTGGTCTGGCATGTTTTGAATTATTATTCCGCCTCTGCTACATTCTTCACAGAAGTGCCCCAAGCCACTGACAGACTCTGTTTAGCAATAAAGAAATAATCGTCTCCACAGCAGCTAATGGGATGCCAACAAAGATGCTGTGTGGCTGAGTCATCTTCGTGTTGCAATGGTGCTGCCCAGCTAGCCACCCTACGAGATTTAGCAGGCCCAGACTTTTCAGCTGGGATAATTCATCTCTTGCAGTCTCTCTCTCAATAAGCTTCAGTAACGAGAAGGGTGAAAAAAGAGCCCCTTTCATTGCAGAAGACAACTGATGGTCTCACCACCTAAGGTGCTGACTGTCCCAATATGTATCTTCATTAAATGTGGCAGTCAGTGAGGAGGCTTGGGGAAAAACCAGTCCTTTCATTGTCTGAGAGCTCAGAGAACGATCCCATAGCACCAAGTCATCTGTCGCAGACAGCTCAGACTGTTGGCCAATAGCTGGATTTCTAGTGCAGTTCACGGCAGCTAAAGAGGAGTTAGATATCTGAATAATCCTGGGGGATCAGGGCCTGGATTAGAAAGAGAGAGGAAGCAGGAGCCCAAAGTTCAGTTTAGAATGAATGAACGATTACTTGCCATATTACTTGCCTACTCTCTAGACAGATACTTGCATCCACTCTGCTGAAGAGCAGCTGCTTCCATGTCATGAACAGGAACGGGTGTCTCCACGACTTTTCTTGCCCCTCCTCACCTTTCCACCTCTTCTTGCGCCATGAAGACTCTTTGACTTTGTTGGACCATCCATCTATGCTAGATCCATCCTAGCAGGGCAGAGTTGCTGTTGTCTCACTTGAGGTTCAGTGAGGCTCTCTGCATCCTGCTCAGGAGTGAATTTTCCAGGTTAACTGGGGCTCTCCTTACTCATCAGGACATCTGTCACCTGTGCCTGTGGTTGGAATGGGAGAGGAAAGGATATCAAGGCAGTGACATTTTTCATCATGGTTATAAGAAAAAGGAATT
>JANZLP010000080.1:41481116-41501512 GCA_026930925.1 Chelictinia riocourii
GCCAAAAGCACCATCCATGGAGTCAGACTGCAGTTCCCCACCCAGGTTCGTTGTTTACCACCATCAAATATTTCTCTTTTTTTTTTTCCTACAGGGCTTCAACCACTCATAAAGTCCTTCAATCAAAAGTGCACAGTCCAACTTCAAACATACAATCAAACATTCATTCATGCACCAAGATGTTTAACAAGCAGAGTACAAATACAAAGAAACAGCAAGATACTATTTGTGAGCACTGAAGCCAATGGCAAGAATCTTGTTTTCACAACTGCACGGAACAAATAAGCACATTGAATATTTGCATACTAGCATGTTTCCTCTGAGCGCAAAGTTACCCCTTATGCATGCAGAGATGGTAAATTCCTATGCAAATGGACACTCAGATACTTTCGCTATTATTCGGGACTGTAATTATAGTAACAACTGCTACATACAGAATTATCTACAAGTCCCACTGAGCCTGGGCCTATTTTACAGTTTATTCTCCAGATGGCTCCCTTTCTAAAGGGAAGATTTCCAGTGGCGAACACACGCATTTTTTTGCTCTTGAACACGTTCTGCCTTTGCAGACACAAGAGTCAAAACTACTGGGGGAAAACAAGCGCAGGTTGTATGGTAATTTCACCAGTGTTGCAGATCCGACGGGAACTCGGATCCCTCTGCCCTACCTACCAGTGCCGGGCCCGCTGCGTGCTGGTGCAGGGCCTGTGCAGCCACGCTGCTGGGAGGAAGTTTGACGCTGTTGGTCCCTTCCTCTCTGATTTTTGGTATCTGCTTGTGCTTATTTTTATATCTTGTTCTTAACACAGTCTCTATATGTGAGCTTTCTCTCCTTTGGTTCTTAGTTATTCAGTTTTCTGCCCTCTGTTCTACCTAAACTACTTTAACAAGATGTTACTCCTACAGTGAGCACTGACAGACCACTGAAATTTGTGTTTACAGTCTGGAATCTCTTCTGTGCTTACAGTCTTGCAAACCACAAAGATAAGTCATTCTACACAGATTAACAACTAGCTACACTGTAAGCTACATCTATCCTAAACCAAACTTGACTGCTTAGATAATTGTTATCACAGCTAAACCAAAGTAAAATTAACATATGCCGGGACAAGCCCCCAAAAAGTCTTGAGACCATGCCCTGTCAG
This sequence comes from Chelictinia riocourii, assembly GCA_026930925.1. Classification (NCBI taxonomy): domain Eukaryota; kingdom Metazoa; phylum Chordata; class Aves; order Accipitriformes; family Accipitridae; genus Chelictinia; species Chelictinia riocourii. The sequence goes on from JANZLP010000080.1 coordinate 41,482,262, forward strand.
GTTAACACAAAGACTGTGTCCTCTAACTAGCAATGAGAAAATATCCTATTTACTGCACTGCAGACATGGTTTCAGAATGACTCAGGCTTTCATCTGGCCACATGGGAGGTAGAGGAAGATGCCCTTCCCAGATTTTCATCTGCAGGATTTACTGGAGTTAATTAGTCAAAATATAGGTTTGATGTTTTGTAAAAGAGCTTTGAACCTATTTGGTAATGGCCTGGGTTGCTCCTGTTTTCAACTAAGGCAGTGCTGCTTTTTCTTGTTCCTGCTTTTATCCTGAAGCTGGAAATGGGAGAAGAAAACTTTCTTATGTGCTTTTAAGACTTTTTTGGCATTGTTATTTCCAGAAAGTTCAGCCTCTGGACATTTGAGGGCCTTGGCTATCGGCACAATTAAATCCAGTATATGAGGCATGAAAAAAATAGCGAACTTGCCTTAGTTGTCACCTGGACTATTTTTTCTCTTTGCAGCTTTTTGAGATAGAATGAAGTGTAATGTGAATATGTTACTCAGGGTTGCAAATATCTACTTCTGGCATTTATCTTGGCAAACATTAAGGTTTTAAAATGAAGTGCTGTGTGAAAGATACAAGCTGAAACTGTAATTAATGGGAGTCAAAACAGGTCTGCCTGTTGGAACTCTGCAACGCTAGGTCTGCTGTTGGGACTTGTTTTATGTGTAAATCAGATCTTGCTCATGATCTAGAGTTCACTCTTACCCAGGTGAAAGTAGTTTTCTTTGTTTTGGTGGAGGTGCACCATGGAAGTCACAAAGGATCAGAGCAAGAATCGCAAGTGGTGTGCATTCCTTATTATGGTTATTTGTGCCTTTTCTTTCCTGAACAGTCACAACTGTAGCTAAAAAACAGAAAACAAATGCTACAGGTGGAAACGAATGCTTGCGTCTTTTTTTTTTCCTTCAGTCGACCACAAGGAGCAATCTAGCATGCAGAACCCTCTCTTTTCTGGGATGTGGAACAGCTGTACAATTTTATAAAAAGGCTGCCAGTGTTGAACCTTGTATCTTGATTAGATAAGGGAAGCGGAAATTACAAGGATGTTAGCATCTTTTGTAAGCATTCGAGCTGCTTTCCAGAATTGGGATTGTACTACCTTCTGTAGTGGCTGAGTAAAACGTACTTCAGGCGTGAATCTTTGTAGTCTTTTGACTTGAGTCGCCTAACTTAATTCTATCAGTAGGCAAGTCAAAGACTTTGTTTCCTAATACCAGAAAATATTAATCTGTTGCCACTGCTGTCTAGAAGCCTATACTTCTGTATACTTTTTGAAATTACAGATAATACTCTTAATCTCTTCGCAAATCATCGCTTTTTCATCCAGATAGCTACCAAGAACCAAGCATATGCAGGCAAAGAAATACCCTCGGTGTGGCAATGCATCTTGTTTTCATTATGCCAAAAGGAATTTTTCTTCCTTTTATGGATGAGTTGTATTTAAAAAAACCAGCCACAAACTACCCCTTTATACTGTTGTCTTATAAATAGAATATGCTGGGTTTTTTAAATTACAAAGACTGATAAAAATTTGGGGAACTATATTTTTACAGAGACTTTTAGCTATTATGACTATGTATTTTTTTGTACTGAAGACTTTTCCTTTATTCTTCTATGTGTTAATCAAGTCTGCAGGGGGTGTCGCAAGGAATGAGTTGCATTTTCTTCTGAAAATTTTTTTAAAAATAATTGTGATACAGAAATTGGCAAAAGGACATAGCAGCTAGAGGATGGAGAATGTGTGCTGGGAGAGGAAGCAGGCAGTGATAGAGCAGATAACCCAGTTAGACAAATGGAGGGGTAGGAACGTTGGGGGCTGGGGTTTATTTTTCATATTAGTTTTGTTAATTTTTATTCTTCACCCTTTTTGCTCACAAACTAAAACTCTAGGGTGGTTTTTTTTTTGTTATTGTTTTGGGTTTGGGTTTTTTTTGCTATCTCAGACTGAGTATCTTTGCAAGATACTATGGAGCAGCTGTGATGGTGGTTCACAGGTGGCTGCTTGATGGAAGAACAGAATCGTACTTTCTACCACAGTCCTGTTCAGAGTCTTGCTTCTGTGGGGACTGTAAATGCCTTGATGTTGCTTTATATCACTTTCCTCGTTTTGGGGAAGCTGATAAGGAGGAGCAGTAAAATGCAGAAAGTGACTGCAGTGAATGTCAGACTTAGATGGGCAACTGAAAAGTAAGCCCTGATTTGCCATGAAAGAGTTTTCTCAGTGATATCAGTGGAGATGACAAAGCTCTGTTTGGACTAGGTTTGTTTTTACTGTATTATCTCTGCTACTGAAAGTGTAAAAAGAACAGGCTATTTCTTTAATGCATGTACCAGTACATGGTAGCTTTAAATTCTTGTCTTTACTTTTAGGATTAATGCATGTGCTTATAACTTCTCTGTTGGTTTTTTTTTGTGTGTGTTTTTTTTTTTTTCCCCCACAGAATTTAAACAAGCAAGCTTATGATTTGGCAAAGGCTTTACTAAAGAGGACAGCGCAAGCAATTGAGCCGTACATTACTAATGTAAGTGAAGACTGCAAACAAATATGGAAGTCAATAATTTTTTTAACTGAGCTGTATTATAAAAAGAATGAGTTGCATGTAGTGCAATAGGGCTGTAAAATAACTTTTTACAAATTCTCACTTGTTTTTTGAGAGAATTGTTATATTAATAAAGCACTGTGTAACCTGTCCCTTGGAGTCTAATTCTTTACCGTATAGAAACTACTAAGCCTTTAACAATTTTGATTTCTAAAATGCAATGGATGATTTACTTTTTGCTGTCTTGGGAGACCTTGCACTTCATTCCTTAATGTGACTGGAGGACCAAATGTACTTATATGTATTGTTCTGATAAAAACATATAAACACATTGTTCCTGTGGGAAAGTTCTTTTTCTGCTGAGGAGATGAGACTACTTACAAGCTAAGACAAGTGAAGACAGGACAGAATTTTAATGCCATTGTCACAGGCAAAGAAGAGGAAACAGAATCCAAGAATAGATAGTAAGGAAGAAAACCAATGAGTGGATTGAGGATTGTAGCCCAGTTGAGTGTAGGCATCACAGACATTGTAAGAGAAGAGGGATGAGAGGAAGCAAAAGGTCAGAAAGGAGTATACTCTAACTCAAGTTGCACAATAGAGAAAAAACCCAAACTTACACACCCCCCCCTTTTTTTTAAAGTAGTTAAGGATGTAGCAGGTCTCACGGCAGCTCTCCGAAGCCTCAGGAGCTTGAAAACAATAGAAAATCTTCAATACTTTTTGTTGTTTTCAGACTCATAACACTTGTGGTACTTGCAAAGTGGGTACCTTCTAAGATTTTTAACAAATCTTCAGTGAAAACTTTTACTTCAAACCTGCTGTTTGAGAATAAAAACCCATCCCCATGTAGAAATACAATGTTGTTTATCTGTAAGGTTAGATTACAAACTGAGTGATGTTTTGTGGGTTTTAAGGAAGTCTGTACAATAAGCATCTTCCTCGTATGGAAAATAGGTACATATAGTCTTCTGTTCTTGGTTTCCCACAAGTGGGAAATGTTATGCTGTCGAGTTTCTTTGTTTTGGAAGTTTCTTTCTTGAAATACATTGAAGAAATAGTAGGAGTTAGTTTCCTAACCAGGAATATATACATTCCAGGCAACTCTGTATCCAGAAAAGGAAAACTTTTGTGTAAGACAGTACTGAGTCTTTAACTTCTAACAAAATATACTTATCTGTTATTTTTTTAGTCATTACTAGAAACTGTTGACTTTTTCTGTTGCATCACTTGTTGGGGTTCACTTTATAACCTTAAACAGTGGTAGCTTTCATGTTTTTAGTTTCTTTACTGATGTGATTAACCTTGTCAGGGACAGAGGGTCGTAATGTTCATCCGTCCCAAGTTTGGGAATAGGAAACTGAAGTGCCAGTTAAGTGTGTTCTGTTGCATTAGTGGCAGGTGGAAGCACTATAATTTGTTTAGCCACACTGGTCTATTATTTTAACCCAAAGAGAAAATTTTTTGCAATTATGTCCTCCCCCTTCCAAGGAGGGGGTAGTATATTCCTCTCTAGTTGCTCCTTACCCATCTGTTATGAGAGGATATAGTTGAAAGTAACGTGGAGTTAGTATTTCATATTAGAAAATATTTTCTTTAATGAGGAGTATGAAGATTCCCTCAAACCTGTCAAGTTTACCAAGAAAGAATAATTGCTTTACAGCTGCGTTATGCTGCTTGTAAATAAAAAATCTGGAACTCAGTTATTAATTCCTGCGCTTTTACTTACACCTCCTTAACCTGTCACCTGTGTAGTATCGTAATTAGCTAGTTGTTTCAGCCTTGTTTTGACTAAATGTTAGAATACTTTTTAAATGATTGTTCTCAGTAGTGAAATAAAATATAAATAAAAAATATAAATATAATCACATTATAAAAAGATCTGATACACTGGAACTCCTCTAAAGTTGTGTTTCTTAAATTATTTGTAGGCCGCTGTAGTAAACTAAACATCACTTTTACTGTGCTTTTCTTTACGTGTAGCACTGAATACAAAACAATGATATTTTAAGATTTCTACTACAGAATCCTGATCTATACATGTCGGCCCCTCCCCCTATTTTTTTTAATTAGTGGTGAAATAGATATTGTAAGATTAAAAGGTACATTTAGTGATAGACAAGCAAAGGATTTAGAAGAATGTATAAATACTCTTATTATTGATGTTTACTCTGTTTTATTTTTCAGTTCTTTAATCAGGTTCTCATGCTTGGTAAAACGTCAATTAGTGACCTGTCAGAGCATGTGTTTGACTTGATTCTGGAGTTATACAATATTGACAGTCACCTCTTGCTTTCTGTTCTACCACAGCTTGAATTCAAACTTAAGGTAAACACTTCTTATCCTTTCTATATATTTGAAATGTGTGTGCTTTGACTGTTAAAGATTTTTTTTTTTTTTTAACTGACAAGTTAATCAAATTATTTGGCATGTAAAACCTATCTTCTCTGCATTGTTTAAAGGGAAACTCAGAAAAGCCCTCCAAATAATTCAACTTCAAATGTATTGACCTACAGTGCATGTATGCATATGTTTGGGTTTTGGTTGGTGGGTTTTTTTGCCTTGTATCTTTCAAGCAATAACTTGCTTTTTTGCGGACTTGAGAATCTGACCTGGTTTGTTCCTTGGTTTACTGTAGTATTTATTGCGAAGGGCTTTAATGCATTGAAAGTACCTTGTGCTGCTAGCCGTGCAGAGAAACTACATCTGTTCGGAATAGTGAATTTTGGCAGGGAAAAGTTGGGGCTCCATGTTAATGGTAACTGATGTATGGACAATTTTGTCCAGAAAGAAGGTCTGTGACAGGTGGAAACAGAGCATTGGACTCCATAAACATGTCTTGTAGTCACTGCTGTAATGACTTCTGTGATTTTTCAGGCTTATTTCTTTTGTCTGAAGGATAGCTGGTGCTAGCTATCTATTTTAATAGGTATTTTTCTTTTTGACTTCCCACCATTTCAGAGTGTTTCCATCACTTGTAAAAATTCAGTATAAGAGCTGCTATTCCCTTTATTCTGCACTACTTTTATTCTATTTGTCATTCTGTGGGGTTTCTGTGGAAGTGAGGAATTTGATTAGTTTTGTATTATTAGGTTTGAAAGTGATCTAGGACTAAAGTGCAGCGGGCCACTTGTAAATTTGCATGTATTTTTATTATCAAGGATGGATTTCAGGTGTGTAGAACCTTTGGTCTGTTCTCATTGCAGTATTTATTATTTTAGTGACTTGTTTGTGCCTATTATTTTTTCACTAATGTTGCTAGGCAGGCACACTGTACTTGTTGGATGGGTTGTTTTTTAATGGTTTTATCTTTCCATTCACATTTCCAAAAGAAGTAGGGTTCAATTTACTGCTTGCTGTCTGTGTCTTAAAAGTAGACCTTTTTCAGCCTTTAATTCCTGTTCTTACAGATGGCGAACAATTATCGTTCTCAGTCCAATAAAAACAGTACTTCTGCAGCTGAAGCTGTTATTCAAGAGATTTAATCTTAACTGCTGCCACATCCTTTTTTTTCATAGCCATAATTGCAGTAACCTTTCCATCTTTAGGTCCATTTAAAACTTCAGGTTCTTGAATTGTCTTCCCCTTCCTTCAATGGCTCTCATATTCTGCTATTTCAGTACGAACTTCTATTTTGTATCTTATTTTACCGCTGGAATCGGCAAGTTTAGTAGCCAAAGATTGTCAACCTTTTTTCTTTCCCTCCTTCCCCCTGGAACAACTTCTGTTCTCTGCCTTCAACTGGGTGATTTCGGCCCTAAGCGTTTCCATGTTTTCTTTGTACTTTTTAATTTACAACACATGTCTTCATGGTTGCATTTCTTTGTTTAGTATACTCTTTTGAGTTGATGAGCACGTATTTTGTTGCTTTTCGTCCCCTTGACCCTTAGTGTAGTTTTCTCCTTGTGGCCTGAACCCCTGAGGGTAAGTTGGTTCGTGTCTGAGGTTCTAAGATCGAGTTTAACAGTGTTTCCAATAGACATAAGCATTCTGATATTTACATTCTTAATGTTCTTACTCTTTGATGTCTTTGTGAACTCAGTACAGTTTATAGCTTTTCTGAGGGCATGGTACGTCTTCTGTTTGAATCATCTTGTTGCTTTAGGTGTGGTGTTTTGATGCCTTAAGTTATAAGGAGAAATAACATATGCCTGTTTTGTCCTATTGGCTGTCAACTGTGGTTTGACCCATCTTTTACCGGAAAAAAGTAACCCTCTATTTGGAATAGGATCATCCTGGTTTAAATACTGAGACACTGGAACAGGTTGCCCGGGAAAGTTGTGGATGCCCCATCCCTGGAAGTGTTCAAGGTCAGGTTGGATGGGGCTTTGAGCACCCTGGTGTAGTTGAAGATGTCCCCACCTATGGCAGGGGCTTGGACTGGATGATCTTTAAAGGTCCCTTCCAACTCTAACCATTTTATGGCTTTAAATGAGTTGAGAGGTCTGTAAGATCTTTCTGTGGTTAAAAGGGTCTTTTGAAGATGAATGTTCCAAAATACTAATGAAATATGCTCAGCCTATGTTTGTTTCTGAGATCAGCACAAGTTTGTTCTTTATGCAGACCTGCCAGCAATGATTAAATACTTTCTACTCCAACAATAGCTGTGTCTTTAGTCTAAATAGCAGCAGCTACTGTCAAGCATTTTTAATTCAGGTTCAGGTAAATAGCATGTTAGTGTGCTGAGAAGAGAGTATGATTTCAGTGAAACTCAGAGTGCTTATGGTAGAAGGCAGCTAATGTTTTGCTGCTTCGAGTAAAAAGAAACTGGGCAGCAGTATCCCTGTTGGCTTGATGAAGCCTCAGATCAGGTGGGTGGTAAAGGAGAAAAATATGCTCGGCAGCCCATATTGAATTATGGGAGAGGGGAGATGTCTTTTTGAATAAAGGTCAATTAAAGTTAATGGTAAAATAACCACAAACTTCGGTGAGCTCTGCATGTCATTCAGAGCTTGACTAGATGAAATTTGGCTTTTCTGGATTTGGTATGTAGTATCGTGTCTTTGTCCATGCCCATAGTTTAAGAGCCTTGTCTTCTGAGCTCACTCACTGTGGACTCCCTACTAGGTATTTAAGTAGAAGTTTCTGGAGTATATTTAGGTCAAATGCATAGTTTCACAGGGATGTCCAGTTTTTGTTCTATATTGTGTCATATGGCTCTTATATGTACAGGTGTAATCATAGAAGTCAAATACTAGGGGCAAATACTCAAGTAATGCTTGTGGGACTACCTATTCCTGTGGTTACTCTGTTCCAAGATCTCGGATTACTGCGTTGCTGCTGAAGAGGTTTGTGTTACTCTTAAAGCAGATGATGGTGAAGGAAAGCTGTGGCTGTCTCTCCTGTTTAGGTGTCCGTTTTGAGGAGTGAAGATGTGTCAGAATGATCTCATCGTGCATACAAGTAGACATATGATCTGTGTTGTTCAAGGATAAATTGGGTAATTGCTCTCTGTGTTTTTGAAAACATGCGTTTTCTTAATAATGGTCTTCAAAAGCAGTGAGTAATAAAATAAGTTTGGGCCAGATGAAGTAGGCTCATCAAAATTAGAAAAATAAAGCTCCAGGGACATGTTCACATTTTTCCCAAGGGAGTTCTAACTGACAAATAAGTCCTGATTGCAAATATTTTAAAAGGAAAAATAAAGTTAAGAAAAAATACATGGCTGGGATCTGTGTTTGTTTCTAGTAGAAAAATGAGATTCCAACCGGTTTTAACCCCGCAAACGCTATGTGAAATTCAACGCAGCTTCAACATTTGCACCAAGGAAAAATTGTAATCATTTGCCAATTACACACAGTATAAAACAGCAGCTTAGGAAAAAAATAGAGAAGTAATTGCATTCACTATCTTTACCTGCTATGAAAACAACATGGAATTCTGCTTTTAATAATTGTCTTTTCAGCAGAAATCCACTGTCAGTATTCAGTAACAGCTGTTGCTATCCAAAATGGAGCGTCTCCTTTTTCCTGCTTTTTGATGCTCATAACAATGTAGTTTTCACAACTTGTCTAGAAATGACTTAAAAAAGAAAAGCAACATAGAAAGCAGCCTCAAACACTTTATAAGATGCTGTTCAAAGTAAATAAGGAATACTTTTAAATATTTATCACTAGCACTACATCAAGAACGAAAAGACTAATATTTTTCACCCATGGTATTTTTTATCCTGCCCCACATTCTCATAGTTGTTTATTCCAACATGTTTAGTGCCACTCATTCAGTGTGGGCTCTAAGTAGTCAGTAAGAGTCTTCCAGATGAGGAAAGGTGAAAGAAGAATGCTTTTACGGAAGAAAGGAACAAAAGAAAAAAGAAAAACAAAAGGGGGGGGGGGGGAAGCACCAAGCTGTAAGGGACACCGCAATCCTGAATATAGAATGTGATTTATCAGATCCAAAAAACAGACAGCCAACCTTCTAGTCAAAACACATTTGATAAAATATATGTAAGAGAGATAAGGACTTTTTGTGCTAGTTACAACTTGAAGAAATATTGAAGCGATTTGATTTTCAGAAGCATTTAACACATGTATATCGAGTCAATCATTCAAAATACTTTTGGAAGTCTTGGCCAGCCACTTTAAAAGACTTCTCAAAATTCCTTTGGGTTTTAATGCCAAAACTCCAGTATAATTCAGAGTAGTCTCTTTCCCTCAGTCACTAACCCAAACCATTAGAAGGAACACATGCAGTAAGTTCAGAGCTCTGAACAACTGAATGTTCAATTTTAGCTGCTGATGCTAACGTAGAGGAGTATCCTGGCCAGTGGGGAAGTCCAGTGAAGGAATGGAAGGAAGAAAGGCGGTTAAAAATGATGTTACCAAGACATACAGAAAAAGAGGGATTCCCCCCCCACACTTCTGTAACTTATAATTTTCAGGGCTTAATTATTATTATTGTATGTTTTTGTCATTGTTTATTGTCTTGTTTTTAGCAGTCTTGCCAAAAAAGCAAAACCACTGTGTTGCCAAATCTTTTAGTGCTTTATTAGAGTAGATGATGGTTTTTCAACCCAGGTATTTAAATTCTTTATTTCCAAATGGCATTGCAAGCAACAACTTGGCACTCTGTAACAAGTACTGACTTTTCAGAATATTTAGTTGACTAATTATGACCTGTTTATACAAAAAACCTCAGGGTTTTTACTAATTTGAATGCATATTTATGGCTATAAACTGACAAAATTAATCCTGGAAAAACCACTAATACAAGCGCTAGCAGACTTCAGCAGAGCAACTCCAGTCCTCCAAACTACTCTCAGCTTATCATCTTTTCCCATTATCCAGGTAAACAGTAATACCAGTGAGAAAAGCAGTCTGACAGCTGGTAGCAACTTCAATATATGATGAATAAAAAGATCACGCATGGAGGTATAAAAATGCCAGCTCTTTTTGTGTGGAACTAGTGACACATTTTGGAAAGCTGTTTGCTGCTCAGTGGCATGTGCTTATGTCCCCAAAATCATACAGGATCACATTAAGTCACATCACATTAAGTCTCTTTCCCTCACATTTCAGTTTACACAGCAAATCCAAGCTTATTGAAAAGGTTAACTAAATTCCACGGTCAGAAACGGCAAGAGAGTCAGGACAAGTGAGGATGAGTCAGACCTTTGTGGATCCCATGGACGTGGAAGTCCAGGCTACCACTGGATGCAATTCACTGCTGCAGGAGGAATGATGCTGAAATTCCTGAAAGCAGCCAAAGAAATTGGCTCTCAAGTGCCATAAAATTCCAGGGGCACTGCTTACAACCACAGTCAGTCCAAGGTATTTAGTTTAAGAATGATTAATCACAGTTGAATCAGCCTTTTGTTTCTTTTCTGACATTTCAGAACCCTTTCTAGTATTCCATCTATCTGAAGTCTGGCCATGCCTTGATACCAAAGGAGACTGTTTGAAATAATTCCATTTACTTTGGCCTGCATACAAGTCTGGATAAAGATTTCAGTCAAAACACCTCTTCACATCATAGAATGGTCTTAAAATGGTACATGAAGAAAACACAGCAAGAAGACATTAAATCTGTTACGCACTTCAAAGTACGCCGATAGTTATTTATGATAGTTATTTAGCAGAGCGGCTTCAGGGAAAGCAGATCATTGACAAAAACAAGTAACAATACGTGCTTCAATTGCAGTATTTGCATGCAAACATTGACACTGAAAAAACCTCAGAAAACCCAAAACTAAGGAAACTCACGTAGAAAACGTCCCCAACAAATTCTTTCCAACACAAGAACTTAGAGGAGAACTTGATTTAAGGTCAACAGCGGTCTGAATGGCAAATGCACGGCAGCAAGTACACTTGCTATTTACACCAGAAGCACAAACCCCAAATCTATTTAGTGTCACCCACCACAAGACTCAAAATCAGTATCAAAGAACTGTAATGGAAAGAACAGAAAGGATCTCAAAGAGTTCAGTGGTGACTGGAAAATGTGAACTTAGTAACATAGAGCCACGGAGTAAAATTTTTAACTTGGAAAGATGCAGGATAAGCCAGAGTATCAGTACAGGAAAAAAATCCAAGATCCTCTCAAGCATCTCTGCGATATGGCTGTTCGCTAAAGGTGGTTCTTTTATTTCTATAACTCTATAAATACGTTTGTAAACAAATGTCTTTAACTGAAAAGCATTAAACAAGTACAGATACACTGCTTAAACATGTGAGAAGCAAGCCCAAGACCAACATAATCCTAAAGTAAAATACTTTCTTAGACTTAAAATTTTATCACAGACTCCAAAATGCATTAGGAAAAAGACTTTGCATCTTATGAGTCCTGGAAAATTTTCCAGGAGACTATTTTCCAACGTAAGAACTACCACATCTAACAGAGCTTGAAAAGTTTTACCACAAGGTCATGAATTTCTTCAGAGAACCATTCTAATCTTGTATTACCCTAACCTACCCAGAAAAAATGGAACAAAGCCATTGCTTAAGGTTTTTCATAGGATTTTTCCATATTAACATAGTTAATAGGACTACAGAAATCCTTTTGTCTCAATTTAATGTAGTTTTTATTTTACCAGTTCATAAATATTAACCCATACATGGGAACAAATCTAAGAGAAGCTGGGAACTAAAAAAAATAGCATAATATTGCAATATATTCCCTTCCCCCATCTGAAGTAATTTCACCAGTACTCCACTGTTTTAAAATCCCACTGCAATCAAATGCAAACTATTTGGGAACAAAAGGAGAGGGAAGGGAACAGTGAGTCAAAAGGGAGCTTTATTTTTAAAAACTTCTGTAATTATGTCTGATCCATTGGGTGGATGATACTCTTTAACCATTTATCTTCCTGTCTGATAATCCAACTCTGTTACTGAGCCACAGGAACCCTGAGTTGAGGACCCTCTTCCAGGTCACTCATGCCTCCAATCTTCCACTGGATTACATACTATTTACGCCCCAAATTGTACCATTCATGGAAATAGAATCCTTCAGATGAAAAGGTCACACACTGACCCCCAATAACGTATATTCTGCCAGTTCAGCCCCGACCTGCTCAGTGGTGGCTAAAAATATTCAGCGGCCGCACAGCACAGTTGCACTGTGAGCCACTGGTGTGACGTTCTGGCCATATCCAAGGTGACTGCTCAAAGAAACTTTCCAGGATAAAGATATAGATAGCATTTTAAGAACTGCATAAAAAAACCCAGGACAAGCATATTAGCAGCCATATTAAAAAATAAATACTTCAACAAAATATTCTATCAATGCCTTGGACCTCCTTAGAGCACACAACATAACCAAGATGATGTGATGCAGAGGGGAGAAGCTGTTACTATATGTGACCCAGCTGCTGGTATTTATGATCACCTGTTACCAGTGCTTTAAAAAAAATGATGTTTGACCACTACTTTACATCCACAAAAAAATTAGAATCCAGAAAAGAAGTCTACAATTTGCATTCCAAGAAAGTACTCGGGCAGAACAAGGCTCCAATGCTTGCTGTTGGATACCTATACCTCCAACTTAGGAGTCGTGTATTTAAAACTAAAACGTCCAGCTATGTCCTCATGTCCACAACAATAATGCATTAGTCTTGGATTGTAATACGAGTACAACAGTTCATTGCACGGATCCCCAATTACTCCAACCACATCTTGTACAGGAGACTGAGTCTTACTCCATGCGAACTGGAACACTGTCAAACTCCTTAAACCAACATGATGAAGTCACTGTTCCTTACGCATCCCAATTCACCAGCTACCCCTCTTCAAACAGCAGGAAGAGACAGCTGTTCGGTACAAACCAGTAGTCAAGCTCAGGCATCTTTGCTACAAGTAGTCTAGTACTGCATTTCCATCAAAAATCAAATGCAAACGCCAGCTTCGGCATTTCCACTGATCACAACCTCTGACCAGAAGAGGGAAAATTTTCAAAGACTTGCAAGATCCTGTGACTTCACTGTAAGTAAGTACAGCACGCATGTGTTCTTCATAAGACACGGCTTACATAAAGAAGTGATACCGTGCCTAGCCTCCATTTCTAAACATCCTAGGACAAATAAATTACAAAGAAAATTACAAGTAGAGGATAAAAAAAAACAGTGGTTAGCTTTTCAGCTCCCCTTTTCTTTCCTTCATTTAATTTACTTACCTGACATCAGTTTAACCAATTACCTACAGCCTGTCATTCTTCCACACTAATATCATTAAGGGAAATGAGCCTCTAACATCTCTGTTAAACTGTAAAAAAGCAAAGTCTTCAACATGTAATGCCTCTAAGTCAACCAAGCATTACTGAAATTACTTAACCTGCTTACTACCCTACTTTACTACTACCAATAACTTCACAGGAGTAGCAGCATTACCCTGTCACATTTCAGAGCTTAGTTTTAAAATTAGTTTCCAGTGCACTATTTCAGTGAGGGTAAAGTGGAACTACAGAATTAACGTCAACCTGATCTGCAATTGCACTACATTTGGTCAAAACAAATATACACAGGAAAAGGAATATAAAATACAATAAAAACACTTGCAATTCATTTATTGAGTTATTACTCTCCCAACACAGAGCATTACTTACCTGCTATTGTGTGTGTTCTAAAGATCTTGTTCTAAATATATGTGATTAGGCTTTCTTCTCCCCATCCCCTGCCCTGGCAATTCTTGTACTGGGCCACACTTAATAACCTAAGCACATTGACACGTATAGGTTTCTGGAAGACTAGAATGTATATTCTAACAAATCACAGTCGTATCAGTCATTAAGTCTAAGCAAGGGAAGAAAAGGAGCTTTTGTGGAAAAAAACCATAAAATTATAATACTCCCACTACAATTTATTGAATTTCCATTATTTGAGAATGAAAAGTAGAAGCACTATGAGAATCTTATATTCTTGATGCAATCATTTTCAAGTAACAGCACAGGCCCATGGAAGAGATACTACATTATAATAAACAATACAAACGTATAGTGGCTAATGAGGGTAGCTCCCAGTTTTACAGCATTTAATCTTCATATTTAAATAGTTTGCGGGCTACTTTAATACGTTAACTCATGTATGAGCTTTGTTTAATCCATGCATACAAAGTTCACATTTTTATTAAAACTTACTACAAGCAGCTGAACCCAAAGTTTCTTAGCAATGCTATCTTTCAGAATTGGGACACTTTTTGCCATTAATAGTCAGATTTGTTTCTTTTCTGCTACCTGGCTCCAAGCTGCTGCTAACCGAGCTTCTCGCTGGTTTCATGGGCAGAGCAAGTCCCTTACCTCTAACAAAAAACAAAAAGGAAAAACCCAAGTACAGCCAAGACCACAAAGGCATGTTATCACTGCCTATAGTCACTAAGCAACAGTTCCACAAATATGCAAACCTAAAAAAGGGAGAATTTTTGTCTATTGCAAGATACACTGTAAACATGAGATAGCCAGGTAACCAAATGACAAACTATTATCTGACAGCTTTGAAAACCTCTCCATGTGAACTGCTTTTAAGCCAACTTGTAATAAATACCACATGCAGCTAAATTTAAAAAAAAAAATCCTAAGCCAAGTTAAATAGTAACCAACGTTCAAATTTAACCATATAAAGTCTACATTAAAATCCAAAATGACAATTACAAAATATTATATTACTATGAACGCTGTCAAATGCTTTGAATAATAGTACACTAAGGAAATAAGTAAAAACACACTTTACCTTGTATCTCATTTTGGGGCATGAATGAATGTAGAAACCCATATAATAAAAACAGAGATCAGGAGCTTTTTCATGAAGTTGCCTAGTAAAAGCAATTTCCCTATGAAAGGAAAGAAAAGACTAATTACTTTTGAATATAATTCTTGCACTCATTTTACCTCTGCATATTGAAATATTTTATAGCTACCTGGCTCTTGACCTATTTAAAGGACTAGGCTTCTATCAAATAAAAAATGAAGATAGTAAACTCAAAATTAATACTTAAAGAAACCCAAAAACAATAAACCGAAAATTAATGCTTAAAAACCAACCAAACAAACCACCAAAATGCAAAACACCGTGTCAGGCTTGAAAATACTTTCATTTTTTTGTTTGCCCTGCCAATTGACTAACTTGAAACTCAAATAAAAGTGACTAAGAGCCTCTATTTAACAAGTTTCTTGTTAATATTCATGTACATTGGAATTCTACAGAAATCTGACCCAGCTATTGTACACAGACTGGCAAATGTGGGTCAGGAAACGGGGTATTTTTTAAAAATAAGCTTCAAGGATAAGCCTCTTGTTTGTTCTATTATTTGTGTTCTAGCAATTTACATGTAAAAACATCCATCTTTTTGCAACAAAAGGTATTTTTCACCCATCCCATGTTTGATTGTATGATTTTCTCATTTATTCTGAAAGAGAAGTGTCAATATATTCCAAAATAAGTTTGCTTTTTATTATACTAGCACAAGGGAAGTAGTATTACTACAAAGATTCAGCTGGTATTTCCACTATAATGCTCATTTTTACAGCATTTGTAACTTTGCAGTTCATTTTTCTAACAGATTTGATAAAACATGTATGTTGGTTCTTACTTTCAATGTCGAAGGGATAAAAGGATACGAGGACATGCATATAAGAAGCATGTACAATTAATGGGTTTTTTTTATCGCTTAATATTAAGTTAGTAATAAGGATGTTTAAATGTACTGAATACCTAACATTTCAGTTGCATGTAGTTTGCTGAGACCATCACGAGTTCATTACAACTCTGTATCTATATACATCCATACAAAAAGAGGAGAATGTCTAGAAATAAGTTACTCCGTATCTGAAAACCCAGGTAAAGTACAACAGATTCCAGAAGTGAGATTTACGTACTACCAAAAATGTACAAACATGCACTTCATATACATAATCTTTAAGACATGGCATGAAATTAAACAACCTTACCCTTTCATGCAGATTATCCTGGACCTAATTAAACAAATACCTTTCTGCAATTCAAAGAGCTGGAACACTACAGGGAAAAAATACTATCTTTGCATTTCAAAATCTCTTAAACACTCTTTCCAATTGGACTACACTATCTGATCTAATAAAACAAAATTACTCAAACCCAACAGCAAGTGAAGTAAATAGACCATGATGTAACGAGGTAAAAACTGGGCTGCAGCAGCAAGTCTTACGCTGGGCAGCAAAGCTTCGTGCAAGCGAATTAGTGCACGTGATACCAAAGCTAGGTCGCTTATAGCTCCTGCCAGTGTCTTCACATGCACTACAATCTCCAGCGATATGCCTTAGGTAAGGACCCTTAACTCAGATTCTTGCTCTATCTTTCATTTATCTATTCGGCCAACCCCGCTCCAGGCAAAGTTTTATTGCGGGGGTGCTAAAACTTCCTTCTCTTTCTGCTTTTCAGGAGTGTGCGCCGTGATCCAAGGTAAGAGAATCCTCCAACTCCATCATTTTACACCAGGAGCAGCCATGAGGTGTCACTGTATGGGCATAACAAACATCTACCTGCATTCTTTCTGCCTAAATCTTTCTTATGGAAAAGGTACTACAGACTTGCAATGACCTTTTTGTAAAGCTTTCAGTTATGGTATGTATCTAAAGAGTTATAATGGCTGTTTGCACTTGGCAAGAGTAGCCAACTAGTAAGGAAGACATATATTCATTTCATCAATACAACATTCAGACTTAGTATTTCAGTGCTATATAACCCAATTCCAAAAGAAGTTCAAGTATTCATCCTCCTACTAAATAGAGATTATGAATACTATGCTTATCTACTATTCATGATTTTAGGTGGTAGGGGGAAGGTTTAACTTTTTCCTGCAAATAAGAATGAGAATCACTCAGTATTTCTTCATGATTTTTTTTCCTTTGGCAAGATTGATATTTCACAAGTAGCAGCTTCCCCCCCCCTCATTCTCTACTTACATGCCTACATATTTCAAATTATCTTCAAATCCCATCCTTTCTACGACTCAGCATCAAAAATTCTCAAAGTATCATGAAGTGGAAGTGACAGCACTGCAGTGGAGTTTAACCTCCTCAGAGTACAATTGCCAACAGCTTTGAAGCTATCAGATTCCTTTGCGACATCCTAAATCCTCCCTAACTCTCAAGTTTTTTTTTCCCACTTTTGGAAGAAGGACAGGGTTGGCTCCCTCTAAGACTTTTGAGAACTCACTTTTATTGCCTTAAATGCTGCAGAATTTATAAGCTGCTTTTTCACTAGTTGAGCCACGCATGCATGTTGTGCCAACAAAGTTTTAAATTTATTATGTAGAAAATTTAAAATCATTTCAAGAATTCTTAAGCATGGATTATGTCAGTCTATCATTACATGAAGTAATGTGATATATACAAATACTAAAAAACAACTCTTAGGAGGAATTGGTATTTTAAGTTATTGCTCACCTTGCATGAAAAAGAATTAATAATCAGTCTAATTTCAAGTATCTAGCATATGTAATAAAATACTTCTAAAAATCTAGACCACTAATAGAAAAAAGATCACTTCCAAATCATAGGAGTTCCAAGATGTTTTCTACGTTTGTTAATTCTGATTAGTTTTATAAAATCGCCAGTGCCACTGAATGCCTCAGAAAAATGACAATCCAGACTCTTTTAGACGTAGACCACTGGAGATGCCACAGCAACAGCTGCATTAATGCTCATGACGACTTTGAAGTTAGCCCTGATTTGCTCTGGAACTGGACCAGATCACATCCAGAGGTCCCTTCTGACCTAAACTCTTCCATGATTCTACAGTTTCTGCTTCATAAAGAACCATTCTAGAACAAAGTGGGGAAAGCCAAGAGGAAAGCAATGTTACCAGCTCTTATTAAAGGTGACATACCCTGAGAAATTGCACTTTAGGACTTAACTGATCTAAGAGCTTACCAGAGAGTGGGAGGAATTCCTGCTCTCTCGCTCCCCAGCCATCCTCGGCTGCGCACTGTGGCTCCGTCACAACCCTGGGTGATACAGATTTGCAGCTTGTGGATCTCTGCACCCGAGTTCACGCTCCTCTGCTCCATTGACTGACCTACTAGATCTTTCTGAACAGGTTTCTGAATTGAAATCTCCTTTCTTTTCTTTTTCTCACAGGCAGGTGAGCACTAAAATGATATATTGACGTGCATGTATTCCAAGTCCAGGGGATCACGGCCCAGATGAAAAGCAGTTGTAACATCTACTTTCCCTGCTTCAAAATCCACGTAAACCCCTGCGTAAAGAATAAGAAATGCAAAATGTCCTTAGTTTTCCATTGCCTTTCAGTTTCTTGGAATAAACTTACAAAGAGGGATGGCTTGTAGAATGGGTAAATGTAAAGGGTTCTTTCAAAACCTGCTTGGCACCCATCGTCATAAATATTGATGATATATTGCAACGTGTCTTCCAAAGGGGCCGTAATCAAAAGTTTTTCATCTGACAGGAGGTATTTCCTGCCTCGGACGTTTCAGACCCCTGGACCCCGCTTCAGCACTGACTTAGAGATTTCTCCCTGGGCACTATTATTGCTGTCATGCTCTTGTATCACACTGGCATCCACAATTTTTCTGGCTGTGAACAAGCTGCGGCATTTTTACCATTTGCTCTGTGCTACATTATCCTCATTGATTTTTTTGGTGACTCCTAAAGCTGGTGTGTGACTGTGGACCTGGGCAGCTCGCAGAGCAATCCACAAACTTACTTTTGTAAGGAATGCTGCCGTGGCTGTTGCATCTACCGGGGCCGTGTGTTTTCCACATGCATTTTCTTCTGGGGGAGAACACTTGCTGCTGCTTCTCCTTACTGTTTAGCTGAAAAAAAGAGTGACACTGAGGTTTCACATCACGAATAATAAACTTTGTTTTGAAACTGGCACTAAAAATAGCTGAAGTTATGTAAATAAGAACAGCAGTAACGGGCAGACAAACTAAAATTACATGGTGGCACCTGGTTTTCATGACGGAGCTTCTAGGAAAAGCTTCCCAAGGACGAGATTATCATGCAAAACCTACAACAAATAACTCTCCCAAGCTTCAACTGACACAGATTAGTTACCCCTCCAGCCTGCAGACTGTCAGCCACCACCGTGAGAAAAAAGCTATGGTGTTTCTCTTGCAGTGAGGCCTCTCTGTTCCCAAATCAACTCCTCCTGATCTGAAGCCGGTAGAAAGTCATGATTATTTTTTAATAGGTGGATGTGGTAGGGAAGTTCACCCCAGGAGAATAAAGCTGGTATTCCTGGCGTGCTTCCAAAAATCACTGCAGAAT